>OZ023263.1:8831215-9431215 GCA_964006375.1 Tillus elongatus
GAAGCAGCCACACCCCACCCCTGCCCCGAACCGGTGGGGTGGGGGGGGGTCCGCTTCGTCGTAGGCATTTTCCTTCCCTCCTCGTTGCATAAACCACAAGAAAAACTTATTGTTCATACCCCTTAAGTTACGTGACCTGGTGCAAATAGGGGTAGGCAGGGTTTAATGGGGATATGGCTTCAAGATGTGAAAAATACAGCTTTCAAGCCCGCTTTATTCGAATTTTCTGCTCATATTTCCGGTTTACTACCTATCCCGCCCAGCACCCCTACACCTGTAATTTCCTTGGGGGGTGTGAACAATTTTCTTGTAGTTTCTGTATCCATGTGGGATCCTAGTAATGTTTTTGAAAACAATTTTTTGAAAAGCGTTCGGGAACTAATCTGCAAATTTACCGAATTTTCATTAAATCCTTCAAATTTCAATAACACAATTTGCTATTAATGTAAGCTTTGTTGGTTAGGAAACCAATATTTAAGTTTATTTTCGGAAAATTTTTATACATTTTCAAACCATAAGTAATGTTGATAAAATATAGTACATTGTTTCTACTACATAGGCTATACCGATAATCAGATTGATGCCTGCTCACATTTGCTATTAAAAACATTTTAATGGAAATTCACTTCCATAACACACTTGCTGCATCCAGACTTTTGAAAAATGTTTATTTATTTTTAAACAATAAAGTTATTTCGATGAAATAGGGTACATTGTTTCTACTATATAAGCAACACAGTTTGATGCTGCTTTGATCAAAGCAAGAAATTTGCTATTAAAAAAAATTAATCGCTACCATAACGCACTTGTTGGGTGGACTCTTTTTGTTTGTGCTTAATATACCTATCAAAAGTTCGTTATCGTACTACCTGGGTCTTAGTAAGAGAAGTCCTGAACTGTGAAATACAATAAGTCTGGACACAGCAAGTGCGCTATGGTAGTGAATTTTCATAGAAGTGATCGTGGCACAAAATATTTTATTATAACTTTTTTTCTTGCAACAGAAATCTAATTTTGGTGTATGGTTCACTTTTTATATCGTAAACCTACCTACCAAATTTGATTATAGCTTTATTTTTTTGAGCTAAAATTTTTATTCGAATGAAATTAAATTTTTTCCCGGAAAACCTCGACAGATTTTCCTAACGAACTTATCCAAGCCATTTACAAAAGGAAGGTATATGCCAATCTATCAAAATTGGCCCATTATTTTTTTAGTTGCGGTGTGATACACACACACACACAATATATATATATATATATATATATATATATATATATATATATATATATATATATATATACACCCCTGATATGGGGTCAGTTTCAATATTTATGTGTGTGTGTGTGTGTGTCACACACACACATAAATATTGAAACTGACCCCTGATATGGGCTCTAGTGGTCCTAGTTCGCGCTCATTTGCTTTTTTTCAAAATTCAAAAGTCGGGATCTCCCCATTAGTGAATACTTTAAACTAGTTAGAAATAATGAATACAATCAAACAATTTTTATATAAAAGAAATATTTATTTTTAATAAATCACAGTACAAGGTGCAGAAAATTATTCTGCTACCATACATATAAATAACTACATTAAGTTTTGTGTGGAATACAACGATTTACAGAGAGAGAAGACTTTTGTAATAAATTTTATCATTAGAGCTAGAGCCTAAATTTCTCAACCATCTGCACAGCTTTCCCAGCTAACGTTTGAAGAGTCAACGAAAACTTATATTTATAAGTACACAAATATGTACAAATTAACGATGATACAAACTAAAGATAAAAAATGTCCGTAGCTTTGAGCTGGAACGAATTATAAAATTAATTTATCTCAGCTGAGAAACCCGGCTCTAACTGCTAAAACATTTCAGCAGAACATAACCTGTCAATCAAATGTACATTCCATTCTTATGTGGTGCTGGTTTTTCTTACATTTAGTCAAATTCCACCAATGAATGTTTCGATAATACTGTCAAATCTTTGGATGCTTTAAGAGTTAATAAGCTGAAACAAACAAATTATTAGAAACAAAAATAATTAAGACAAAAAGATTACAAAATAAAAACGAGAAAAAATTACTCTATGTAATATGAAGTTGAACATCAATGTCTATGTTCCATTATTACTGATATAAAAAATGAGCACTGACAACAGAGAGAGAGACCTACACAAGGAAACGGAAAAATTATGAATGGAGAAGATGAAAAATCAAATCAAAACAATGGAAGTGATTGGAAAGAAGACAATTTAGAAGTAAAAAATTCAAATGAGAATAATGTGGATGAGCTACTTCAACAAGAGGTGCCAAAAGTGCAAACAAATGACAGTTTGTCAAATTATATTGAGCCACTAGCAAAAACGAGGCATTAAAAAAACAACAGTATTTTGTCATTTTGACAAAAACTGTGGACAAAACTGGCCACAAATGGATCCTACAAACTACCTCAAAAGGACAGCATCATGAAATATTGTATATTTTATAGCAGGGACAAAAGGAAAAGTACATGATTTTGTAGACATCAAAGATCATTTGTTACTTTTCTTTTCAGATGATATTGGCAATATAATTCTCAAGATGCACAAACCCTTTAGAAGGAAGAGTTAAAGGAAGCGCTTTGGATCCTTTCTTGGTGACAGTTTTCCAGTTACTAGGGAATATGAAACAGGCGAGTTAGGACAGGAGCAAGTTCTGGTGTCCATTTTTTGAGAACAATTGCTGGGATCTCGTCAAGGCCAGAGGATTTCCTGGTATTAAGAGAAGAGAGCATCTTTCATACCTTTTTAGTTTTCAAAATGGTATCAGTCATTTTATGCGCGACATTGGGGACTATTGGTGGTTGAACATTTGGAGGTGAGTTGAGAGTAGAATTGCCAACGAACAAGGTAAAAAGTTCACCTTGCCCAGGACAATAGAAACAATTTCATCCCGACACAAGAGGTGGGAACGTGCTCTTGCAGAAATTATTCCCAATAGATTTATCGAGAGTCCAGAAGGGTTTACTGCCGCTGGAGCTTAAGAGGACTTTGTTTTTTATGTCGTTATTAAATGAGTTTTTTGCCTCAGAAAGAATGCGGACATAGCAGTTTCTTGCATCGTTAAATGCTTGATGATTTTCTTGACTGGGATTGTGTAGAAGCTTTTTGTGAGCTTTGACCTTTTCAAGTCTGGCCTTGTCACAGGATTTAGAGAACCAGGGCTTTTGAGTGGCTGCAGAGGTTTTCTGTGTATGTGGAATAAATAATTCCATGCCAGCTTGGATAATTTGGGTGACGTTTTGTGAGATATCAGAGGGGTCAGGATGAGAGAAGTTAGACAGACGCCCATGGAAATGAGGAAAAGTAATCTCGCATTTCGTCCCAGTTCGCAGAGTTGTAGTGCCAAACGATATATGGGTGTGATGACTGTGTGACCTCTGGTTGCATTGCACAGAAAGCAGTGACCATGTTGTGGTCTGAGCGACCAAGGGAGGCGGTGACTGATATAGCAGTCAGGATTTGTAGTAAGGAGATCTAAGGGATTTGAGCTGTGTGTTGAGATGCGAGGAAAGTAAGTAGGTTACTGAACCATATTGGCTAAAGAACTGCTGACTGCAAAGGCCTCCGCTGCTCTTCCTTGTGGATCGGTTTTTGAAGATCCTAGCCATTCCTTATGATGGACATTGAAGTCACCAAGAATAGTGACCTCGAAGGAAGGATATTCAGAAATTAGATGGTTGGTTTTTTCAGAAAGGTAGTCAAAGAGCTGGACAAAGTTGTTGTCAGAAGGTGACCGGTAAATGCAACAGATGAATTCAGTTGCAGCCCTGAGAGTTTTAACTACAGTATGTCTTCTCTTCACCTTCTAAATTGGGGAGTCTGGTGCAGGGTAGATTGCTACGGACGTAGGCGCACACGCCTCCATGCAATCTAAAGGAAGTAAGGAGCTCATACCCCGGGAAATTAAGGTGATTAGTGGCTGTTTTGGCACTGATTTGAGTTTCGGTGAGGAAGAGGAGTTGGGGCCTATTAGCCTGGAGGAAATGGTGTGGACGAGGTTCAGGTTAGAATTTAGGCCACATATATTCAATTATATTTTTTAGTGAATTGTCTACTTACAGTTGCCATAGCCGTTCTGATTGCCTGAACTCCCATAGCTTTTGCCCGTGGAGTTGTTGGAGTAACTTTGTTGTTTGAAGTTGTTGAACTGCTTGTTCTTGTTGTAACCAAAGTTGTTCTTTCTCGCATCCCATCTGTTGAATTTGTTGGTAACTTTTCCAAATCGTTGCGAGATTTCAATTAACTTAGGGTCAATTTCCTGCAAAAAAGTTTATACAATATAAAAATTATAAATCATTTTACATTCAAATGAAGAAGGTTGAGACTAAAGTGATCACATAATACTCGTAAACAGAATTATTTTAGCTGGTAGATTGAGTCTTACCTGGTTTGCTTCTCTCATAACTTCAACGAGTTCTCCAGCTTGTTTGTAGTTTGATGGTGTGAAGAAGGCGTAAGATGTGCCAGTTTCATTGGAACGCCCTGTACGTCCAATTCTATGGATGTAATCTTCTGATGAGTTGGGGTAATCAAAGTTGATTACGTACTTAATTCCTTCAACATCTATTAGGGACAAGAAAAAAACATTGAAGTAAGTATATTAATACAAGAATAATACACACAGATGTAGACTTCTTTGACTTCACAAATTAGGGTTTTGTTCTCTGCAACGAGTTTCGCCTTTTACACCTGATAATGCTGCAAAAGGTGGAACCGGTTACAGAGAAGAAACAAAGAAATTGTGAAGCCACAGACAAAGTCTCTGCATCTGTATTTAGTATGAACAGTGTCTCAAGTAAGGGTACAACAATAATACTAAGGGCCAATAATAAAGAAAAATGCTAAAAATACATTATAATGCTGTCAAAAACACAAGGTAAAAAATTTTGTGCTGTAACTGATATATCTGATTTTTTTATATATATTTTTTAATATAGATCAGAACAGACTCTAGGAAGCCAAACATTTTATAAAATAATGACATTTGCTTGTAATAATTTAAAGGACTGGTCTGGTTAAGGATCAAGGAAAGACTTGTTCTTTACTTATTATAGGACTTAAGTCTGTTGAATAGTTAGGAGTTAAGTCTCTTGAAGACCCAACACATTAAAGGAGTTATGAAGAAAATTTCACAAACACTTGCCATTTACCTTAAAAAAGCTTCCTTGGTTAAGTCTATTCTTACCTTTCTTTTTATTGATAGATACATGGGCTTAACAGAGAAGAGACACCACAAGATATAGGATTATATTCTAAAGAACATAATCATGTTGTATCATTAGCTTAATGGATCCCAGTAGGCTAATAACACTTATCCTGCTTGTGCCTCTGCAACAAAAAACACATCAAAACAATTAGCATAAATATCAACAATTACCTTATTAGAAACAAATAATACATATATAATATTAAATATAACAGACTGTCTTTGAGATCTAAAAATTAAAAGTAACCAAAAAATTATGAAAATAAAATAAAATAAATAAAAAATTATGTGAACAAAAGTTTTACTGGGTACTTGTATCGACTAAATTTACTTTTAAGAGAACAAACTAAGCTTAGAACATCAATAAATCAAATAATGCCACAATATTTAAAGAAATTAAAAAATTGAAAAAGTGAATTGTAAATATAATCAGTTAACTAAGCACAAAATTACATTTTTTTTCAAAATTTCAAATAAAATATATTTCTAGACAGTGTTTTAAAAAATCAATTTATATGGCGAATCAAACAAATAAAAATAAAATACTTACCCAAGCCTCTAGCAGCTACATCAGTGGCAACTAGTACATTTGCCCGTCCATAACGGAACTCTCCTAAAACACGATCCCTGTCTTGTTGGCTCTTGTTGCCATGCATACAGACTGCCGGCCATCCCAGCTGCCTGATTGATCTTGTTATTTCCTCCACCTTCTTCTTGGTCTCAACGAAAATCAAAATCTTATCATCAGGTTCAGATGTAGCAAATACTTCTCGCATTAGATTGCCTAACCTGTAAAAAAATGTTAAGCTGTAAATACTTTCAATGCATATACCAGAGAAACATTCAATAACTATTTTCAACAAACAACGATAAATTAGGTAAATTTGCAGATTAGCTTCAGAACGCTTTTCAAAAAATGGTTTTCAGAAACATTACTAGGACCCCCTCTGGATGCACAAACAAGAAAAATTTCATCTTCGCACCCACAAGGAAGTTACAGGACTAGGAGTGAATAGGGTGTTGGGTGGGGTGGGTAGTAAAATGGCAATATTAGCAGAAAATGTGAAAAAAACTGCTTGAAAGCTGTCTATTAAGCCATATCCCCATTAAACCTTGCCTACCCCTCACAGCACCCCTATTGGCCACAGGTCCTGTAACTTCCTTGTGGAGTATGAACAAGAAATTATTCTTGTGGTTTATGCAACAAGGGTGGTTGTATGCACACGGGAGGGGAAGGAAAATGCATACAACAAAGCAGGACGGGACCCCCCTCCCCCCCCCCGTTCAAACTTTGGTGATTTTCCTGGCGATCCTTAAGTAGACGGGTCACGTCATTTTATGTGCGGCATTGCCGGACGGTGCTTATTGCTCTAAGGGGCTGCCTAAACTGACCTACACCGTAGTTCAGGAAGGTCAGTTCAGGCAGCCCCCTAGAGCAATAAGCTCCATCCGGCAATGCCGCTCTCTTGGTGCATGGACGAGACCAGTCTACTTAAGGATCGCCGATTTTCCTTCCCCTCTCGTGTGCATACAACCTCCCTTTTATAAACTACAAAAAAAATTCATACCTGCCCAAGGCAGGTTTCTGGACAGTTTTTTGAAAGCGTTCGGGAGCTAATCTGCAAATTTACCATAAATTATAAACATTTACTCACTTTGCTAGTTTTTCCGGTTCCTGGCAAAAATCAATGATCTGCACAATGTTCTTATTTGCTGAAAGGTTCAAAGAACCAATGTTGATCTGTGCAAAGTCATTCAAATAATCGGCAGCCAACTTCTTGACTTCCTTGGGCCAAGTTGCGGACCACATCAGGGTTTGTCTGTCTGGCCTGATCTGGTCAATGATCTTTCTAATCTGGGGTTCAAATCCCATGTCCAGCATACGGTCAGCTTCATCCAGAACCAGGTAAGTACAACGTTTAAGATTTGTGGTTCCCCTTTCCAAGAAGTCGATTAGTCTTCCAGGGGTAGCAATGCACACTTCAACTCCACGCTCTAAGTCTCTAGCCTGTGGACCCTTAGCTGCTCCACCAAAGATGCAGGTGCTTCGGACATATGAAGAACTGCCAAACTCCAATGTGACTTTTTGAATTTGCTGGGCCAGTTCTCTAGTGGGTGCTAAGATCAGAGCTATGGGTCCATCACCACGAGAAAGCGGTTCCTGATTGTTGATGTGGACGATAGAAGGTAAAACGTAAGCCAAAGTTTTCCCAGAACCAGTTTGAGCAATACCAACCATGTCTTGACCACTCATGGCAATAGGCCAACCTAAAAAACAATTATTATTATAAAAAGCATTCGAGGGCTAAAACAAAATAATGTAATGCTGCAGTGTAACTCTTCCAGCTTGCTGGTAAACACACCAGAGGTCACAGGAAAGTGTGTGCATTTCTGTCAGATATCAACCTGCAATTGCCCAACCTCTTCCACACAACGCTTCTAACGCAAAAGACCCCGATTCGCCACATTAAAAAGATAGGGGGAAGGAAAAACTTGAAAGAGTTAAACTGTAACATTGCGAAAATAAAATAAATACCTTGCGACTGAATTGCTGTGGGATTATCATAACCTTGCTTTACGATAGCAGACATTACATATTCAGGGAAGCTGGCTTCGGAGAAGTGCTGGATTGGGTTCTTTACATTTCCACTAACTGTGATTTCGTTGGCTTTTCTGTACTGGTCTACCTCAAATGCACTACGATTGAGTACTGATGGATTAGGGACATAAAAATCCTTTTTGAGTGGGCTTAAAGTTTCAAGATCCCATACAGGTTTGGTAAGTTGCCTTCCACCAATATCGCCATTAAAATTTCTGTTCATCCCGGAGTCCCTATTTTGTCCAGGCCCAAATCTGGTATTACCCGTTTGGGGTCTGTTGTAGTTTCCATTAAAGCCATTAGTCTGTCTAGGTCTGAAAGACCCAAAAGCAGGTGCACTCTTGTAACTGAAAGACCTGGTTAAAAGGCATCTCGCTGTTAAAATTTGCTTACAACCAAAAAACCTGATAATAAAGGGATATTATCAGTAAATTTTCCGAATATTTTTGCTTAAACCTAACAAAGGTTCAAAACTTTAATACAAATTTCACACAAACAAGCAGCACTATTACTACAGCTGCGATTTATGTTTATAATGAAACTTTCAGGCTAGACATTTGGCATACCTAGCCAGTAAAAGCAACACTAAATATGATTTTAAGTACGTTTTAGTTAAGAGAAAACAACGGTTTTTAATGTTATTTCTTCTAATCAATAAACAAATTTAAAAACAATTACAGTAAAAATTACATGAAACTACAAGATTTGTTAGGTCATTCTGCAAATATGTTCGAATCAAGACAAATAGAATTTTAAGATTGAAATGGTGAGTAAATAACTAAAAATAAATAGAAAATGAGCTTCCATAATGTATTACACTTTGGAAACCATTACACAATAGAGGTTATTGAAAATTCCTAGATTATAAACCCTAAAATGTAGGTTTATCTATATACGTGGCTGTTTAAATAAGTAGGTATACCTATTTTTGTTTCTTGATTAAAAAACGGGAAGACTTCACATACATCTAGCATTATTCAAAACTTTATAATGGAATTAAAAAAAAATGTATTTCAAAAACGAAAAATCTACAGGAAAAAACTTTCATAACCAGTTAAACTACTGAAAATTGAAGTAAAAACCTTCAAATTATTTCAAGGTTAAAATCAGGAATTTCCCTAAGTTTACAAACAACTACATCAGTTTCCTATCATTGTAAATCAAATAGCTTTCTATATTTACACAATTAACTTCTACAATAATAGAAAACACCAAACTAAACAGTTTCAGATGGAAACATTTTTAACAAAAACTGGCTCAAGCTAAAAACAAAAACTGTTTCGGTAAAACATAAACAATTCTCTTATCAAATGCCTAAAATACTTTTAACACTATTTGGATCATATACCTAACTATAAGAAATTTAAATCAAAATTATAAAATTGATTTTTACGAAAGATAGGAGAGAAATTAATTACCTATTCCAAAAACCTGTGGGATTTTTAAACAAAAAAAATGTAACCAGACATTCTGGAATATCGAATATCGGAAGGGTTATATTTAATTCAAAGGTTTTCCTTGATTAGGAAACGTTGCTGAAAGCGTTTTTTTAATTATAGATTGGCAGAATAAAAGGAATGTTCCGAAGTCATTATAAAAAAAATTTAGGCATTTCCCGACAACTGTTTAGCATTTTTACCGCAAAAAAAATGGATAATATAAATGACACACCCTAAAAACTAATTCCAATTTTTTCGCACAAAATGACGATGGACGCCATTTTACTTCTCTTACGATTTTACTTTCTTTACGCCAGCTTCTGACTTGTTTTCATCAAAACCGTTTCATGATACATTAATAATTTATTTTATACAATATATGCTTACATTTTTCACTTGATTGAGAAGTTTTTAATATAAAGTTGTAAAACTTGTAAATTTTCTTTTACTATGGCGTGATAACCAGAACTGTAAAACGGAATGCGTTAAGAAAATAAGAAATAAACCAGTCAATATGCTCGAAAAACCCAAAGAAAAGATCATAAAACGTATGATCAACGTTTTAAAGAAATTTCCTCTAATTTTTCAGGCATTTTATAACAAAATTCAGCAGCCATCAAACACACGTCTTACCTGATTCACTATCACAGTTAAAGAGAAAGAAATTCTCGTTTATCGTTTTCGCTTTAGTGCAAGAAGCTACAGATGATGGCGCTGATGATTGAAAAGTGCAATATCATCCGATATTTACAGCCAATAGGGAGCTTCAAATGAAGAACGTCATATCCGCATCATTACCGCATTGCAGCCATTTTCCTTCCAATCGTAGTTCCTTTGCTCCCACCTAAGCCTAAAGCTACTATATCAATACACCGTTATTCGGTTATGTAATGTAAGTTGTCCGAAATTGCGCAGTAGAATTTCCGTTTGATTTTTTTCTTTCTTCCCTCTTTGTTCTATTAACAATGAATAATAAACAAAAAAAGAAATCGTGTAATAATCGTACTAATTGTGTATGATGATGTGTTGTGCGTTCAATGAAAAATGCTTAAATTAATTATACATTAAATAAATACATATTATTACTGGGGACTAAAAACTTTGTATTTTCGTACCACAGTATAATTTCACCTCTGTATTAGCGTTTGTTGTTCTTTAAATGCATCGGAAAACTAACTTGCTTACTTCAATATTATAATAGTACAATGAATGACCGAATTTATTTTAAATCTTAAACATTCATAGAGAGAGAAACAGTCTCATTTTTACGCAATAATATGGGAATTCTTTATTATTTTTAAGTTTTTTTAACGTGTTTATTAAATATTTCCCATGCGCGGGTAGATATATATAATAGTTATAAAATTATACTCAAAATTGGTTCCTTAATATAAGTGAAGGTTTGTCAGTTATTTGTTAGGTTACATTTGGTACATCAGTAAGCTATTGTTCAACTACTCTTAAGTTTTTTATGAGCTATAAACGTATTCTACGCCTAGCCAGATCATCGGCCATCGAAAAAGTCACAGCATTCACAATGCTGTAGTTAAGTGTTAATACTCATGGAAGGAGAAAACAATTAAAAAATATTAGGTATACCTTACCTATAATATATATATATATATATATATATATATATATATATATATATATATATATATATATATATATATATAAATATAATTGATAATAAGTTATTACATCCAGTGGCGGGGATCTTGGGGTTCGACAGAATATGGTTTTACGTAACCTGCACTCCACTGACTTGATAACTTCTTAAATACTTTCTTCTAATAATTTATTGATTTTAAAGAAAAAAAGCTGTCTTAAATGTCTGCTCTAAAGTTAACCGTTTCCTTAGAAGATACATTGACTCAAATTGATAAGTAGCATTACTTCACATTGTGAGGAAGCTGTACAAACATATTCTATCGAACTCACAAATCTCCGCCACTGGATGTAATAATTTATTATCGATAACCTCAATTGATGAGCAACATTTAGTAGAATCCTGGCCACAAGTTTGAAGAAATGACAATAAACCATTTTTAATCTATTAATTATAACCTTAATTTTTTGTTATCTATAACACCTTGTATCACGGTAACAAAGCTCTTTTCGAATTTTTTCGATTTTATTTTGTTGCACCTGTATATTGCTATAAGGTTAATGCGTAAGAAAAAGACAGCAACACCTTATACAAGCCATCTCTTTTTGTTAACTGCCATTCTTAGACGAGCGTCTTGCGACAGTAAGCACTCGGTTGCATTGCTCATGCGCACTTCGCAGAATTGTTTAAGTGAGGAACTAAGTCCTCCCTTATGTGTTGTTTGGACCCCCCCCCCCCCATCGGACCATCCTGACATCACTTTGTCTAATTAAAAGCTAGAAGGGGTAGGAAAATCAACCATGCCATTCATGTGAACATAATGTACTTTCCTTCCGCTTTGGATTAGGCAAACTGATGTCAGGGCAGGTCAGCTGGAAGGATTGTTTGTAAACGCAGTCAGGGAAGTGTTTTATTTCGTTACTTAAATATTCTGCAAAGTGCGCACGATCAATGCATCCGAGTTTTTACTGTGACGAGACGCATGTATCCTTAGAGCATTGAGATGTAAGACAGGGTCGTCATCTCGGCACGGAACCAGGAAGTATGTACGACCCTATCGTACATCTCAAAATGTTCTAGGAGGCTGGCTACCATAGCCGTTTAACTTTATAGGTATATTCTCGCTGTAATTAGAATACCGTACTGACGAGCTCTAATTAGAGCGAAACCGATCTGTGGTTCTAATTATGGTGACAATATATCTAGCCTTACAAACTTTATTGTCCCTATATTAGGGAAGAAATGGGCCAGGGCTGACAATTAACAAAATTGTTTGTACACAGTCTCTATTTTATAACATTTTGTGTTGTTTGGAACTGTCGTGACAACATGCTGCCTGGTTCTTCAAAATTATCTAAATATTATGCCCCTGAAATTTTTTTACGTACTTATGAAACTCCCCGTATACGCCTGGACCAGTGAAAACGCTACATAAATAAAAAAAAGTCTGGACGCAGCAAGTGCATTATGATAGTGAATTTTCATTAAAATGTTTTAAATAGCAAATGTCTTTTTTCTTAAGAAAGCAGGAATCAAATTTGATTACCAGTATAACCTATATAATAAAACAAAGTCACAAGAACTTTATTGTTTAAAAATGTACAAACATTTACCGAAAATAAACTTAAAATGTTTTGGAGAAAACTCAATTCCTAGCCGACGCACCTTTTTTTTTTGTTCCCTCAGGGCTCGTCCGCGGCCTTGCCGCCCCGATAGCACCGCAACCCTTTCCCGACGCACCTTAGGTTAATAGCAAATGGAGTTATTGAAGCATTTAATGAAAATTCGCTACCAAAACCCACTTACTGCGTCTCGATTTTTTTTACAAACATGCATTATATTTCGATGAAAAATGCAAAAATGCAATAAGGAATGTTCAAAAAAAATTGTAGGTATCACCAACGTTCTATGGGCCACCTTGTGATTATCAAAATAATTTTATAAGGTGCATCTCAAGACACCCTATAAGTAACATGTACATTTTTTTTTGCATAATAACAATTATATTGAGCTTTACCGTATATTTCAAAATAAAGCAGACATCAAATTCGCTTACCAGTAAAACATATATAGTAGAAACAATGTACCATATTTCAACAAAATAACTTTACTGTTTGAAAATGTAGAAAATTTTTTTGAAAATCAACTTAAAATATTCCCGCAAAAACTAGTTTCCTGGCCAACGAACCTTATAGGTTAATAGCAAATTGAGCTATTCAATAAAAATTCGCTACCATAACGCACTTGCTGAGTCCCGAATTTATTTTCTTACAAACATGTATTATATTTTCGTGGTCGAAATTCCATAATTTAAGGTCAGCTCAGAACTGATACTGACAGGGGGAATCCGTCTGTTTAATTAATAATAATAATAACAGTTTATTGGGCAATAATTACAATAAATCAGACTACAAATAATGTGCAGTTAATAAAACAATCAAGAATCCAATAAACTAATCCTCCCACAAAAGTATTTTTATACTTGTGCGTGGGTTGACAGTACATGAATATTACTAGACTGCAAACTAAACATTGCTACATCATATCACAATCTATACATACACATGCATACACTGAGGTACACCTCCATCCATACACACCCACATGCACGCACACACACACATCCACACAATCCCAAACACTCGCACACACACACATCTGTGCATACCTACCCATACTTTACTGACCTCTTATATATCCTCACAGGCGCATGACCACATGTACACCTATCTGCGCTTACACACCTGCACCCCCTCATCGCATATACGCACACGCGCTCACACACACACACTCACACACACACGCGCTCGCACACCTCTTTTCACCCACTGAGAAATGCTGTCTGTGTACCGAGACACTACCCAAGCAAGTGAAACAGACAAACATTCTCCAACAAATGCAGTGGCAGGCCATTGACAAGTCACTGTTGGTCACTCTGTGTTGTACCAGTTTTTGAAGTCCACCATTTGATGTGCTCTCAATCTGGGCATTTCTCCAATCCAACTCGCCACTCCCTTAGCAAACAAAGCCCTTGACATATTTGTCCGCTTCAAGTGCCTGGGCACCTCGTTAAATATCCTGGGACCTAGATAAACAAAACTGCGCTGGCCTATTGTCTTTGCACATTTGGGTACATATGCGCCTTCATCTCTACTTCTCGTCGCGTATTCGTGGTTTATGGGAGGTAGCAAATAAGAACATTTTGAGCAAAACACCAGCAACCACTTCACAAAGAGTTGCCGACAATCAAAAATCCCAGACTCTTTAAAAAGAAGATCTGTAGGATAGGTTATTTCCCTGTTAAAGATTACCTTTATCAGCCACTTCTGAACTATCTCTAGCTGCGTGTAATAATTTTTCGTAACTCCACCCCAGGCTATTATTCCGTATGCTAACAGGGGCTGAACTAATGCATCATACATAACTAACAATTGTCGCCTGCTAACCAAATCTCTGAAAAATTTAAATGTTGGTATCAGCGATCTGAGTTTTTTCTTCAGCGTTTCTGTATGTCTGTTCCACCTCAAACCAGAGTCTATCTCTATTCCTAAGTATTTCACCGAATTTGTCGCTTTTATTTCTATAACCTGGTCCCGTGTTTCCACCACTATCCCATTATAATTTGGTCCGTATCTTTCAAAGTGCCTGAAAAACATAATACTGGTTTTCTCAAAATTTATTGTCAATTTCTTTTCATCACAATAATACATTATTTCCTTAAAATCCTCCTGTATTACATCCCTCAAACTAAGCCAAGTTTCCCCGGAATATACGAGTGCCGTGTCATCTGCGTAGCTAATGATTTTCCCCCTCGTTTCTATATCAAACAGATCACTCATGTATAAGTTGAAAAGAATGGGACCCAATACCGTTCCCTGCGGAACACCATACCTAACCTCCCTAGGCTGACTCAAGACCTCGCCTACAGCCACACTCTGCAGTCTTCCAGTTAGGTAGCTTTTTAACAAAGTATGAACTGGTCCCCTGAAACCCAATCTCCACATTGTATCCAGTAATTCATCGTGACAAACAGTATCAAATGCCTTGGTCAGATCCACAAACACACTCGCCACTGGAACTCCCAAATCCATTTTACCATATATGTGTCCAATCAAATCGGCAATGGCGTCCTGTGTTGACTTATTTTCTCTAAACCCATACTGCTTTTCCGAAAGTAGATGATATTTTTCTGCAAAGGCTGCGATTCTGATTTTCAATATTTTCTCAAATATTTTAGCAAAGCTTGACATAAGCGAGATTGGCCGATAATTACATAGTTTTGACCTGTCGCCGGCCTTATGCATGGGTTTAATTATACTTCTCTTTAATGCTGTTGGAAAGAAACCCTGCTCCATGCAAGCGTTTAGAAGGTAGGTTAATGGATGCACTATACTCTTTCCGATTTGTCGCAGCATGCGCGCCTGTATCCCATCTGACCCAGGTGCCTTACGTACCTTTAATTTTGAGATTATTTTCTCTACTTCGTCCTCTGAAGTCAGCTCTAGATACATTGTAGAGCTATTTTGTCTCCGCCGAAGAGATCTCCGATTTCTTATAGTGATTTCGTTTGCTAACTTCTCACCCACAGATGTAAAATAGGCACAAAAAGCTTCCGAGACATCCGCATCTCCCGTTGCCAAATTACCCTCTTCTGTTTCCATCTCTGTCACTTCAAATCTGGGTTCCCTTTTCCCCTTTATGTCATTTATGCACTTCCACATATGAATTGAGCCGCTGCTGCCGTCCTGTATTTTGCTACGGTAGTAGTCGTTCTTTGCTCTGTTTATGACCGAATTTAGTTTATTTCTAAATCTCTTATACGTTTCAGCCTTTGCCTGATTGCTGGGTTCAGCCACGCTATCCCTATGTAACCGATTTTTTGCATGTATCGAATTTATTATGCCATTCGTAATCCACGGATTTCTCTTCCGTTTTGAATGTGGGACCTTCACAACTCTAGTATTCTTTTTCCTGTAATATTCTATTTGCCCTATAAAGGAGGCAAAAGCAGCGTCTATGTTACTTTTCCCATACACTGATATCCAGGATTCCTGCTCCAAATCACTATTCAGTCCTAGGTAATCTGTGTATGTTCTGGAATCAATCGCAATTTTATGGTTTCCGGGCGACCCGTCCAGTAAATCGACCTTCACCAACACTGGAAAATGATCTGTAATATCGTACTGTAATATCAACGATGCTAGTGGGACATACCGGAGAGAAGAAGAAACAAAAATATGATCTATGCAGGTCTTACTATTCTCCTCTATTCTAGTATAGTCATTTATAGCAGATCTATATCCAAATTCACTCAATATGTTTAGATACTCATCAACACACTCATTATCCTGTTGAAGTATGTTCAAGTTTATATCACCCACTATGAATTCGAGGTCATTTTTACCCCTCTGGCTCGCCAGAAAGTTGTACAGATTGGCATTAAAAGTTCGAACACACGTTGATGGCGATCTGTACGCAGCCACAACTTGAATGTCTCTATCTCCATATTTTATCCTCAATTTCAAGATCTTCGTTACTCCCAAGTCAACAATCTGATGATCAGCCTGCAAATTATCCCTCACATACACCACCACACCATCATTCCTATTCAAGTCTCCACCATTGTAATAAACGTTATACGAAGGCATCTTGAACAGGGTCACATCATCAATCCTGAAGGTTTCTGTTAGAACCACCACATCAAAATCATACTCAAGTGCTGCCAACAAAACTTCCAATTCATCTTTATTCTTTGCAATACTTCTAATATTGACATGAATCACAGAGAACTCCTTCCCTCCGTTCAGTTGATTAAAATACTTCTTTGCATCATTTATGTGCTGCACCACTACTGTCTTAACATCTTCCACCCGAAAATCCCTGACGTAACTATCCATATCAATCAATGGTTTCAAATGATGAGTACCAGTTAAATTAGACTCCAAAATCCCAGCAAACAAAAACAAAATCAACCCTGCGAAAAGCCAGATACATCCATACTCTCACTCACACTCACCCTGGCACCTCTATGCACACCAATCAGGCTCACCGTGCGTATATAGATACACCCAACAAAAATGACCAAAACACACCACAACAAACAAAAAAACAAACAATTATATAAAAATACCTGCGCAAACAAAAGCAGCAGGATAACTATAAAGATAAAGGTAAAAACGACGTTATAGTACAGTTTCAAAATAAAAATAAACATACAAATACATATATCGCCAATAACCGACGCAAGCCTATATAATATCTATCACTTAATAAAAGAGCGTAATGCAAAATTTCATTTCTACTATACACACCAAACACCAACTGTGTAAAACAACAGTCAACTGTTATGACAGTTTACAAAATGTCGGTCAGTATACAATAAGTCAGAAACTCAAACGAGCAATTTGTTGTATGAAAAAATCAATACACAGTTCAAAAAGCACAAAAAGTCTCCTACCTTTTATGATTCTTGTCAACAGAGGAACCCTGAGATAGAGTACGCACACCGGTTTTGGAGGTGGCTCTAGTAATTACTTTCTTACTCGTAACGGGTGTTTTGTTCCGTGATGAACCTCCGGGCACTTCTATGGTTCGTTTTGTGGCCACTGGTGTTGGCGGCGCGCTACTTGATTGGGTCTGTTCCAGTGCTGACTCCTCTCCTCTTTCTATATCTTCAAGGTCACCAGGTTTGTATATACTATCGTTAACGTAAAGAATACCTCGCTTTATATAGGCTTTGTGCCCTTTCGATTTTGCCAAACGTAGATGGCTCCTCAGGATGTATTGTTCCCTCTGCTGTCTCAGTGTTAAATCGTCGTTTATATACACCCTTGAGTTTTTCAGTTTCCTGGTGTTAGCGAATACTAGCTTTTTATAATACGACGATGTAAACTCAACTATTATGGGTTTATCATTTCCATCTTTCTTGCCAACAATGTGTACCCCATCGACTGCATGCAAGCCCAACTGGATGTCGAGTTGATTTTCTATTTTCTTAACAATAAACTCTCTTATATCTTTCCCGTCATATTCAACATGACTTACTCCACTCACAACAATATTCTTTCGCTTGTTTTGGCGTTCGAGTAATTATATTCTATTCCCCAGCAATTCATTCTCTCTTTCTAGCTGTTTCAGTTTCTTGTCGGAAGCTTCCAATTTTTCCAAAAGATTATTTTCTAAAATATCCAGTCTTTTACCGAGGCTCTCTAGCAGTTCCCTATTTGATATTTCCCCATTATTCAATTCAGGCATTCTATATACCCTCTGTTTATTTAATTCTCAGTTAAAACTCACTATCCTCTTATCTGCCTCCAGTAATCTCTTTACAAGATAATAACAGTCGATTATTTTGTCAACACAAAATATCAATCCTTCTTCACCATCAAACTATTTCTTTAGAGGAAATGGAAACCACGTAACACTATCTCTAGGTAACAGGCAAATTTTCAATCTTTCTGTCGGTATAAACCTCACCAAATAATTCGTCTCATTAACCAGTGAACTGTACAATTTATCAGGGAGAAATACTCACACACTTTTACTTTCACGATTCAATTTATGTATATGTTTAATTAAAAAATTAAAACAAATCATTGTTTAATCTATTTCAACTAAGCAGATTTTCCTGGCTAACGAACTTATCCAAGCCATTGGCAAAAGAAAGGTACTCACCAAATTTGATCAAAATCGGCCCATTATTTTTTGAGTTATCGATGTAATAACTATATATATATATATATATATATATATATATATATATATATATATATATATATATATATATATATATATATATATATATATATATATATATACATATAAAAATTGAAACTGACCCCGGATATGTGTTCTCAGGGGCCTAATTAGTGCTCACTTGAAGGAATTTTTTCAAAATTCAAAAGTCGGGATCTCCTCATTAGTGATTTTTTTTAAAAGAAAATTCACTAATGAATAGATATTTTGAGCTCATTTCCAGATTTCGTCATTCGGTTATGAAAATTCGCCACAAGAAAATTTTAATTGCTGAAATAAAACAATGTATACATTTAATATAAATTTATTGACTCTGGAATAAATATGGGTGGCCATACCATGATGTTTATTAATTTTCTTCCACTTACTAAAAGTGTCTCAATAAAGCAGATAAATCTGAAAATCCATTTAACTATTCTAATGCACTCTCTACTAATTCTTTCAATTTATTCAGTACTAAAGAAACATTCATGCTTTGTTAAAAGAAGTTTCTGAAAACTGGAATTCAATAAAACTGAAGCCCATTCAATTATCTTTTCAGTTTCAACACTACAGGGTACCCAGCAGAAATAAAAAAATCAAATTCCCTGACATTTCCAGGCCCAAGTGATTTTTTCATAATATGTACTCGTAATGAACAACACACATCTCTGAATACTTTTTTATTAAAAAAATAATAATGAAAATTCTGAATTTAAAAAAAATTTAATCAAAAACATAAATATGGTTAATTCTTTTAACTAATACAGAAACGTGATAAATTACTACCTGTCAAATTACTAAATTACTACACGTTTTTGCAGTAACTACTTAAGAAAACCATGATATGAATTATTGAAAGTCCACGTCAGCTTATCGTTGATTTCTATCTTAGCGATTTTTTTTTTAATTCGCTAATGAGGAGATCTGTGTTTATATATATATATATATATATATATATATATATATATATATATATATATATATATATATATCCGAACGATAACTCAAAAAATAATGGACCGATCTTGATTAAATTTGGTAAGTGCCTTCCTTTTGCAAGTGGCTTGGATAAGTTCGTTATCCAGGAAAATCGGACTTTTTATGTTTTCTTTCTAAAAAATTCATATCTCCGTTAATAACAAAGTAAGGGCAACCAAATTATGGGCAGTTAAAGAAACAAATGTTGGAGTTTTCCTCAAAACGTCAAACTCGCATTTTTAAACGTCAAAATTGGCAATGTTTACGCAAATAATGAGAAACAAATACCGATTGTGAAAAGAAAATGTTGCAAGAAGAGTGTTCTGCAAATCCTTAAGTGTCAGATTCAACCATCATTGACCTTCATTTTACTAAAATATTTACAGAATATTCATTTCAAATAGACCCTTTCTCTGATGCTTTGGCTGTCGGTTTAGTTAAGTTGATGCTTTTTTGGATATTTATTTGTAGGTTTAGTGAAGTTTATGGTTTAACGGTCTATAATTTTTTTTAGCTAATTTTCGTAGAACAAATTTGTTAATGCATTTTTACATTTTTTATCGAAATATGATGTATTAATAAGAAAAAAATCTGGACGCAGTAAGTGCGTTGTGGTAGCGAATTTTCGGTAAATTTGCAGATTAGCTCCCGAACGCTTTGCAAAAAACTGTTTACAGAAACCTGCCTAGAACATCCCCCCCCCCTGTATCCACAAAACCTAAGAAAAATTTCTTGTTCACACCCCCCAAGGAAGTTACGGGACCAGGAGTGAATAGGGGTGCTGGGCGGGGTAGGTAGTGAAAAGAAAATATAAGCAGAAAATGCGAATAAAACGGGCTTGAAAGTTGTCTTTTTCACATCTTGAAGCCATTTCCCCATTAAACCCTGCCTGCCCCGCACAGCACCTCTATTCACTCCCAGTCCCATAACTTCTTTTGGGGGGTGTGAACAAGAAATTTTTCTTGTGGTTTGTGCATCCAGGTGGGGTCCTAGTAATGTTTCTGAAAACAATTTGTTCAAAAGTGTTTGAGAGCTAATCTGCAAATTTACCGAATTTTCATTAAATCCTTCAAATTTCAATAACTCAATTTGCTATTAACGTAAGCTTTGTTGGTTAGAAAACCAACATTTAAGCTTATTTTCGGAATTTTTTTTATATTTTCAAACCATAAGTAATTCTGATAAAATATAGTACATTGTTTCTACTATATAGGTTATACCGGTAATCAGATTGATGCCTGCTCGCATTTGCTATTAAAAATATTTTTATGGAAATTCACTTCCGTAACACATTTGCTGCATCTACACTTTTGAAAAATGTTTATATATTTTCAAACAAAAAATTTATTTCGATGAAATATGGTACATTGTTTCTACTATATAAGCAACCAAGTTTTATGCCTGCTTTCATCAAAGAAAGACTTTGCTATTAAAAATATTTTAAAGAAAATTCGCTACCATAACGCACTTGCTGCGTCCAGAGATTTTTCGCACTTCTCATAATTTCTTTACACTATCTATCATACATAATGTGCTGCAATGATAAACTCTTCTCTTCTGGATTACAATACAAATGCCCATATACGAATGCCAAATATTTACACTCCAACTTCAAATCTATGTTACATGATCATAAAGGTTAAAAGATAATAAACATTCACGCAGCTTTACGCCGCCAATAGCTAGAACGCATTTTGCATTTTATGCATTCAAGGAAGAGCATTCCAAGTGACGTAAACGAATGATACATCTTTGAGACAGATAAAAAAGACACTATACTATATTGCTGTATGACATGTCCCGCGTTCATTGGCGGTTTCAATGAGTGTACCAAACAGCAGCCATAGGAGAAAATATTTATGTAAAAAAAATCATATAATATAAATATATGAAATCAAAATAACAATAAATCTGCTAGAATCACAATTTTATAAATATATAATTTCCAGGTCTACTGAACAATTTCCATGATATTTGAGCAAAATCACGAATTTCCCTGACATTTTAGGGGTTAATTCAATTTTCCCTATTTTTCCAGGTCGCTGGGTATCCTGACACACTATCTGAATTTGTTAAACAATATCCATTCTCAGATAGCATATAGCTAATGTACTCAATTAAAACTAATACACAATCTATATCTAAAATACCCGTAATAATGGCAGAATCAACACACCATTAAGCGGTTTGCTTAAAATTACATCTAGTAAACTAACACGCTCCAAAGGTCCAATTTCACAGGTAGTTTTGGTTTGTTGCTTTTAGTTTGGTTCTTAAAAGAATCAGTTTTGGTATCTAAAGTTAACTTTAGAAAATTGACTAAAGATTTCTCTGGAATATCAGAAAAATAGCATGAGACATTAAATATCAAATCCAAATCCATATTTTCTACAATATCCCTACTAAGACCTTCTACAATTAAACTTTCTGGTAGACCCTGCATACAAAACTCAGAAATGTTATTTTGCAACACTTTTAGTACAGAAGAACACTCTCTGGTTTCTTTCTCACCCCAATCTGCAATTTCTAACTCATGAACAGTTGAGACATCTCCATCTGTGTCAGTCTCCGTTAACTTGTAACTTCCAGCTACTGATGCTAACCGCTCAGTGTCTAAATAAGATGGAATCACAGTCAAGTTCTGCCCAACAGGGAGAACAAGATTATTTTGCAAACAACAGAGTTTTGCTTCTTTTGTGAACAGCTTCAGAGCCTGTTTGATTTGAGACACTTTGAATTGCACGTTATATATTATCAGTGTTGCACCTTCTTCTTTTGGGTGTGTTGAATAAAAAGGCTCTTTCTTCCAAACAATTTCTTTATTCCTTTTCCCTGGCTAACATCAAGAATTCTTACAAAAGGTGGTCAAGGGCTTTAGTCTCGATGTCTATCAGGATTTGGTTCCTTACAACTTGGGTCAGGGAAAAGGAATAAAAAAATTGTTTGGAAGAAAGAGCCTTTTTATTCAACACACCCAAAAGATGTCAACCCTAAACGTTTTGACGTTTAAGAACAATATGAGTTCTGCTAGGCTGGCTAACGTCAAGAATTCTTACAAAAGGTGGTCAAGGGCTTCAGTCTCGTTGTCTATCAGGATTTGGTTCCTTACAACTTGTGTCAGGGGAAAAGGAATAAAGAAATTGTTTGGAAGAAAGAGCCTTTTTATTCAACACACCCAAAAGATGTCAACCCAAAACATTTTGACGTTTAGGAACAATATGAGTTCTGCTAGGCTGGCTAACGTCAAGCATTCTTACAAAAGGTGGTCAAGGGCTTCAGTCTCGTTGTCTATCAGGATTTGGTTCCTTACAACTTGTGTCAGGGGAAAAGGAATAAAGAAATTGTTTGGAAGAAAGAGCCTTTTTATTCAACACACCCAAAAGATGTCAACCCAAAACATTTTGACGTTTAGGAACAATATGAGTTCTGCTAGGCTGGCTAACGTCAAGCATTCTTACAAAAGGTGGTCAAGGGCTTCAGTCTCGTTGTCTATCAGGATTTGGTTTCTTACAACTTGGGTCAGGGGAAAAGGAATAAAGAAATTGTTTGGAAGAAAGAGCCTTTTTATTCAACACACCCAAAAGATGTCAACCCAAAACATTTTGACGTTTAGGAACAATATGAGTTCTGCTAGGCTGGCTAACGTCAAGAATTCTTACAAAAGGTGGTCAAGGGCTTCAGTCTCGTTGTCTATCAGGATTTGGTTCCTTACAACTTGTGTCAGGGGAAAAGGAATAAAGAAATTGTTTGGAAGAAAGAGCCTTTTTATTCAACACACCCAAAAGATGTCAACCCAAAACATTTTGACGTTTAGGAACAATATGAGTTCTGCTAGGCTGGCTAACGTCAAGCATTCTTACAAAAGGTGGTCAAGGGCTTCAGTCTCGTTGTCTATCAGGATTTGGTTTCTTACAACTTATGTCAAGGGAAAAGGAATAAAGAAATTGTTTGGAAGAAAGAGTCTTTTTATTCAACACACCCAAAAGATGTCAACCCCAAATATGTTGACGTTTAGGAACAATAAGAGTTCTGCTAGGCTGGCTAACGTCAAGAATTCTTACAAAAGTTGGTCAAGGGCTTCAGTCTCGTCTATCAGGATTTGGTTTCTTACAACTTGTGTCAAGGGAAAAGGAATAAAGAAATTGTTTGGAAGAAAGAGCCTTTTTATTCAACACACCTAAAAGATGTCAACCCCAAATATGTTGACGTTTAGGAACAATAAGAGTTCTGCTAGGCTGGCTAACGTCAAGAATTCTTACAAAAGGTGGTCAAGGGCTTCAGTCTCGTCTATCAGGATTTGGTTTCTTACAACTTGTGTCAAGGGAAAAGGAATAAAGAAATTGTTTGGAAGAAAGAGCCTTTTTATTCAACACACCCAAAAGATGTCAACCCCAAATATGTTGACGTTTAGGAACAATAAGAGTTCTGCTAGGCTGGCTAACGTCAAGAATTCTTACAAAAGGTGGTCAAGGGCTTCAGTCTCATTGTCTATCAGGATTTGGTTCCTTACAACTTGGGTCAGGGGAAAAGGAATAAATAAATTGTTTGGAAGAAAGAGCCTTTTTATTCAACACACCCAAAAGATGTCAACCCCAAATATGTTGACGTTTAGGAACAATAAGAGTTCTGCTAGGCTGGCTAACGTCAAGAATTCTTATAAAAGGTGGTCAAGGGCTTCGGTCTCGTTGTCTATCAGGATTTGGTTCCTTACAACTTGGGTCAGGGGAAAAGGAATAAAGAAATTGTTTGGAAGAAAGAGCCTTTTTATTCAACACACCCAAAAGATGTCAACCCCAAATATGTTGACGTTTAGGAACAATAAGAGTTCTGCTAGGCTGGCTAACGTCAAGAATTCTTACAAAAGGTGGTCAAGGGCTTCAGTCTCGTTGTCTATCAGGATTTGGTTCCTTACAACTTGGGTCAGGGGAAAAGGAATAAAGAAATTGTTTGGAAGAAAGAGCCTTTTTATTCAACACACCCAAAAGATGTCAACCCTAAACGTTTTGACGTTTAGGAACAATAAGAGTTCTGCTAGGCTGGCTAACGTCAAGCATTCTTACAAAAGGTGGTCAAGGGCTTCAGTCTCGTTGTCTATCAGGATTTGGTTCCTTACAACTTGGGTCAGGGGAAAAGGAATAAAGAAATTGTTTGGAAGAAAGAGCCTTTTTATTCAACACACCCAAAAGATGTCAACCCCAAATATGTTGACGTTTAGGAACAATAAGAGTTCTGCTAGGCTGGCTAACGTCAAGAATTCTTACAAAAGTTGGTCAAGGGCTTCAGTCTCGTCTATCAGGATTTGGTTCCTTACAACTTGGGTCAGGGGAAAAGGAATAAATAAATTGTTTGGAAGAAAGAGCCTTTTTATTCAACACACCCAAAAGATGTCAACCCTAAACGTTTTGACGTTTAAGAACAATATGAGTTCTGCTAGGCTGGCTAACGTCAAGAATTCTTACAAAAGGTGGTCAAGGGCTTCAGTCTCGTTGTCTATCAGGATTTGGTTCCTTACAACTTGGGTCAGGGGAAAAGGAATAAAGAAATTGTTTGGAAGAAAGAGCCTTTTTATTCAACACACCCAAAAGATGTCAACCCCAAATATGTTGACGTTTAGGAACAATAAGAGTTCTGCTAGGCTGGCTAACGTCAAGAATTCTTACAAAAGTTGGTCAAGGGCTTCAGTCTCGTCTATCAGGATTTGGTTCCTTACAACTTGGGTCAGGGGAAAAGGAATAAAGAAATTGTTTGGAAGAAAGAGTCTTTTTATTCAACACACCCAAAAGATGTCAACCCCAAATATGTTGACGTTTAGGAACAATAAGAGTTCTGCTAGGCTGGCTAACGTCAAGAATTCTTACAAAAGGTGGTCAAGGGCTTCAGTCTCGTTGTCTATCAGGATTTGGTTCCTTACAACTTGGGTCAGGGGAAAAGGAATAAAGAAATTGTTTGGAAGAAAGAGCCTTTTTATTCAACACACCCAAAAGATGTCAACCCTAAACGTTTTGACGTTTAGGAACAATAAGAGTTCTGCTAGGCTGGCTAACGTCAAGCATTCTTACAAAAGGTGGTCAAGGGCTTCAGTCTCGTTGTCTATCAGGATTTGGTTCCTTACAACTTGGGTCAGGGGAAAAGGAATAAAGAAATTGTTTGGAAGAAAGAGCCTTTTTATTCAACACACCCAAAAGATGTCAACCCCAAATATGTTGACGTTTAGGAACAATAAGAGTTCTGCTAGGCTGGCTAACGTCAAGCATTCTTACAAAAGGTGGTCAAGGGCTTCAGTCTCGTTGTCTATCAGGATTTGGTTTCTTACAACTTATGTCAAGGGAAAAGGAATAAAGAAATTGTTTGGAAGAAAGAGTCTTTTTATTCAACACACCCAAAAGATGTCAACCCCAAATATGTTGACGTTTAGGAACAATAAGAGTTCTGCTAGGCTGGCTAACGTCAAGAATTCTTACAAAAGGTGGTCAAGGGCTTCGGTCTCGTTGTCTATCAGGATTTGGTTCCTTACAACTTGGGTCAGGGGAAAAGGAATAAAGAAATTGTTTGGAAGAAAGAGCCTTTTTATTCAACACACCTAAAAGATGTCAACCCCAAATATGTTGACGTTTAGGAACAATAAGAGTTCTGCTAGGCTGGCTAACGTCAAGAATTCTTATAAAAGGTGGTCAAGGGCTTCGGTCTCGTTGTCTATCAGGATTTGGTTCCTTACAACTTGGGTCAGGGGAAAAGGAATAAAGAAATTGTTTGGAAGAAAGAGCCTTTTTATTCAACACACCCAAAAGATGTCAACCCCAAATATGTTGACGTTTAGGAACAATAAGAGTTCTGCTAGGCTGGCTAACGTCAAGAATTCTTACAAAAGGTGGTCAAGGGCTTCAGTCTCATTGTCTATCAGGATTTGGTTCCTTACAACTTGGGTCAGGGGAAAAGGAATAAATAAATTGTTTGGAAGAAAGAGCCTTTTTATTCAACACACCCAAAAGATGTCAACCCTAAACGTTTTGACGTTTAAGAACAATATGAGTTCTGCTAGGCTGGCTAACGTCAAGAATTCTTACAAAAGGTGGTCAAGGGCTTCAGTCTCGTTGTCTATCAGGATTTGGTTCCTTACAACTTGGGTCAGGGGAAAAGGAATAAAGAAATTGTTTGGAAGAAAGAGCCTTTTTATTCAACACACCCAAAAGATGTCAACCCCAAATATGTTGACGTTTAGGAACAATAAGAGTTCTGCTAGGCTGACTAACGTCAAGAATTCTTACAAAAGGTGGTCAAGGGCTTCAGTCTCGTCTATCAGGATTTGGTTTCTTACAACTTGTGTCAAGGGAAAAGGAATAAAGAAATTGTTTGGAAGAAAGAGCCTTTTTATTCAACACACCCAAAAGATGTCAACCCCAAATATGTTGACGTTTAGGAACAATAAGAGTTCTGCTAGGCTGGCTAACGTCAAGAATTCTTACAAAAGGTGGTCAAGGGCTTCAGTCTCATTGTCTATCAGGATTTGGTTCCTTACAACTTGGGTCAGGGGAAAAGGAATAAATAAATTGTTTGGAAGAAAGAGCCTTTTTATTCAACACACCCAAAAGATGTCAACCCTAAACGTTTTGACGTTTAAGAACAATATGAGTTCTGCTAGGCTGGCTAACGTCAAGAATTCTTACAAAAGGTGGTCAAGGGCTTCAGTCTCGTTGTCTATCAGGATTTGGTTTCTTACAACTTGGGTCAGGGGAAAAGGAATAAAGAAATTGTTTGGAAGAAAGAGCCTTTTTATTCAACACACCCAAAAGATGTCAACCCCAAATATGTTGACGTTTAGGAACAATAAGAGTTCTGCTAGGCTGGCTAACGTCAAGAATTCTTACAAAAGGTGGTCAAGGGCTTCAGTCTCATTGTCTATCAGGATTTGGTTCCTTACAACTTGGGTCAGGGGAAAAGGAATAAATAAATTGTTTGGAAGAAAGAGCCTTTTTATTCAACACACCCAAAAGATGTCAACCCTAAACGTTTTGACGTTTAAGAACAATATGAGTTCTGCTAGGCTGGCTAACGTCAAGAATTCTTACAAAAGGTGGTCAAGGGCTTCAGTCTCGTTGTCTATCAGGATTTGGTTCCTTACAACTTGGGTCAGGGGAAAAGGAATAAAGAAATTGTTTGGAAGAAAGAGCCTTTTTATTCAACACACCCAAAAGATGTCAACCCCAAATATGTTGACGTTTAGGAACAATAAGAGTTCTGCTAGGCTGGCTAACGTCAAGAATTCTTACAAAAGGTGGTCAAGGGCTTCAGTCTCGTCTATCAGGATTTGGTTTCTTACAACTTGTGTCAAGGGAAAAGGAATAAAGAAATTGTTTGGAAGAAAGAGCCTTTTTATTCAACACACCCAAAAGATGTCAACCCCAAATATGTTGACGTTTAGGAACAATAAGAGTTCTGCTAGGCTGGCTAACGTCAAGAATTCTTACAAAAGGTGGTCAAGGGCTTCAGTCTCATTGTCTATCAGGATTTGGTTCCTTACAACTTGGGTCAGGGGAAAAGGAATAAATAAATTGTTTGGAAGAAAGAGCCTTTTTATTCAACACACCCAAAAGATGTCAACCCTAAACGTTTTGACGTTTAAGAACAATATGAGTTCTGCTAGGCTGGCTAACGTCAAGAATTCTTACAAAAGGTGGTCAAGGGCTTCAGTCTCGTTGTCTATCAGGATTTGGTTCCTTACAACTTGGGTCAGGGGAAAAGGAATAAAGAAATTGTTTGGAAGAAAGAGCCTTTTTATTCAACACACCCAAAAGATGTCAACCCCAAATATGTTGACGTTTAGGAACAATAAGAGTTCTGCTAGGCTGGCTAACGTCAAGAATTCTTACAAAAGGTGGTCAAGGGCTTCAGTCTCATTGTCTATCAGGATTTGGTTCCTTACAACTTGGGTCAGGGGAAAAGGAATAAATAAATTGTTTGGAAGAAAGAGCCTTTTTATTCAACACACCCAAAAGATGTCAACCCAAAACATTTTGACGTTTAGGAACAATATGAGTTCTGCTAGGCTGGCTAACGTCAAGAATTCTTACAAAATGTGGTCAAGGGCTTCAGTCTCGTTGTCTATCAGGATTTGGTTCCTTACAAGTTGTGTCAAGGGAAAAAAAACAGAAATTGTTTGGAAGAGCCTTTTTATTCAACACACCCAAAAGATGTCAACCCCAAACATTTTGAAGTTTAGGAACAATTACACCTTCTTCTTTACTATCGGCACCATACATCGCCATATAGTTCTCATCCAAAGAAACCAAAGATACAGGCTGCTTGTGGTCAACAGAATCAATGGCTGTGAAGAGATCACAATATAAGTTGATAGACGTCTCAGCTGGCTGCAAAATATTAGAAAATACCCTTCCATCGGACCCTGAAATGATAATTTTGATGAAATTAAAATAATAATAAATGATCAATGCTTCTATTGGCATAATTTTTTATAACTTAATAAATAACTAGACATATACAAAAGATTTCAAAACCAAATGGCATTGTTTGGACTTAGTCTGCTCTTCCGCCAAATCTTACATGTAAAACAAAATTTTGAAAGCCCAGTATCCACAAGTATAATATATGTACAAAAGTAAGCAACGAGTGTTATAATTTTAACAAAAAAAGAAAAAGTAAACGTTGTGTACATGTGCGTGCTGTAACATAATCCAAAAATAATTTTTCCTATGAAAACCTATGAAAATGGAGTAAAACCAAAGCCTTGGAAAAATGTTACTGCTGGGGTTCGCCAGGGCATGTCTGGAGCCGGCACTGGACAGCATGCGGGACGTCGGTGGCGTGGTGCTGATGAGACGGGCCCCTGTCATGCAAGAAATTACAGTCCAAAGTCAGCAGCAGGGGAGCCTAGTAAGACCAAGAGCTCCACCCACTGAGGATGCTGCGCAGGAAAATCAGCCAGCGCTCACCCAGATGGGATTACAAAGACAGCACATGAAATGGACTATGGATATGAATGAAACAATTATGCATATTTACTACAGAGTGCCACAACTGACAACAGACAACCAGATAGGCAACAACTTCACACCGAATTTCTCAGAATGTACTCACACATACAGTAGCTACCAAGAATGGCAAGGGAGCTGTGGTGACTGGTGTATCGGGCACGCGGCGGCAAAGAGTCTCTTGCAGGTACGATCCAGAAGCAGTACACCGGACGGAGAGTGACAGCTAGCATTATTCGTTCCGGCTTTAGTTTATTTTTAGCCTGAGCACCAAGTGCAGGCAGCAGCTACGCAGAGAGCAGTGAATTGCTGAGGACTGCATTAAGCATTGTTTATTTATTTTAGGTGGGCCGACGGTATCTAGTGCAGAGTAGTTACGACACCGGAATAAAAGTGATTCCCATGAGCTGGACGCCTTCTTCTGTTTTAGATTTTCCTGGCGCGCACAACCTTCTTCAGCGGAAGGGATGTTAAAAGTGTGGTCTGGTAAGTGTTGTTCCCTTTGTTAATTGAAGTTTACAGGCATCGCCATCGAAGGGATACCTAGTGCAGCTCCTCTTTGTTTAGTTGGCCTCGCTGAGTGCAAGGGATGCCCGCCTCCTTCATGGGGTAGTGTCCCCCCCAGGTGTTTAGGAGTGCGAGGTATGGATAAGAAATCGTAGTTTCCTAGTTTACTTGCAATAATAGTAGTATTTGTGTGCAGGAACTTTCTCCTGATGACGATTTTTGCTTTAGTTTCTATTGCATGCCCGTTACACCGCCACTTGTTTGATATCCCCACCCACGTCGTTATGCAGTTTTATAACGCACATTAGATCCCCGCGTCAATAATAATAATAATAATAATAATAATAATAATAGACCCGCTTGCTTTACACATGCTTTACTAGCTTCGTTTACTCGGATTGCCTCTGTCTCTGGTATTGTATCGATTTTTAGGAGAATAATATAATTTTGCTTTGAAATAAACTTCGTTCAATAGATTGTTATTTCAATGTTAATATTCGCGGATATAATAACTTGTTTCTTTCCTTGTACATACTTTATCCTGTCTTCACTGTTTTATCCCTGGGTCTAGGTAGCTGTAGGCAGAGACCTAGAAAGGAGACATAGTCCTGAGGGAGCGCTTCGACTTCCTAGAAAACCCAATCGATGCTGGCGTCTGAGCATAGTCCCGTAGGAAAACCATATTGTTACAGGGTTCCCACTAAAAACAGGATCTCACTTTTTCCTGATTTCCCTGACATGCCAATATCTATTTCCCTGACTCTAATATTCTACAATTTACCCCCAACATGTGTCACATACTACTACAGAATACAGTAAGTCTTCGCATCACAGCGAAAAACACACTCCCCATTTCAAATACAAAACGACCAATGAATGCAAAATTTATTTAAAAAAAAAACAATTATTGTGGTAAGACTAGATGCATTCTCGCAACAATTAGAACCGTAGACTGGTTTCGCTCTCATTAGAGCTCTTCAGTATGGCATACTAATTGTAGCAAAAATGCACCAAAAATAATTGTTGCGAGAATGCATCTAGTCTTACATACTTTGTCCCTATATTGGGGTAGAAATGGGCCAGGGCTAACAATTTTTTAAATTGTTAGTTGGTTGTATACCGTCTCTATTTGTAACACTCTGTGTTATTTGGAGCGGGCGTGACAACATAGTACTTGGTTCCGAACTAGGTGGCGACACGTTCACCACTCACTTAGTGTTTTAAGACTGGCTATACGATAGCCGTGTTATTTTTGGTGCATTTTTGCTACAATTAGTATGCCGTACTGAAGAGCTCTAATGAGAGCGAAACCGGTCTACGGTTCTAATTGTTGCGAGAATGCATCTAGTCTTACATACTTTGTCCCTATATTGAGGTAGAAATGGACCAGGGCTAACAATTTTTTAAATTGTTAGTTAGTTGTATACCGTCTCTATTTTTAACACTCTGTGTTATTTGGAGCGGGCGTGACAACATAGTACTTGGTTCCGAACTAGGTGGCGACACGTTCACCACTCACTTAGAATTATTGTGGTTTTGAATTGCACAAGAAGCAAACACATTGTTTCAGTTATTTATCATAAAAAAGAAGCTGAAACTTCATCATTCTGTCAGCTTGTCGGTGACAAGTTGGAAAACTATGCAGATTCGTACCTTACAGTGTTTTGCTTCAATAGATTAGGTCTAATAAGAAAAGCTGCATTGATGGGTTTTGTTTTTATTAAACAAATAATTTCTCACTGACAGGGACAAAAATTCCCTGACTCTTAGTCAATTATTGCAATTTTTCTCTGACACAATTTTTTCATCTACAAATTTCGCTGACTTTTCCCGGTTTTCCAGACGAGTGAGAACCCTGTGTTAAGATCAAAGCATAAATTCCCCATATTAGGGAACAGTAAATAAAACCCTGTGAAGACTGACTGTTTCAGCAAAAAATCTTCTTAAACATAAATTTATTAAATAGAATCTGCCTCACAACAATTTATCTTGATCAAATTTGGTGAGTACCTTTCTTTTGCAAGTGGCTTGTTCGTTAGCCAGGAAAATCGGCCACAGTTTTCCCGGAAAATGTTGTATTTTCTTTCTAAAAAAAAAATTATATCTCCGGAAATAACAAAGTAAGGGCAACCAAACTTGTTATGCGTGTTTGTATTATACATAGTAACCCATGTACCAAAATTTAGGTCTCTATGTTCAAAAAAAGATATGGGCAGTCAAAGAAAACATTTTTGGAGTTTTCCTCAAAACGTCAAAGTCGCGATTTGAAACGTCAAAATTGTCAATGTTTAGGGAAAGAACGTGAAACAAATACGGACTGTGAAAAGAAAATGTTGCAAGAAGAGTGTTCTGCGAACCCTTAAGTTTCAGCTTCAACCGTCATTGTCCTTCATTTTATTAAAATATTTACAGAAAATTCATTTCAAATAGACCCTTTCTCTGATGCTTTGGGAGTAGTTTTAGTTAAGTTGATGCTGTTGCTGTATGTTTAGTTATATTTATGGTTTAACGGTCCATAATTTTTAGCTAATTTTCGTAGAACAAATTTGTTATTGTATTTTTGCATTTTTTATCGAAATATGATGCATGTTTGTAAGAAAAAATTCTGGACGCAGTAAGTGCGTTTTGGTAGCAAATTTTCATTAAATCCTTCAAATTTCAATAACTCAATTTGCTATGAACGTAAGGTTTGTTGGCTAGGAAACCAACACTTAAGTTTATTTTCGGAAAATTTTTGTATATTTTCAAACCATAAGTAATTTTGATAAAATATAGTACATTGTTTCTACCACATAGGCTATACCGGTAATCACATTGATGCCTGCTCGCATTTGCTATTAAAAACATTTTTATGAAAATTCACTTCCATAACGCGCTGGCTGCGCCCAGACTTTTTTTAATTTAAAAGATGTAAACACAAACTTAATTTAAAAAAAAAAAAAAAAAAAAAAAAAAAAAAAAAAAAAAAAAAAAAAAAAAAAAAAAAAAAAAAAACACCAGTCTGGCTAACCTGCATATCGCTACTATGCCAAGTAAATTCTTTTTAAATATTTTGATTTTTTAAATTGAATTTGCATTGGTTATTAAAAAAAACTTTTAAATGCTTACATAATCATCAGGCTGCTACATTAGTAGCTACTAAAATGCTTGCTGGCTTTTGTCGCCATGCATGCACACAGCTAGCCATCCATAACGCCTTATGATCTTGGTGATATTTTCTGTTTTCCTCCTAGTCTAGACTAAAATTATTATTTTGGCATCTGCATCACAGTTATTGCCAATTTCTTGGAGTAACTCATTTAATCTGCAATTAAAAAAAAAGTGCTTCTTAACCTAATGTTTCTGATTTAACAGAAGATGCATTAAATATTTTAAATAGTCAGATCTTCTTAGAGGATTTAAGGGTGACTTAATAATAATCACAGAATATTCAGAACTGTTTCTCATCATTTTAAAAACTTAAGTCATTAAAAACCAACCACTAAATTTGTGAAGGTTAAAACAACCACTTTGTATAAATTACCATATAAAAAATTTAAAAGTCACTAAAACTTACTTGTGTTCTTTATCTTGTTCCTGGCAAACATCCACAATCTGCAAGATGTTATGATTAGCTGACAGCTGCAGTGAACCAATATTAATCTGTACATAATCCTTCAGGAAGTCCTGTGCTAGCTTCCTCACTTCCTTGGGCCAGGTAGCAGACCACATCATGGTCTGCCTATCAGGCCTATCTGCTCAATAATCTTCCTAATCTGAGGCTCAAAACCCATGTCCAACATACAGGCAGCTTTATCCAGATCCAGATAGGTGCATTGCTGAAGGTTTGTGGTGCCCCTCTCCAAGAAATCAATAAGTCTGCCAGGCATGGCAATACATATCTCTACTCCACGTTCAAGATCCCTGGCCTGGGGTCCTTTAGGGGCACCACCGAAGATGCAAGTATTGCAGATACGACATGCTACCAAACCCTGTGGCAACTTGTTGGATTTGCTGGGCAAGTTCACAAGTTGGAGCTAGAACAAGGACAATTGGGCTGTTACCACGAGATATGGGTTATTTGTTGTTTATGTGTACAATCGCTGGGAGGATGTATGTTTTGCCTGATCCTGCCTGTGCAATGCCTACCAAATCTTGCCTGCCTGCCAGCCTGAACAATGTAAAAAGAAATGCTTACATATGGTACAAAAACAAAACAAATATGGTACAAATTAAAAAATCTACAAATATTCAGATCTTCTTAGAGGATTAAAGGGTGTGCTAACAAAGACATCACTGCTTTTCAGTTCACAAAATCATCATTATAAATACTCTAATTAATTCAACTTCAAAAATAGTTCAAATCAGAAAATTTAATGAAACATCCAACTTGTATAAAATAAAAAAACTGTTTTACATACCTTAAGCCTGTTTCCCAGATCCTGTCTGTGAAATGTCTACCAAACCTTGACCACACACGGCAATAGGTCAGCCTGAAAACAAAAAAGTGGTTACACATTGTACAAAAACAAACAAAATTGTAAAAATTTAAGAATCAAAAAACATTCAGATCTTCTTAGAGGATTAAAGGGTGTGCTAACAAAGACATCACTGCTTTTCAGTTCACAAAATCATCATTATAAATACTTTAATGCAAATATCTTTACTGCTTATTAATTAAGACTTGGAAAGTATTTAAAATTATACTTTGGAATTTGCCTAAACGACTAACTTGTATAAAAACAAAAAGAACACTGTTTTCACATACCTTGAGCCTGAATTGCAGTTTTGCCAGATCCTGTCTGTGCAATGCCTATCAAACCTTGACCACTCATGGCAATAGGTCAGTCTGAAAACAAAAAAAGTGGTTACACATTGTATAAAAACAAACAAAATTGTAAAAATGTAAGAATAAAAAAACATTCAGATCTTCTTAGAGGATTAAAGGGTGTGCTAACAAAGACATCACTGCTTTTCAGTTCACAAAATCATCATTATAAATACTTTAATGCAAATATTTTTACTGCTTTAGACTTGGAAAATAGTTAAAATTATACTTTGGAATTTGCCTAAACGACTAACTTGTATAAAAACAAAAAGAACAATGTTTTCACATACCTTGAGCCTGAATTGTAGTTTTGCCAGATCCTGTCTGTGCAATGTCTATCAAACCTTGACCACTCATGGCAATGGTCAGCCTGAAAACAAAAAAGTGGTTACACACTGTACAAAAACAAAACAAAATTGTAAAAATTTAAGAATCAAAAAATATTCAGATCTTCTTAGAGGATTAAAGGGTGTGCTAACAAAGACATCACTGGTTTTCAGTTCACAAAATCATCATTATAAATACTTTAATGCAAATATCTTTACTGCTTTAGACTTGGAAAATAGTTAAAATTATGCAAAAAGAATAATGTTTTCACATACCTTGAGCCTGAATTGTAGTTTTGCCTGATCCGGTCTGTGCAATGCCTGCTGAGAAATTAGGTTTCCTCTTCCGGGCTCGCAAATAATTTTCACCAGCTAATCTCTACATCTTATATACTTAACAAATGTCAAACCTCGAATACTGCTCCCACATCTGGGGTGCCGCTGCCGCTTCTACACTCGCTATCCTGGACTCCATTCAGAAGGGAGTTATACGTTTCATCAGTGACCCTACCCTCACCCAAAGGCTGCCATCCCTTGCCAACCGACATGCCGTTGCTGACCTCTCTCTCTTTTATAGATAGCTGCAAGGGCTCAAAGGAGGTTTCTTCCATAGTTCGTTCACATGCTGCACCCAACAGATCTACCAGGGAAACAGAGTGAATGCACCCTTTTACTGTCCAGGTCACCAGACATAGAACATCTTGTTATGCCTGCTCTTTTGTCCTGAGGACTTCCAAGTAGTGGAATTCCTTGCCACCACATGTTCTTTCTTCTTCTCCGAACCTCCAAACTTTCAAGTCCAGAATTAACAAGTTGCCTCTTTCCTCCTTGTTGACACCTACGGTACGATAGTATTTAGGCTGTCAGCCCTCATGGTGTGTTGTTGAAATATAAAAAAAAATGCCTATCAAACCTTGACCACTCATGGCAATGGGTCAGCCTGAAAACAAACAATTGGTTACACATTGTACAAAAACAAACAACATTATAAAAATTTAAGAATAAAAAAATATTCAGATCTTCTTAGAGGATTAAAGGGTGTGCTAACAAAAACATCACTGGTTTTCAGTTCACAAAATCATCATTATAAACACTTTATTGCAAATATCTTTACTGCTTATTAATTAGACTTGGAAAATATTTAAAATTATACTTTGGAATTTGCCTAAACGACTAACTTGTATAAAAACAAAAAGAACACTGTTTTCACATACCTTGAGCCTGAATTGTAGTTTTGCCAGATCCTGTCTGTGTAATGCCTGTTAAGAAATTAGGTTTCCTCTTCCGGGCTTGCAAATACTTTTCACCAGATAATCTCTATACCTTATATACTTCACAAATAAGGCCAAACCTCGAATACTGCTCCCACATCTGGGGTGCCGCTGCCGCTTCTACACTCGCTATCCTGGACTCCATTCAGAAGAGAGCTATACGTCTCATCGGTGACCCTACCCTCACCCAAAGGCTGCCATCCCGTGCCAAGCGACGTGCCGTTGGTGACGTCTCTCTCTCTCTTATATAGATATCTGCACAAGCACTGCTCAGAGGAGGTTTCTTCCATAGTTCCTCCACCTGCTGAGGGGAACAGAGCGAATGCACCCTTTTACTGTCCAGGTCACCAGACATAGAACATCTTGTTATGCCTGCTCTTTTGTCCCGAGGACTTCCAAGTTGTGGAATTCCTTGCCGCCACATGTTTTTTCTTCTTCTCCGAACCTCCAAACTTTCAAGTCCAGAATTAACAAGTTGCCTCTTTCCTCCTTGTCGACACCCACAGTATGATAGTATTTAGGCTGTAAGTCCTCGTGGTGTGTTGTTGAAATATAAAAAAAAATGCCTATCAAACCTTGACCACTCATGGCAATAGGTCAGCCTGAAAACAAAATAGTGGTTACACATTGTACAAAAACAAACAACATTATAAAAATTTAAGAATCAAAAAATATTCAGATCTTCTTAGAGGATTAAAGGGTGTGCTAACAAAAACATCACTGGTTTTCAGTTCACAAAATCATCATTATAAATACTTGAATGCAAATATCTTTACTGCTTATTAATTAGACTTGGAAAATATTTAAAATTATACTTTGGAATTTGCCTAAACGACTAACTTGTATAAAAACAAAAAGAACACTGTCTTCACATACCTTGAGCCTGAATTGCAGTTTTGCCAGCTCTTGTCTGTGCAATACCTATCAAACATTAACCACTCATGGCAATAGGTCAACCTGAAAACAAAATAGTGGTTACACATTGTACAAAAACAAAGAAAATTGTAAAAATTTAAGAATAAAAAAACATTCAGATCTTCTTAGAGGATTAAAGGGTGTGCTAACAAAGACATCACTGGTTTTCAGTTGACAAAATCATCATTATAAATACTTTATTGCAAATATCTTTACTGCTTATTAATTAGACTTGGAAAATATTCAAAACTATACTTTGGAATTTGCCTAAACGACTAACTTGTATAAAAACAAAAAGAACACTGTCTTCCCATACCTTGAACCTGAATTGCAGTTTTGCCAGATCCTGTCTGTGCAATGTCTATCAAACCTTGACCACACATGGCAATGGTCAGCCTGAAAACAAAAAAGTGGTTACACATTGTACAAAAACAAACAAAATTGTAAAAATTTAAGAATAAAAAAATATTCAGATCTTCTTAGAGGATTAAAGGGTGTGCTAACAAAGACATCACTGCTTTTCAGTTCACAAAATCATCATTATAAATACTTTAATGCAAATATTTTTACTGCTTATTAATTCGACTTTTAAAATATTTGAAATTATACTTTGGAATTTGCGTACACGACTAACTTGTATAAAAACAAAAAGAACACTGTTTTCACATACCTTGAGCCTGAATTGTAGTTTTGCCAGATTCTGTTTGTGCAATGTCTATCAAACCTTGACCACTCATGGCAATAGGTCAACCTGAAAACAAAATAGTGGTTACACATTGTACAAAAACAAAGAAAATTGTAAAAATTTAAGAATAAAAAAACATTCAGATCTTCTTAGAGGATTAAAGGGTGTGCTAACAAAGACATCACTGCTTTTCAGTTCACAAAATCATCATTATAAATACTTTAATGCAAATATTTTACTGCTTATTAATTCGACTTTTAAAATATTTGAAATTATACTTTGGAATTTGCGTACAAGACTAACTTGTATAAAAACAAAAAGAACACTGTTTTCACATACCTTGAGCCTGAATTGTAGTTTTGCCAGATTCTGTTTGTGCAATGTCTATCAAACCTTGACCACTCATGGCAATAGGTCAGCCTGAAAACAAAAAAGTAGTTACACATTGTACAAAAACAAACAAAATTGTAAAAATTTAAGAATCAAAACATATTCAGATCTTCTTAGAGGATTAAAGGGTGTGCTAACAAAGACATCACTGCTTTTCAGTTCACAAAATCATCATTATAAATACTTTAATGCAAATATCTTTACTGCTTTTTAATTAGACTTGGAAAATATTTAAAAATATACTTTGGAATTTGATGAAACACCTAACTTTTATAAAAACAAAAAGAACACTGTTTTCACATACCTTGAGCCTGAACCGAAGTTTTCCCAGATCCTGTCTGTGCAATGCATATCAAACATTGACCACACATGGCAATGGTCAGCCTGAAAACAAAAAAGTGGTTACACATTGTACAAAAACGAACAAAATTGTAAAAATTCAAGAATCAAAAAATATTCATATCTTCTTAGAGGATTAAAGGGTGTGCTAACAAAAACATCACTGCTTTTCAGTTCACAAAATCATCATTATAAATAGTTTAATGGAAATATTTTTACTGCTTATTATTTAAGACTTGGAAAATACTTAAAATTATACTTTGGAATTTGCCTAAACGACTAACTTGTATAAAAACAAAAAGAACACTGTTTTCACACACCTTTAGCCTGTTTTGCAGTTTTCCCAGATCCTGTCTGTGCAATGCCTATCAAACCTTGACCACACATGGCAATGGTCAGCCTGAAAACAAAAAAATGGTTACACATTGTACAAAAACAAACAAAATTGTAAAAATTTAAGAATCAAAAAATATTCAGATCTTCTTAGAGGATTAAAGGGTGTGCTAACAAAGACATCACTGCTTTTCAGTTCACAAAATCATCATTATAAATACTTTAATGCAAATATTATTACTGCTTATTAATTAGACTTTAACTTGTATAAAAACAAAAAGAACACTGTTTTCACATACCTTTAGCCTGTTTTGCTGTTTTGCCAGATCCCGTCTGTGCAATTCCTATCAAACCTTGACTACTCATGGCAATGGTCAGCCTGAAAACAAAAAAAAATGGTTACACATTGTACCAAAACAAACAAAATTGTAAAAATTTAAGAATAAAAAAAATATTCAGATCTTCTTAGAGGATTAAAGGGTGTGCTAACAAAGACATCACTGCTAATCAGTTCACAAAATCATCATTATAAATACTTTAATGCCAATATCTTTACTGCTTATTAATTAGACTTGGAAAATATTTAAAATTATACTTTGGAATTTGCCTAAACGACTAACTTGTATAAAAACAAAAAGAACACTGTTTTCACATACCTTGAGCCTGAATTGTAGTTTTGCCAGATCCGGTCTGTACAATGCCTGCTAACAAATTAGGTTTCCTCTTCCGGGCTCGCAAATACTTTTCACCAGCTAATCTCTATACCTTATATACTTAACAAACCAATCGACCCTGTTGAGAGCGGACCTCTGCTGGTACTCTGACGGCTCCAAAACCAATATGGGAGTAGGAGCCGGCGCATATGGGGGCAGCACCGATGCTAGACTATCAGCTAGCCTCGGCAAGTACGCAACCATACACCTGGCAGAAGTTTATGCCATCGAGATGTGTGCAAAGGAAAGCTTAAAAGACCTATGCACAAACAAATCGATAAAGATATTTGCAGATAGCCAAGCTGCAATAAAGGCTCTTGGTTCCTACCGTTGCAATTCAAAGACGGTATGGAGTTGTAAATCTGCCCTTAACGAATTGGGCAGCTGTAATGAGGTGTCGCTGATCTGGATACCGGGTCACTCGGACCATGATGGCAACGTTGCGGCAGACGCGCTTGCCAGGAGTGGTGCCCAGTGTGACTTTGTCGGACCAGAACCGGTGCTGGGAATAACATCTTGCACAGCAAAACGCACCTTAAAGACCTGGACAGATAGAAGGACAATTCAATATTGGCAAAATCTTCCAGGATTAGCTCACTCTAAGGCCTTCATAAATGGCCTGTCTGAGTCAAGGGCTAAGAAACTTCTAGAGTTGAACAGACAACAACTGAGTACTCTAGTCGGCCTGTATACAGGACACTGTCGCTTGCGGCATCACATGCACCGTATTGGGATCGGTCAGGAGACCGAGTGCCGGCTGTGTATGGAGGATGACGAAACAGCAGAGCACGTGCTGTGTTCCTGTCCGGCAGCGGATAGGACTAGACACCTGCTCTTTGGCAAGGTAAAGCTTGCTCCAGATGATCTGGATCAACTTTCGCCCGCAAAGGTTATCGACCTCTGTAGGAGGCTGGATTTGTTGGGCGAAATAGACATTAGGCGTGAGCCACAATAGACCTTATGGTCGCGGTGGAGGGACCGATATGGACCACTCACAAACTAACCTAACCTAACCCTAACCTATATACTTAACAAATAAGGTCAAACCTCGAATGCTGCTCCCACAGCTGGAGTGTCGCTGCCGCTTCTACACTCGCTATCCTGAACTCCATTCAGAAGAGAGTTATACGTTTCATCGGTGACCCTACCCTCACCCAAAGGCTGCCATCCCTTGCCAACCGACATGCCGTTGCTGACCTCTCTCTCTTTTATAGATAGCTGCAAGGGCTCAAAGGAGGTTTCTTCCATAGTTCGTTCACATGCTGCACCCAACAGATCTACCAGGGGAACAGAGTGAATGCAACCTTTTACTGTCCAGGTCACCAGACATAGAACATCTTGTTATGCCTGCTCTTTTGTCCCGAGGACTTCCAAGTTGTGGAATTCCTTGCCGCCACATGTGTTTTCTTCTTCTCCGAACCTCCAAACTTTCAAGTCCAGAATTAACAAGTTGCCTCTTTCCTCCTTGTTGACACCCACGGTACGACAGTATTTAGGCTGTAAGCCCTCATGGTGTGTTGTTGAAATATTTAAAAAAAATGCCTATCAAACCTTGACCACTCATGGCAATGGGTCAGCCTGAAAACAAACAATTGGTTACACATTGTACAAAAACAAACAAAATTGTAAAAATTTAAGAATCAAAAAACATTCAGATCTTCTTAGAGGATTAAAGGGTGTGCTAACAAAGACATCACTGCTTTTCAGTTCACAAAATCATCATTATAAATACTTGAATGCAAATATCTTTACTGCCCATTAATTAGACTTGGAAAATAGTTAAAATTAGACTTTGGAATTTACCTAAACGACTAACTTGTATAAAAACAAAAAGAACACTGTTTTCATATACCTTGAGCCTGAATTGCAGTTTTGCCAGATCCTGTCTGTGCAATGCCTATCAAACCTTGACCACACACGACAATAGGTCATTCTGAAAACAAAAAAGTGGTTACACATTGTACAAAAACAAACAAAATTGTGAACATTTAAGAATCAAAAAATATTCAGATCTTCTTAGAGGATTAAAGGGTGTGCTAAAAAAGACATCACTGCTTTTCAGTTCACAAAATCATCATTATAAATACTTGAATGCAAATATCTTTACTGCCCATTAATTAGACTTGGAAAATAGTTAAAATTAGACTTTGGAATTTACCTTAAACGACTAACTTGTATAAAAACAAAAAGAACACTGTTTTCATATACCTTGAGCCTGAATTGCAGTTTTGCCAGCTCTTGTCTGTGCAATACCTATCAAACATTAACCACACATGGCAATAGGTCAGCCTGAAAACAAAAAAGTGGTTACAGATAGTACAAAAACAAACAAAATTGTGAACATTTAAGAATCAAAAAATATTCAGATCTTCTTAGAGGATTAAAGGGTGTGCTAACAAAGACATCACTGCTTTTCAGTTCACAAAATCATCATTATAAATACTTTAATGCAAATATCTTTACTGCTTATTAATTAGACTTGGAAAATATTTAAAAATATACTTTGGAATTTGATGAAACACCTAACTTGTGTAAAAACAAAAAGAGCACTGTTTTCACATACCTTGAGCCTGATTTGTAGTTTTGCCAGATCCTGCCTGTGCAATGCCTATCAAACATTGACCATTCATGGCAATGGTCAGTCTGAAAACAAACAAAAAAGTGGTTACACATTGTACAAAAACAAACAAAATTGTAAAAATTTAAGAATCAGATAATATTCAGATCTTCTTAGAGGATTAAAGGGTGTGCTAACAAAGACATCACTGCTTTTCAGTTCACAAAATCATCATTATAAATACTTTAATGCCAATATCTTTACTGCTTATTAATTAGACTTGGAAAATATTTAAAAATATACTTTGGAATTTGATGAAACACCTAACTTGTGTAAAAACAAAAAGAACACCGTTTTCACATACCTTGAGCCTGAATCGCAGTTTTGCCAGATCCTGTCTGTGCAATGCCTATCAAACCTTGACCACACATGGCAATAGGTCAGCCTGAAAACAAAAAAGTGGTTACACATTGTACAAAAACAAACAAAATGGTAAAAATTTAAGAATGGAAAAATATTCAGATCTTCTTAGAGGATTAAAGGGTGTGATAACAAAGACATCACTGCTTTTCAGTTCACAAAATCATCATTATAAATACTCTAGTGCAAATATTTTTACTGCTTATTAATTAGACTTGGAAAATATTTAAAATTATACTTTGAAATTTGCCTAAACGACTAACTTGTATAGAAACAAAAAGAGCACTGTTTTCGCATACCTTGAGCCTGATTTGTAGTTTTGCCAGATCCTGTCTGTGCAATGCCTATCAAACATTGACCACACATGGCAATGGTCAGTCTGAAAACAAACAAAAAAGTGGTTACACATTGTACAAAAACAAACAAAATTGTAAAAATTTAAGAATCAGATAATATTCAGATCTTCTTAGAGGATTAAAGGGTGTGCTAACAAAGACATCACTGCTTTTCAGTTCACAAAATCATCATTATAAATACTTGAATGCAAATATTTAGTGTGTATGAAACACTGAACTTGTAAAAAAAACAACAACAACAAAAAGAATGCTGTTTTTGTTGTTCATAGATCAAAAGGCAGTATCATAATGTATGGAGAGCATGCTTTTTGTTTTGTTTGACAACACTGCACTGAATAAATCAACAGTCAGTATGATGACAACTTTTTGTTAAAAATCCGGATTAGTTATTTCCCTTCCTTAATTAGACATCTTTGTTCACTAATTGCAGCAAACTAAATCAGTTTTTACATACCTTGTGCCTGAATTGCAGCTTGAGCATCATATTTTCTGTCTCTGGATTCCTTCCCTGACATTATTGAAAAAATTAGCTTCGCAAAATTTTTTAATTGGATTTTTAGCATCTCCACAGACATCTCTAGCTTCACCTAGAGCTAAGCCAGCCTAAAAAAAACACATAAAAAAGTGATTTTCAGATACTACGGCAAAAACAAACAACATATGGTAAAAATTTAAGAATAACAAAAATTAAGGTCTTAGAGGATTAAAGGGTGTGCTAAAGGCATCTTTGGTAATCAGTTCACAAAATCATCATTATAAATACTTTACTGCAAATATCTTTACTGCTTATTAATTCAACGTAAAAATAGTTCAAATCAGACTTTGAAACATCTAACTTGTATAAAGACAAAAAAGCCTGGACGCAGCAAGTGCGTTATGGTAGTGAATTTTCATAGAAATGATCTGGCACAAAATATTTTATTATAACTTTTTTCTGGTAACATAGAAATCTAAATTTTGGCGTATAGTTTACTTTTTATGTCGTGAACCTACCGACCAAATTTGGTTATCCTAGCTTATTTATTTTTTGAGATAAAAATTTTTTTCGAATGAAAACTCAAAATTTTGCCGGAAAACCTCGTCCGATTTTCCCGATTAACGAACTTATCCAAACGATTTACAAATGGAAGGTACATGCCAAATTTTATCAAAATCGGCCCATTATTTTTTGAGAAACAATTTTGTTTCCAATGAAAACTCAAAATTTTCCCCGAAAACCTCCTCCGATTTTCCTGACTAACGAACTTATCCCAGCCATTTACAAAAGGAAGGCACATGCCAAATTTTATCAAAATCGGCATATATATATATATATATATATATATATATATATATATATATATATATATATATATATATATATATATATATATATATATATATATATATATATATATATATATATATATACCGGGTGTCAACGAATTTATTAGACAAGCCATAATTTCTATAGTATTAGGTGTATCAAAATGAGATTCGGTACAGGCAAATGGTACGTGAAGAGGATAGTTTTAGCATATTTTTCACTTTCCGCTCACTTCCGGTTTTACCGGAAATGGTCCAGGTTTTGAATTTTTAAATAGAACACCCTGTATATTTTCACATTTTCGGATTTCTGAGACAATTATTAATCAGAATGTGATATTTTCAAAAGTTTTTACGCCTACTTGATTTTGAGACACTTTTAATATTGCATCTAGGTGGACATGATCGGACCAAAACTAATCTAAGTACCTTAGGTGATCTCAGAAAACTACAATCGCAAAGTTTTAGTGACTAGTATGATAGATATGAATAAGACAAGTTGGCAAAATTACATTTTCGTTTTTATTATTATTTATCAAATGGCGACACTTTTTTGACAAGCATTTTCCGAAAAAAGGATTTTTGACGAATATAACGATGATAATTTATTTGCGATTGGATGAACAAATTTAACAAACTAACAAGTTAAGAAAAGAAAAATCAAGAGAACTAACAAAGTTAACAAAAAATAGCAACATTAACTAATAACTTCAACGACGAACTTAAATTATTTGAAATTACAATATCCGATTTTATTAAAATTTTCACTGCAGTAATTGTTCAAACTGCATTCCTTCTTGTTCACGACACATTTCAGCCCGTTCAATTGTTTCTCTACACACGTTTTCTAACATTTGAGGCGTTATACTTCTAAATGCGTGTAGAATTCTTTCTTCTAAGATTTCAAGAGTGGCTGGAGCAGTTGCATAGTATACCCTTTCTTTAACATACCCCCAAATAAAGAAATCGAGCACAGTGAGATCCGGTGAGCGTGCAGGCCACCGTACGGGACCATTGGTTGCAATGACTTGATTATTAAAATGTTCTGTTAAGTAATTAAGAACTTCTCTGGCATTGTGAGGCGGTGCTCCATCTTGTTGGAAGTAAATTCGCCGTAAAACTGCTAAAGGTAGATTATCAAGATGATCTTCGATTTCATTTTGAAGAAAACCTAAGTACCTAACCCCTGTTAACTGACCTTGAAACAATATTGGCCCAATTATTCTGTTTCGAATGATACCAGCCCAGACATTGACGCCAAACCTTTCTTGAAAATTGCCCTCTCTCATTTGGTGTTGATTTTGTTGGGCCCAGTACCGAGTATTTTGCTTATTGAACATACCATTATTTGTAAATCGGGATTCGTCGGAAAATAGAATGAAGTTGATAAAATTTGGGTTAACTCTTTGATTTTGAAGCAGCCAATCACAAAACAATACCCGTCTATCGCCATCGTCACCATACAAATGTTGATGTATCTGATACTTAAATGCTCGATACCCGTGGTTTTTCAGTATTTTTCTTGCCGATTCATGACTTATCTGCAGTTCTCGACTAATTTCTCTTAAAGAAACCGTTTTATCAACCTCAACCATGGCAAGAACGTCAATCTCAGTGTCTTCATTTATGATAAACCTCTGTTCCGCATCTCGATTTCCTCCTTGTCTGAAACGATTCTCAACATACGGAAAATATTGATGGGATGGATGTTGCCGATTGGGATATCTGTGAGCATACAACTCGGCAGCATTCCTTGAATTTCTATGACACTCTCCAAATATTAATAACATGTCCACTTTCTCACTTTGAGTATACATAATTGTGACAAGAAATTAAACTGAAATTTAACTAAACTTAAGTAACTTCTATGTCTGTTCAAAAAGCGTATGTCACTGTCATTGTGAAAATCAGTGTTTTGGTTACCAAGGAAGTCTCGATGAAAACAACGGCAAAATATAGATATATGCAATATTAAGTGGCTATAAAAAAATCAAGTAGGCGTAAAAACTTTTGAAAATGTCACATTCTGATTAATAATTGTCTCAGAAATCCGAAAATGTGAAAATATACAGGGTGTTCTATTTAAAAATTCAAAACCTGGACCATTTCCGGTAAAACCGGAAGTGAGCGGAAAGTGAAAAATATGCTAAAACTATCCTCTTCACGTACCATTTGCCTGTACCGAATCTCATTTTGATACACCTAATACTATAGAAATTATGGCTTGTCTAATAAATTCGTTGACACCCGGTATATATATATATATATATATATATATATATATATATATATATATATATATATATATATATATATATATATATATATATATATATATATATAAACATATCAAAATTGAAACTGACTTCGGATGTGGGTTCTAGGGGTCGTAGTTCGCGCTCATTTGCAAAATTTTTTTCAAGATTCAAAAGTCTAGATCTCCCCATTAGTGAATTTTTTCTTTGAAAATTTACTAAAAATGCTGTTTTTACATACCTTGTGCCTGAATTGCAATTTGAGTATCATATTTCTGTGTCTTCACCCTTTCCACTATATAATTGGGAAAATTAGCTTCGCAAATTTTTTTAATTCGATTTTTCACATCTCTACAGACTTATAGCTTCAAAATATTGCTTGTTGGAAGAGTTCATGAGTTGGAGCTAGCACATGGACAATTGGGCAGTCACCACAAGATATGGATTGTTGGCAGTGGCGGCTCGTGACTTAAGGATTGTGCGAAGCAGAATCCGCACAGCCCCCAAAGAGGGGTAGAGGTGGGCCTAAGCCCCCCCATTGCGGTGCAGGTGAAAATTTTAAAACGGGTCATTCACACGTTCTCTTGGCACTTCAGAATTTAAATGAAAAATCCATTTGTACAAACATATAGACTTTCACAAGGAATAATTTTCGAAATAATGACCACGAATACTCGATTAGGGGACATAAATTTATTATTATTTAATTATTTTTATCACACCGTACGCACACACATATGGTAATGAAAATTTGTTTCTAGTGGGACGAGCTACAAGCAACATAACCAAAAGTACGGGTCGTCTGACGATCAGACTAAATCTAAAAAACTCGGGACGCAGCAAGTGCGTTATGGTAGTGAATTTTTATTAAATGCTTCAAATTTAAATAACTCAATTTTCTATAAACTTAGAGAGTTTAATTTTAATACGTAGTAAGGTCTTTCCTAAGGTAAGATATCCACAAAATTTCATTAAAATAACTTTGTAATTTTCGGAAAAAAAAAAATTTTGCGAAAGAAAATTTTAAATTTGATTAACTCAATTTTCTCTAAACCTAGAAAATTGAATTTTGGTACGTAGTAAGATCTGTCCTGAAACAACATATATAGTAAATTTCATTAAAACAGCTTTGTTAGTTTCTTAGAAAAAATTTTTTCGAAAGAAAACTCAAAATTTTCCCGGAAAACCCCGTCCGATTTTTCTGGCTAACAAACTCATCCAAGCCATTAATAAAAGAAAGGCACTTGCCGAGTTTCCTCGATATCGGTAAATTATTTTTTTAATTATCGCATGGATACATACATACATACATACATTATATATATATATATATATATATATATATATATATATATATATATATATATATATATATATATATATATATATATATATATATATAAACATATAAAAATTGAAACTGACCCCGGATATGGGTTCTAGGGGTCCTAGTTCGCGCTCATTGGAAGAAATTTTTGCAAGGTCTCACCATCGTTACCTCTCCATTAGCGAATTTTTTTAAATAAAAATTCACTAAAACTAATAGGAGCTCTGAAAACCGTTTCAAAACAAACATCTATCACGTATCGCCGGAGCCTGTTTGATTTAAGTTATAAAAATTTTTGGGAAAAAAAAATTCCAAAAGAAAAATCAAAATTTGAATAACTCAATTTTTTATAAACTTAGAAAATTGAATTTTGATGCGTAGTAAGGTCTCTCCCAGGGCAACATACCCTTTAAATTTTATTAAAACAGCTTTGTAATTTTCGGGAAAAATTTTTTTCCCGGAAAAGCCTTTCTGATTTTTCTGGCTATCGAACTCATCCAAGCCATTAATAAAAGAAAGGCACTTGCCGAGTTTCATTGAAATCGGTTAATTAATTTTTGAGTTATCGGATGGATATTTGAAAAAATTTGTGCAAAGTCTCACCATCGATACCTCTCCATTACCGACTTTTTTTAAATAAAAATTCACTAATATTTTGGTTAAAGGATAAGCAATTTGTTTATTTTTTTTTGGCAATACATTTTTAATTCTAGTGTTGGGAGGGTCCTGCTGCACTTAGTATGATATCTTAGGCAGCACACAATACACAACATATAAAAAACCAAACAGTATATCCCTCGTGCTTTAAGTAACCTTATTATGACAAGCACATACACCATTTTAACGTTTTAAGTTGTCTCTTGTATAATAATAATTATATTCAGCTTTACCGTAGAAACGTGTCATCCTGTATAATATCAGCCCTTTTGTAAAACTTGGATCCTTTATATTTATTTATTTATTTATTCAATACAGCGTCTAACAGACTTGCGCAATAATAATCATATGTTACGTTACCATGACAACCACAACTAGATCTCATATAAACTATTCAATGAACAGCGGTGAATCTAAACATAAATGTTTCAAATTTGAATAGCTTAATTTTCTGTAACCCTAGAAAGCTGAATTTTGGCACATAGTTAGGTCTTTCCCGGAGCAATATGTACCCCAAATTTTATCGAAATATCTTTGTAATTTTCGGAGAAAAAAAATTTTTCTAAAGAAAACCAAAATTTTCCCCGAAAACCGTGTCAGATTTTTCTGGCTAACGAACTCATCCAAGCTATTAATAAAAGAAAGGCACTTGCCGAGTTTTATCAAAATCGGTTAATTATTTTTTGACTTAGCGGTTGGATATATATATATATATATATATATATATATATATATATATATATATATATATATATATATATATATATATATATAAACATATAAAAATCAAAACTGACCCCGGATATGGGTTCTAGGGGCCCAAATTCGCGCTCATTTGCAAAACTTTTTGCAAAGTCTCACCATCGATACCTCTCTATTAGTGAATTTTTTAAATAAAAATTCACTAAAACGGAGCTACTAACTACCCTTGGAAGCAGGCTGGGATCTCTGCATCACTTTATTGTCATAATAAAACCAAACCAACCATGTCCGTGCCTTTGTCATGGCAACAGTCACATGGAAGAGATAAGAAATCGATGCAGCATTTGTGTATAAACAAATCTGTATCAGTCCCAGTGGCGGCTCGTGATTAAAGACAGTATTCTGCACCCCCACACAACACAATTCTTATTTCACTTTTCACTCACCTACTTTTTATACATTAATTCTATTCTGCACTCATTTTTTGCAGCAAACTTATCAATCACTCTTTCATTAAAGTTGTCTATTTCTGACAAGAATTTCTTTTCTATGGATAACATAGAAAGTGGAGTTAAACGGTCCTCTGTCGTGGAATTTAGTTGAAACATCTTGACACGCTTTAACGTTGAAAAGCATCGTTCAGCCTCTGTTGTTGTCATCGGAGTGGTCACAATAATTTCTAATAATTTCCTGGTTTCTTTTAGAGTCTCTGATAAATTATTTGCAATCAAAAATTTCAGAAGAGGTAATGCACCATTTAAACCTCTACAATCAGTTCTCGAATAAATAATTGAGAGCTCAGTTTTCAGTCGTGCCTTATCAAATACAGGATAAATTGAACATGCTGTATTTAATTGGGCTTCCGGAAACTTATTGCAGTATTCTCCAAATTTTTCTGAATGAAATAGTGAAGCAGCCACAAGATGGTCTGTAAACTCAAATTGATCTTTTGCACAGTTTATGATGACATCACACACTTCCAATGCAGAAACACGATGATCAAATTTGCTATTGCAAGGACGTTTTCGTTTTTTTTCTGGTAAGTTGGTACTAATATTTGTGGCCTCGTTAATAATATCGTCAATAGTATTTCTAACATGAACAATATTTTTTTCAAAATTATCTGTAGCATCTTTTACTTGTGTAGGTTCTATTTTCCGCTGCTTAAGTTGATTAAACAAGATGTCTACGTGCGGCATGACATGATGGAAAAAAGTTAACCAAAACACGAAGACAGAGTCATCTAATGTACGGCGAATAGAAGAAGCCGCACTACAAACAGTTTTGTTAAAAAAACATTGTTCTATTTCTTCCATACACTCAATGAGGGACTCTCTGTTTTCATATACAACATTAACTGTACGTATGTGAAAATACCAACGAGTAGTAGCGCCGTGAGGAATCCTTCTATTTACAGCTTTTTGTAATACTTCCATAAGTTGCGGCGAATTAGTAAAAAACACAGGAATTTCTTGTAAATTTCCAAAAAATACATGTACTTGTGTGTTTGCAGAAGCAGCTTTATACATAATTAAATTTAATTGATGTGCATAACAATGCACAAAATGCGCCAACGGATATCGCTTTTTTATTAATGCCTGAACACCCGTGTGTTGTCCGATCATCACTGCTGCGCCGTCGTAACTTTGAGCAATAAGTTTATTAGGACAATTTTTAATTAGTGGATCCACGACATTTAAAATAGTTTCACTAAGAGTTTGGGCGTCACATTTTGTTGGGTTTACATACTTCCAAAAACGTTCAATCAGCTCACATCCGTGAATATACCTAAAAATCACGACCAGTTGAGATTCTCCAACAATATCTGTGGTTTCATCTGCTATAACTGCCAAAAATGAAGCACGATTAATTTCACAAATTATTTCTTCGTAACAGACCTCTAGCATGCCTTCTAAAATATCATTCTGGATTTCTTTGGAAGTTACTTTAAATGTTGACACATTCTTTATATGTTCACTTAACGTAGCGTCAAGTTCCGCCGAAAAATCTATGATCCCTCGAAATATCCCTAGATTATCTGTTTCATCAAATCCTTGCAGTAATAGCTCGAAAGCGCCACAAAACTTTATACAGTTTATGATGTTTGAGAAGATGTATCTATTTTTTGTAACATTTTCATTATGTCGTTGTAAATTAACCCAATATGCGGAGTCTAGTTGTTCTCTAATATCAGCACGTCCTAATACCTCAAATTCCATAGAATTATACAGATGGGTTCTGGAATTTTCATGTTTTTTTATTTTCTGACTTAAATGCACTAAATCTGTTATACCTACTTCCGTCCAAGCCTTATCTCCTCCAAAAAGCAAACATGAAAAACAATATAAGGCATTTTTCTTATTACACCCACATATCCAACTGTTTTTTTCATAAATGTCTTTACTAAATTGTCTTTTATAACTTTTGCCCCGACTAAGACCAGTAATTTCAACCGTAAGGTCTGGTAACGGCCGACCTGTCGCTTTTAGTTTCAATTTTTCCTCATACGTGTATTTGAAAAATCTCTTTTCATTTATTAACTTATAAACCACATCCATGTCTTTCATCTACAATGAAAACACGCTGGCAAATTAAGACAAACTAATATTCTGCAAAACCGCAATCGAATTACTCATACGACAGGCAAAGCACATCGATCTGGAAATAATGCAGCCCAAATACTATGTGTCTCCGCGTTATTTTATGGAGGGTCGAGGGAGGCGAGACTATGAGCACGGGCGGCCCAAGCAGTGCACAGACCATCTTTAAGCGATCCAGCTGAAAAATGAAGATGACCCGGCGAGATTTTGGTGAGTCTTCGACTGGTTCACTCTGCGCTTATTCTCCAGTGTAAACAAACTCATAGTAGGCTACGTTCGCGTGCTATGGATATTATTTAAATATTAATTAATGGATTATCGATAAAATTATTTTACGTATATTTTACAGTCTAAAATAATTTGTGTGAAATGTAAATGATTTTTTTGGCAGTTCTGCAGCACCAACCGCCACTGCTCAGTCCTCAGACTCCTCAGTGATAGTCTGTACTCTGCAACACGTAATGCGCAGGCATAAGATTCAATTCGGGGAATCAGGGACTTGCAAATTATATCCTACCATAAAATACTACAAAAATACATTATCTTATAAACTGCGACGCGACTTAACGATATCTTTATGTAGTTGTACCAAGTGAATTTGAGAGAATAAAAAAAAAATGAAAATTGTGGTGGATTTTGAATAAAAAAGTTTACCGAAAAATATACGTGAAGCAGCGCTTCACCTGCATCATCTGACGAGCCGCCACTGGTTGTTGGTTGTTTATATGTGCAATAGCTGATGGGATGTATGCTAGATCATGTCTGTGCATAGCCTACCAAATTTTCGCCACTCATGGCAATTGGCCAGCCTGAAAACGTAAAAAAGTGGTTACAGATGATACAGAAACAAAACAAAAAAGTCTGGACGCAGCAAGTGCGTTATGGTAGCGAATTTTCTTTAAAATATTTTTAATAGCAAATGTCTTTCTTTGATGAAAGCAGGCATCAAACTTGGTTGCTTATATAGTAGAAACAATGTACCATATTTCATCGAAATAACTTTATCGTTTAAAAATAACTAAACATTTTTCAAAAGTGTGGATGCAGCAAGTGTGTTATGGAAGTGAATTTCCATAAAAATGTTTTTAATAGCAAATGCGAGCAGGCATCAATCTGATTACCGGTATAGCCTATGTAGTAGAAACAATCTACTATATTTTATCAACATTACTTATGGTTTGAAAATATACAAAATTTTCCGAAAATAAACTTAAATGTTGGTTTCCTAACCAACAAAGCTTACGTTAATAGCAAATTGAGTTATTGAAATTTGAAGGATTTAATGAAAATTCGGTAAATTTGCAGATTAGCTCCCGAACGCTTTTCACAAAATTGTTCTCAGAAACATTACTAGGACCCCACCTGGATGCACAAACCACAAGAAAAATTTCTTGTTCACACCCCCCAAGGAAGTTACGGGACTGGTAGTGAATAGGGGTGCTGGGCGGGGTAGGTAGTAAAAGGGAAATATGAGCAGAAAAAGCTAAGAAAACTGCTTGAGAGCTGTCTATTTAAAGCCATATCCCCATTAAACCATGCCTACCCCACACAGTACCCCTATTTGCCCCCATAGGTCACATAACTTCCTTGGGGGGTATGAACAAGAAGTTTTTCTTGTGATTTATGCAACGAGGGTGGTTGTATGCACACGAAGGGGGAAGGAAAATGCCTACAACGAAGCAGACACCCCCCCTCGTTCGACCTGTGGCAGGGTTGGAGGGGTGGCTGCTTCGTCGTGGTGATTTCCCTTCCCCCCCCCTCGTGTGCATACAACCACCCTCGTTGCATAAACCACAAGAGAAATGTCTTGTTCATACCCGCCAAGGAAGTTACGGCACCTGGGGGAATAGGGGTGCTGTGCGGGGTAGGCAGGGTTTAAGGGGGATGTGGCTTCAAGATGTGAAAAAGACAGCTTTCAAGCCCGTTTTATTCGCATTTTCTGCTCATATTTCCTTTCTACTGCCTACCCCACCCAGCACCCCTACTCACTCCCGGTCCCGTAACTTCCTTGTGGGGTGTGAACAAGAAATTTTTCTTGTGGTTTGTGCATCCAGGTGGGGTACTAGTAATGTTTCTGAAAACAATTTTTTGAAAAGCGTTCGGGAGCTAATCTGCAAGTAGGTCAGGAAGGTCAGTTCCGGCAGGCCCCTAGAGCAATAAGCACCGTCCAGCGAGGCAGGTCAGCAAGGTCAGTTCAGGCAGGCCCCTAGAGCAATAAGCACCGTCCGGCAAGGCAGATCAGGAAGGTCAGGTCAGGCAGGCCCCTAGAGCAATAAGCACCGTCCGGCAAGGCAGGTCGGTTCAGACAGGCCTCTAGAGCAATAAGCACCGTCCGGCAATGCCGCTCTCGCAATGCATGGAATGGAGGGACCCGTCTACTTAAGGGTCCCCCGACGGAGGGTTGGGGGGGTCGCTATATGGATTTTCCTTCCCCTCGGGTGCGTACAACCACCCTCATTGCAAATTTCTTGTTCATACCCCCTAAGGAAGTTACGGGACCTGGCATGAATAGGGGTGATGTGCAGGGTAGGTAGGGTTTTGGGGGATATGGTCTCAGGATGTGAAAAAGACAGCTTTCAAGCCGATTTCTTCGCATTTTCTGCTCATATTTCCTTTCTACTGCCTACCGCGCCCAGCACCCCTCTTCACTCCTGGTCACGGAACTTCCTTGGGGGGTGAGAACAAGAAATTTTTCGGTGAATTTGCAGTTTAACTCACGGACGATTTGAAAAATATCGACTGCTGATAGATAAAGTTTGGTGTCTTAAATGCACGCTGACGCAAATGTTACCTTTTGTTCTCCCTTATTTCCCGAGTTATTCGCATTTAAAGTTGTTTACACATTACACAGTTTTTTAACAATTTCCTAGTACGGTCCTGTCACGTGCCGTCTCATTCCCTCCTAAACATTACATTTGGCATAAGGTGTCCATTGTGTTTGGGAATCCCTAGAATATTCTGGAATCAGAATATGGGAAATTGTCATTATAACTGACAGTTTCAGTTTACACATCGCTTTCAGTACGGCGCTAGTACCAGTACGCTTTCTCATACATTCCTGTATTACAAACATGTTTTCTGAAATTGTGTGCTGTTTACCTTGTTCGGTTGATGACCAGTGGTATTATAGTGGCTTATAAGCTGCATGTGTGGCCCCTTTTCTTGGTCGGTGACGCGTTATTTGTTTCCTATGTTGTTTTTTTGGCGAGGAAATTGCCATGTCGAGGCCGTCAAATTACAAGGTCAGGTCAGGTTGCCTACACAAGGGCCGGACATACATCATTTTCCTGAGAGGTTAAGGTAAGTTTGTGTAAATTTGTTGTTCTTTTGTGTAAATTTTGATCGTTTCGCTGTATTTGCTATGGGATGTTCGGTGATGCTTAAGTAGACGGGTTCCGTCCATGCATCGCTAGAGCGGCATTGCCGGACGGTGTTTATTGCTCTAGGGGCCTGCCTGTACTGACCTGCCCTGTAGGTCAGGTTAGGTCAGTACAGGCAGGCCCCTACAGCAATAAGCACCGTCCGGCAATGCCGCTCTCGTGATGCATGGACCGGGCCCGTCTGCTTAAGCATCACCGACCTGGCCTGGCCTGACCTGCCCTGTAGGTCAGGAAGGTCAGGTCAGGCAGGCCCCTACAGCAATAAGCACTATCCGGCAATACCGCTCTCGCGATGCATGAAATGACGGGGCCCGCCTACTTAAGGGTCCCCTTTTTTCTGAGGAGGGGGGGTTTGGGGTGTTTCCGGGTGCTTCGCTGTAGGGGTTTTCCTTCCCCACTCGCGTGCTTACAACCACCCCCGTTGCATAAACCACAAGAAAAATTTCTTGTTCATACCCCCTAAGGAGGTTACGGGACCTGGCGTGAATAGGGGTGATGTGCAGGGTAGGCAGGGTTTAGGGGGGATATGGCGCCAGGATGTGAAAAAGACAGCTTTCTTCGCATTTTCTGCTCATATTTCCTCCTTACTTCCTACCCCGCCCAGCACCCCTCTTCACTCCTGGTCCCGTAACTTCCTTGGGGGGTGAGAACAAGAAATTTTTCTTGTGGGTTGTGCATCCAGGGGGGTCCTAGGCACGTTTCTGAAGAGAAAAATTTAAAAATCGTCCGTGAGTTAAACTGCAAATTTACCAAGAATTCTTGTTAGAAAGTTTACATTTCCCCGCCATCAATAATTACAATGCGACCATGCTTTGAAAACTTATGGACTCAATAACAAATGAAAATTGATGAAAACTAAAACACGGAAGGTCAGGTCAGGTCAGGCAGGACCCCAGAGACATAAGCACCGTCCGATAATGCCGCTCTCGCGATGCATGGACGGGACCGGTCTACTTAAGGAGCGCCACAAACTTATTTCTGAGCGAAATTTTTCTTTTGTGAGTTACTAAAATTATTCTACCTAGTTAATTTATTTAATTCCTTTCGGCCAAACGAAATCAAGTTCAACTTACCTTAACGACTCAAGACTCGAGGATCTCTAAAACTACAACTCCACACAACACAACAGCAATCTCTCTGTGTGTTGCTCCTTGCTCCACGCAACTAACCAGAACGAGAATGAACTTTGCGTTGGCGGTGAAATAGATGACAGATGAAGGATGAAGATAGATGATGGAAATGAAATGGTTTTGAACTTTTGAGCATACAACATATATTCAAAGCAGGGTTGCCAGGTTTTTAAAACTAAATATCGCCATTTTGCTGAACGAGATCGCCCAAAATCGCGAACTTGTCATCTATGGAAAATCGCGCACTTTCTGTAAGAAATGTCAAGTGCAATATAAAAATGCAAAAGATTAAATTTAGTGCTGCGTTCTATATTATCTGAAAGACAATATAGGCAACCGCATTACACTGACGTATAGAAATTTTTTGACTGCGAATGACTTTGTTTTAAGTGTGTAGTTGGACTTCTATAACGTTACTCACCACGTGACGTCATAGGAGGGGGCGGGGCATATGGGCAATATCACATCTTTTGTAAGTCATTATATCATGGGATAAATATCCCCCATGATACAAATAACGAGAGATATGATATTCAGACCCATTTTTATGCCTGTCAGTGCAGTGGGGTTTGACGTTTCATCAAAACCTCTTAACAAATTACGTATTTTACTAATATTTAAGTGCATACAGTTGAAGTAATAAAAGATTAAATTTAGTGCTGCGATCTATATTATCTAAAAAAGGCAATATAGGCGTAACTTCAACCGCCTTAAACTGACGTATAGAAACTTTTGGATTGAGAATGACTTTGTTTTAAGTGTGTAGTTGGACCTTTGTAACGTTACTCACCGCGTGACGTCATGAGAGGGGGCGGGGCATATGAGCAATATCATATCTCTTCTAAGTCATTATATCATGAATATCCCCACCCTCCCTACAGAAAGGCAGGTGATTGGCTATACCGCGAAAATAGACCGACGTTAAGGGCAAAAAATCTATAGTGCATCGTGCATCACAATTACATGTAAATAACGGTTTACCTTTTATCATTAAATTTAAAAAGAAAAAGGAACCGGAATAAGAATTTATTTATAAAATATCAAAACATACACTCACTAGCAGTGTTATAAGAATGAAAAAATAAACTAGTTTCTCCAGATAACGCAGCATATAAAATATACTTTAATATAATATAAAACAGAAACATTTTATCCCTCTCACATGTCATCTACCATCTTTTCTCTATTATTTATCCAAGCATGCTGGGCATGATACAAATAACGAGATATATGATAATGAGACTACCTATTTTTTGAGCTGTCACGCACATGGCGTCAAATGGTGAGTCAAATGTAACAATAATATGTTGGCGTATAGTGAAGTCCGACGTTTCATCACAGCCTCTTAACAAATTACGTGTTTTACTAATATTTAAGTGGATACAGTTGAAAGAAATGTTTTAAGATCATAATACATTACCGTGATTATGTGACATGATGATCAAATCAAGTTTATGAATGTTAACGCTCTCTAAATGTCTGTGAACGTCTTCTCTATTTTAACTTTGTGTATCCCCAATGCGAATTCTGGGCTCCCCTTAATTATTATACTTGTCTTGTGCGTATATATATATATATATATATATATATATATATATATATATATATATATATATATATATATATATATATGTAATATAAAAATGTAAAAGATTAAATTTGGTGCTGCGTTCTATATTATCTGAAAAAGACAATGTAGGCGAGGAAGTGGAATGTAACTTCAAGCGCATTAAACTGACGTATAGTATCTTTTTGATTGCGAATGACTTTGTTTTAAGTGTGTAGTTGGACCTCTATAACATACTCACCACGTGACGTCATAAGAGGGGGCGGAGCATATGCGCAATATCATATCACTTGTAAGTCATTATATCATACATGCTGGATACTCTTGGTTGCCGGTCGAAATCAACGATTATAGACAGGAAAGATGGCTTAATTGCTTCTATTTGTTAGACAAATCTGAACCAATCGTGATGTCGGCAATGATGCCCGGCCGACGTCAGCTTGCGCCAACGGTCGGTTTCAAATTGATGAAAGTTATATACCTATAATAAGTATATGTGGTGTTATCATGTAATATTAAATATAATTTTCTATTAATACGGGGAAAGCGCCAGTGGAGGAAATGTATGAATCAACCTACGCCGGGCGTCATCGCTAACGTCACAACGGCGTAGTGAGGGCTCAATATTTGTCTAATGTTACGCTTATTCCTTCCTTGTCTATAATCCTTGGGTTGAAACGTCATTGTTTCTCATGGATAAAATAATGTTCGTCTATGTTGAATCTGAATAAATGAAGCTTTCGCGAAACTGAATAGTTTTGCAACAGAATTCGTTTCTTCAACATCGCCCAATTGGTGATTTTTAGATAACAAAAGTAGCCCAATTTGCAACTCAGCGGTTTCTTTGAAAAAAAAAAAACTCGCAAGAAAGCTAAAAGATAGCCCAATTTGCGGTAATTCGACCACACATCGACCAATCTGGCAACTCTGATTCAAAGGGAAAGGGAAGTGGAAGACGGAAACAGGAAGCAGAAGCAAAAAGACAGATGGAAGAGGACAGCCCCAGTCCGTAGATAGAGTAAGCCCCTTGTTCTATGACGGAGAGATGTTCTGTGGAGAGAAAATAGGGAAACAGTGTTGTGAAGTTACCAGGTGCAAAAAACCACAGTTCAAAAGTTAGACCTTCGACTTAACAAAGAAAACGTAAATAATAAACTTAATTCACTTGAACATCAGTAAAATTAAGTAAAATATTAACACAAAAGTATGTATATGGGCGCATAAAATTAGTAATGAATTAAAATTGAAATTAATATTGATTATATGCATACTAACAAGCGCTATCTTTAGGCTACGTGCGCGACAAAACAACTATTCCCCTGGCTAGTACCACAAGGCGCGTTGAATTATATCTCACCCTGGCCCCCATCACTCATCCAGTCCTTGTTGTATCATATGTAAAGAGGAGACATACCAGTTTCGGCCTTATTAGGATCAATATGTCATACCTACGCTCCAATAAGTCAACGCTAAGACAAAAATTACCTATGTAGATGAAAATAGCACCCAGAGATGGTATTGTATTTGAGCAAGTTGAATGTCTGCACGTTCCGCCCTTCGGAGGGGGCGTAAAGCCGTCGGTCCCGTGTCCATGCGATGTTGGGCACGTTAAAGATCCCTACCCTCCTTACAGAAAGGCAGGGATTCGGCAAAATTTCCAGGATAGTGAGGTGAAACTGCTCCCTGGCGTCGGTGATTGGCCATAGTCGCGGAAATAGGCCGACGTTAAAGAAACAAAACATTATTTACGTGTACGAATGGTGAGTGCCGTAGTTTAGCGAGTGCATTGAGCAATTAGGACTTTGTAAACTTAACATCAATCACCCGCTGATAACACCAAACACGTAGTTAGGAATCAAATTGATTATGTCTTAATTAATAAAAGCTACCGAAACTCCATAATGTCGGCTAAGGCTTATCCTGGAGCAGATGCAGCAACAGATCATAATCCAGTAATAGTAAAGGCTCAGAGTACGACTGAAGAAGCCAAAATCCCAACAAAACAAAAAACATCTACAAACCTTAAACTTTAAAATCCCAATAATGAGAGAACAATTGACCAAGAATATTAACAACGAACTAAGTAAGATCAGAGCTGAACCAAATGAGGATCCAAACATAATATGGGATACCATCAAAACCACGATAACGACTTCAACAAAAGAGTTGCTGCAAACAAAGAATACTGTTCACAAACAAAAACCATGAATAACTGACGAAGTTTTAAAACTAATGGAAGAAAGAAGAACGTACAAAAATATAGACAACAATACATATAACCATATACATAGTGAGATAAGAAAAATAATACGTGAAGCGAAAGAAAAGTGGTACAGAGAAAAATGTGCGGAGATAGAAGATTTGACAATGAAACACGATGATCTTAACCTCTATAAAAAAGTTAGGGAGGTGGCTGGTATAAAAAGGCAAAACCAAAGCAATGTTTTGCTAGACAGAGATGGCAAAATAATCCCGCAGACACTGCAGGGAAGCTGGCAAGATGGAAGGAGTATATCCAGGAACTATTCGACGATGACAGACAACAAGAAATGGTAGAAGAGGACACAGAAGGAGATTTGGGCCCAACAATAACAAAGGAAGAGGTAATGCACGCGGTAAAAATGGCAAAGTCATAAAGCTCCAGGACCCGAAGAAATTCCAGCAGAAATATAATTAAACTAATCACAGAAGATCAAATAGGCATATTGGTGGAACTATTTAACACAATATACAACACAGCAATCATTCTCCGCGAATGGCTTAGATCGACCTTCATTACATTACTAAAAAAGGTTATTGCAAAAGAATGTAGTGACCACCGAACCATCAGTCTAATGAGTCATGCTCTCAAAATATTCCTAACACCAGAGAATTTTTAGGAAATTAGAACAAGATATTAGCGAAACCCAATTTGGCTTCAGAAATGCAATGGGAACAAGAGAAACCTTGTTTGCCTTCAATGTGTTGACTCAAAGATGCATGGACATCAATCAGCCGATGTATGTCTGTTTCCTTGACTACAACAAAGCATTTGATAGAGTCCGCCACAACCACCTCATTCAGTTATTTAAAAGTAAAAATATAGACATGAAAGATATTAGAATAATAAATAATTTATACTACAGCCAGACGGCTAATATTAAGGTGGACAATGAACTCTCAGAAGAAGTAAAAATACAACGTGGTGTAAGGCAAGGATGTGTACTATCGCCGCTATTATTTAATCTTTACTCGGAAGAAATCATTCAGAGAGCGCTGGAAGAAACAACAATAGGAGTAAAGGTCAATGGAATACCCATTAACAATATCCAGTATGCAGACGACACCATACTCATTGCCGAAACAATAGAAGATTTACAGAGCTTAGTAGTAACGAGTAGCGAGGAGAGCGGACTTACCTTAAATATCAAAAAGGCCAAATTTATGACCATTACAAAATCAGTTCAGCAACAGGAAAACCTATGGATCAACTGAGAACTAGTAGAGAAAATCAGATACAAGTACCTGGGAACAACTGTCAATGAAAATAATGAGTACGCTGAAGAAATTAAATCAAGAATTGGACAAGCCAGAACCATATTTTACAGAATGAGAAGCGTGTTATGCAGTAGAGATCTTAACTTACAACTTAGAGTCAGAATATTGAGATGCTACGTTTTCTCGGTGTTGCTATATGGGATGGAATCATGGACACTAAAGAAAGATATAAGTGATCTACTGGAGGCATTTGAGATGTGGTCATATAGAAGGATCTTGAGGATAAGTTGGGTAGACATGGTAACAAATGAGCAGGTACTGGGAAGAATGAGAAAAGAAAAAGAAATATTGAACACAATTAAAATAAGGAAGCTGCAATATCTGGGCCACATGATGAGAGGAGAGAAATATGTATTGTTGCAGAATATTATGCAGGGAAAGATACAGGGAAAGAGAAGCAGAGGAAGAAGACGCATTTCCTGGCTAAAGAATCTGAGAAAATGGTACAACTGTAGTTCCGTTGAGTTGTTCAGAGCTGCATCATCAAAAGTGAGAATAGCCATGATGATAGCCAAGCTTCTAAGAGGAGACGGTACTTGAAGAAGAAGAAACTTAACAGTAAATTCCTGGCTGGTGAGTGAGTGCCGAGACGAGACGAGCGACCAGGCTGGGCAGAATGAGATCACCCTCATCTGGGTGACAAAGGTTGCAGTGCTATCGGGGCGGCAAAGCCGCGGAGGAGCCCTGTTCAGATCTCATGGCATGACAGTTCGTTTAGTTGACACTACAATAGAGCGGGGATTCGAGTGAGAATACCGGTTTTTTTCCAGTATTGTCTGGCCGACTGGGTGAAAACCTAATATTTAATTATATTTTTGATCTATTCATATTTAGTTGCAAAACGTTACATTTAAGCCAAATTGAAATAGAATTGCAATTTATATGCGGGGCAATACACACTCTTTATATGTTTAAAATTGCTTACCTAATTGCGTAGCAATATTTTGAGGTTTAGTTTGATGTTAATTTTTGTTTTACTTCAATATAACATTGTAAAAAAAGATGTTTAAGTTATTAGATACAAATAAACATACTTATGGATAATTAATTATTATATATGTAAATATGTATGAAACTCAATCCCTGACTGACCTTAATCAAAAGATTATTTTCTAATAAAAAAATCCATTGATATAAGATTTATTCCATATTTTAATTACAAAAATGTGTTTTAAAGTAAAGCCACAATTATTAAGCATTTATTTTCAAGAAAATTATGTTTGATGGCATCTAGTTTTTCACATTTTATATAATGCATAGTTGCAAAGTTGTTTGACAATTTATGGTTGTGTGCAGAAGGTTAAGTACTTCTTTTTTTATATATGTATGTGGACAATGAAGAAAAAATCATTGAAAATTGAATGTGGGTCATGCCATTAAAGTTATTTGTGTAAAAAATATGTTGTTAGATATAAATAAATATACTTATGGATAAATCGTTGTTTTTGAAGAAGATATAAATAGTTGTAAGTCTGAATTACAATGTCCACACTCAAAGAAAGTATGGTGAATGACAGGTTATTGTCCTAAAAAGGTCGAATAACATAAGTTTTATTCAATTTTTTCATTAAAACAATTTGATTTAAAGAAAAACCAGATTTTAATAAACTTTCTATTTTCTTCTTTTATTGCCAAATATTTTCAAAAAAGCTGTCTTCTACATTATTTTTTAATGCTTATTTGCTGCAAACACACACACAAATATATATATATATATATATATATATATATATATATATATATATATATATATATATATATATATATATATATATATATATATATATGCATCATTGCTTTTTGTTATTGCAAATGGATCTCTTATTAGGTGCCTTTTATTATTTTATTTCAAATACCAGTAAAATATGTTAGTTTGGCGATTTTGGTTTGCTTTAAAAATGGTCTTATAAATCCAAAACAAGGGTTCTTTCAACTTAATTATAGGTATACTATATCAACACACAAAGGTTGTAACGATTGTGTTTCGTTACTACTTTAAATATTCAAAATAAACCCGGAAGAGACTTGATTAAGAGCCGACAATCCAATATCTGTAAGGCAATTCATGTTTTAATTTCAAAATTTTTCATTGAAAATTCGCTAAGAAATTTTATATCGTAACACCCGTACTGAATTCCCTATAATATACGTCGAAAATCCAAATATTGAAAGACGTTGCATTTTTGTTGGGGAAAATGAATATCTATTGTCCTGGAATTCTAGATAAATAACAGAAGCTGACTTAATTATGATGAAATCTAGAAAAACGGTTACAGAACAGTGGACCAAGTCCATTATTGTTTGAGGTGTGTATAGACGTCGTGGTTTCGCCACCGATTAGAGGTCTCGTTTTATCTCATTCGAAGAGAGGAAGCTAGAAAGAGCTCGCACACAGCCACTAACAGGTCAGGGTAAGAATTATTCGTGCAGCAGCTGGCAAGAGGAAGATTGACTTGCCAGCACGGGGAGAGTGAGCTAGGCAGTTGACAAGTTAACATCGTTCTAATTAGCGTGGCTTGTAATTATCTTAAAACAGGTGATAAAATTACTTTTCGTTGTTGATACTATCTAACAACAGTGATTGTTTAATATCATTTGATCGGTTTTTGAAATTAAATTAACGTGTTTAGCAGAAAAACGTGAATTAAGCAGTGATCCTTTGTTCACAGACCTGGTGAATCCCCCCGAGTTAATCACCCAAAGTTTCTGATTATTACCAAGCTCTGAATCAGTTGGCATTATAAATTTCACTTGAGTCAATTTACATTTTAATTGGTGTAGAGATTTCAGTCAAATTAATTCCGAACATCGACATGAGACGGTTGTTCATTTGATGTTAGGGGCCAAATTGTCTCCCCCAGTATTGGAGCAACAAGATCCACCTGGCCAATAAACGTTTAGGGAACGTACCACTTATTCTCTCCAACCTCCTCTCTCGATTGGAATTGGTAAGCCTGTGTTAGGCCCTGATGGTTGACTCTACTTCGAGAGCACCTTCAAAGGTTCAACAGGTAACTCCAGGTGTCAGGACTTGGTGAGTCGATTAAGCCTTAATTGTGTGGATCAACCAAAACCTTTCATGCAGCAGTTCATTATTTGAACCTTTACAATTTGTTTTTTCAAAGTAACATGATCAAATTTGAACTTCAATAGTGTCAGTGAGGTGTTTGTAAAAGGGCAACTGTAAACTCCCTGTTTATTCTTTAGAATTTTGTCAATATTGTGAATTTAAATACATAGTACCTGAAATTGTAGTTAGCAGATTTTGTTTGTAAAATATTTAACCTGTACATTTCTTAATATTTTTCATTGAAAATCATTAAAGTAAAAATTTCACCTAGTAATATTTTTCTTAAATGGAGCCTCACCCAAAGGACTGGCCAGTTATTTTATTGAAAAATCAACCGAACTAATTTATGAACGTCAAGCAATTTAGATAATGTTGATACCTCAAATATGTAATGTTAATATTTTTGTAAATTCGAACAATTTTATTTCATTATTTTGTCATATGCTATATGAAATAATTTCTTTTTCTTGATTCATTTGATATTTATTTGCGCATGAGTTAATATTTATTTTAAACCAACCATGTTAATTTGATTTTGTTTGCTATCCCAAATTTATTTATATGAATAAATGTAATATTATTGTTACATTAACATGTGTTTAATTGACCAAAAAAAATTCCTCCCTAATATCTCCCCTGTTTGGCAGCAACACAATTAATAAATTCTGATTATCGTTTATCCAGATTCCTTAAATTCAATATAACTAGGCCCTAGCCTGGAGCGCTCACAAATATAAGACTTCAGACAGAGCAACAGAGAAAAGAGCGTGAGTATCAAACCATATCAACATCTGCCAATCTCCTAAAGTGTTTCTAGTCTTTATAATAATAATAATCTGATAGATAGATACTTTTATGGTAGGGCTAAAAGGCAATAGTGACCTCACTATCAAGCAGGTTCAAATCCACTTGAGGTCAATCACAATATACCGTCTCCAGAAGTGTTTTTGTTTGAGGACGGTTACAAGCCATACTTATATCAACACGCAAAGGTGTTAAGCAAATTGCTTCTGTTTCTCCCTCAGGGCTCGTCCGCGGCTCTGCTGCCCCGATAGCACTGCAACCTTCAAAGCTAATTGCGTAAAGTCAAAACACTCAATGGATGAAATATGGTCGGCCAGTATATTATTGTACATACGCCTAAATGAACTTGTGTATGCAGGGGTTGCATACATTTAGGAGCTGTGGGTCAAATAATACACTCATAATGGACTAGTCAATTTTTGGGTGTATGGAGGGTTGCAAACATTTAGTTAACGTCGCTCATTTCTGGTGGACTCTCCAATAACACCAGAAAGTATCATTGTGGGATGAAAGACTGGGACCGCAGAAAATTTCTGTCTTGTGCAGTAGCGGCTCGTGCCTTAATGCATTGGGGATGCCCAACAAAAAAAAGTTCGGGGCGCAGCAAGTGCGTTATCGTAGAGAATTTTTATTAAGTGGTTCAAATTTGAATAACTGTTTCTACGAACTGATGATTCAAACTTGAATAACTCAAGTTTCTACGAACTTAAAAAGTTGAATTTTGGTGTATAGTAGGGTCTTACCCAGGGAACATATCCACAAAATTTCATCACAATAACTAATTTTCGGAGAAAAATTTTTTTCAAAAGAAAACTCAAAATTTTAATCTCAATTTTCTAAAAACGTAGAAAGTTTAAGTTTAGTGCGTAGTAAGGTCTTTTACAAGGCAACATATCCACCAAATTTCATTAAAATACCTTAGTAATTTTCGGAGAAAAAGATTTTTTTTTGAAAGAAAACTCAAAATTTTCCCGGAAAACATTATCAGATTTTCCTGACTAACGAACTTATCCAAGCCATTAATAAAAGAAAGGCACTTGCGGAGTTTCATCGAAATCAGTTGCTTATTTTTTTGAGCTATCAGTTGGATACATACAAATAATTGAAACTGACCCCGAATATGGGTTCTAGGGGTCCTAGTTCGCGCTCATTTGAATTTTTTTTTGTAGTCTCCATCGAGACCGCTTTATTAGTGAATTTTTTTAAAATAAAAATTCATTAAAAATGAAGGGCTCGCCTATTTTTTCCCCGAAAATGTATTATAAAAAACCTACTTACTAAACTTACTAATTATTAACTACTTACAAAGTTTTCCTCTAGTTAGTTATACGTACTGGAAGTGTGTAATTTTATAGCGCACAACAGATTGCTTATTCGGTCGTTTTCGACGATGATAGGCGATCATTTCGCATTTCCTGAGCGCGCCGAAATATACACATCGCCGCCAGACTGCTTTATATGGATGCCTACAACGATTAACACTATACTCATTCTGATTCTGTATTAATGGCTGCAGACTCTCTGCGTCCTCAATGTACTAATTTTGTTTGTTGAATGCAGGAGGTAAAAGGTAAATAAAAATTTATTGAAATATAGCATAGCAAAAATATTACTTTTTCCACGGCAGGCGGCAGCGCGCGCGCACGGGCGTACTTATTGAGGAGCCGCCCCTGGTCTTGTGAGTTCTCTGATCACCTGTAAACACCTATTTTTTTTGTTCTCTCTTATGCTTACTAATAATCTACGGGGCTCGAACCCGCGAGCTAATACTGGGTCCTGGAGTTAAACATTTTTCATAACAATTTTTTTTAACGAAAATTCACTAAAATGACTGCCAACGATCACTAAAAATGGACAACACAAGCTGTAGATAAAAGTACACAACAGCTGACACTGGCAAAGGTGCTTACTACTCGTGGATGTATCTTATGCACTAGAGTACTGTTGCATTAGAAACTTATGCATTGTCAGAAATAATTTAATTTTCTCGATTTTAAATAGGATGAAATGGTAAGTTTTAAAATCAAACTAAACAAATGGTATACAAAACACTTTATTTATTGTATCCTACTATCATCGACAGAGAATAGGTTTTCATTAAATAAAGCCTAATCTAATCACAGACAATGTGCAATAGAGAGATGCAAATAAGTGTTTAAAATATCACAATTTAGTATAATCTGAAATGTATGTTACAAATGCATGCTGAAAATAAATTAAGAAGTATTAAATGTAACTCCCTGTTGCAGTGACAGAATTCGACATTTTTTTTATTTCCACAATTAGGTTATTTAAACATTACAATAAATAATAGTATGCTATAAAAGACGCACTCCTGGAATGCATCAAAACAAATACTGATCCTAAAATTTATCTAAAACTGGTCTAATATGAGTTTCCATTTCCATTGCTGTAACCATTGTTGGTCCTGTTGTCACCGAATCTGGTGTGTTTCCTTGGTGCTGCATTCTCTCTATTCCTGAAGTTTCCATAACCCCAACGACCTCCTCGGCTTCCACCAAAGCCAGAACTGCGGGACGCCATTTGAGACAGTTTCGGATTTACAACCTGCAAAGCAATTTTGAAAAGTGAATAACGTTTTTATTAAAAAAATAATTAAATCAACTTAATAATGAACATAGCTGCGGCTTTAGCTGTTAAAAGGACAGTATCACTACCTGTGGACTGCTTTAAAGAATTTAGTTAATGTGATTTTAAGTTATTGATAAAAAAAGTAAAATAGAAACAGTGAGGTTCGTGAACACCTAGATGAGCTACAATACAGCAGTTTCGTGGATTATTTCCTATACTCTGAGAAACAGGCAATCCTGCTGCAAAAAGCCCTTTTATTGCCATGTAGCGGATGTCGAAAGTGAAAAAATGTAAATTCTGTGCTGAACAATCCTTCCAAAAATACTCGGCATATAGCAATTTTTTTTAATATTTCACAGAATTTTGTATAGCATGTATTAAATCAAGAAACGTTGCACGCCTTTCATAGTCTAACATATAAAAGCAATGAATCCCGGAAATGGCCAACAGTGGATAGTATTTTGCAACTGGTTACTTCAATGACATGCGCAAAATAACATGTTCTTTTGACAGTGTTGTGACCTGCTGAAGCATGTTTTACTAGATATGGTGTCAATACTAATAATCATAATGAGCATATGTGGTCACTGCAAAATCCACATGGAACTTAGACAATGGTGATTTCAACATAATTTCAATGTTTGGTCAGAATATCAACAATGATGTACTACACCTACAGGAATCAAATTAAACGAAACTGTGCATAAATCTCTTGAAATCAGCCCTTAATATTATTTAAAACATGTGGTACCAACATGATGGGCTCCACCACATCAACAAATGGATAAGACAAACAGGTCCAGGTCCAGGTCCAATAACATGGCCACCTCAAACCCCAGACTTGAAACCTTTAGATTTTTATTTATGAGAACACTTGAAGCAGCTTGTCTGCTGTGTCGTAATCACAAGCTGTAAACAATTACTTGTCAAGACTGAAAGATGCAGCAAATTGAATTTAGAATGATCCAATTACATTTAACCAGAGTCACAAAACTGTTGTCTGCCGATGTGAGACTTGCAGCCCAGAGTGCACAATTTTTCAAAATGTATTATATAATACTTGGATTTATTATTGGTTTTCAAGCAAATGTTGGATCTTTTATTAAAAACTTCAAATACATGTTGCTTCTAAACAACAGAGAATTGGACACATTGAGATAATAACATTGTTTACAATTAACTTATCCACCATGTATCACAGTTGGCCATAGACCTTGTTGATCACCCATATTACAGACAGAAAGTCTCAAAACCAAGAGTGGAAACTTAGTATTACTAGAACACTAAGAAAATCCTAAACACTGGAAAAAAACTTATACCGTGGACAAAAATAGGGATATATCAAATAGGAATTTTTGTCGGATAACCAGAACCTGATGATCTGGCTGGGTGACAGATAGACTTCTAGTAACTGCTATAAATTGCATTTGTTGCAGAAGTATAATGCTACAATTATGTTAATTTGTTCATATAATAAATGTTAATTTGTACATCCACAATTGCAAAATTGAGAAAACAGGAAAAATTCTCTGAAAACGGAAGCACAAATTCCAGAATTTAAGCTAATTAAGGAGGTCTACCAAAATATAGGTAGAATTGACAGTACTGCAGATCCCCGTGTATTTTAGGAGTAAGATAATCCAGCCAGTCTGGCTTGGAACTATATTCCATCCAGCTGGACGGTGGTTAGGGGGGTTTACATTCCCAAATTTGGACGTAATGACCTACCCACATCACTGAGACCTCTACATAATTCCCCCTGTAGGGATTGGAAAAAATACTGGACGGACACATTAGGGGAAACGTCTTAGTCAACAACCCCCTTAATACCCACCAGTATGCCTACCAAACTGGCAAATCTACTGAGTTAGCACTCTATAACCTCAAACAGAAAATCACACACTCCCTGGATAACAGGGAGCTGGCGGTGGCTGCATTTCTCGACATTGAAGGAGCATTTAATAATGCATTACCTATCTCACGTCTACGAAGCCACTATCGATAAAGAGGTGGAACCTACCATTTGTGGTTGGATCAGAAGCATGCTTCACAATCAGACCGTTATTACCTCGTTGCAGAGGGAGGTGGTCAGCTTCAGGGCTGCTCACAGGAGGGAGTTCTATCTCCCCTGCTGTGGTCCCTCTTTGTGGACGATTTGCTGACTATCGTCGGGCCGTGGGAGGTTGAGGTCCAGGCGTATGCTGATGATCTTGTCATAATCGTTAGAGGCAAATCTGAGGAGGAACTTGCAGTACTCTTCAAGAGGCACTAAATGTAGTGAATGATTGGTGTCTGAGGGAACAAATGTCTGTGAACCCCCGCAAAACGTTCATTGTTCCATTTACCAAAAGAATGCGGGACAGATTAAAACCACCTATTCTTATCGGGGGAAAGTATCTGGGGGTTACCCTAAATAAGAAGCTCAACTAGGACGTAGTTAGAGAATGTAACCTGCAGGGTTAAACTGTCCCTGTGGACATGCCACATAATCTATGGAAATAACTGGGGAACAAACCCCCAACAGATGTACTGGCTCTATGTAGTGGTTATCAGACCAATGATAACATATAGGGCCATAGTTTGGTGGCCTAAGGCACTTTGTGGTACCGCGAGGGCCAAACTGGCTCATCTACAGAGACAAGCATGTCTGATGATAACGGGAGCGATAAGCACCGCACCATCAGCCGCTTTGGAGGTCCTCCTTAATATTCCACCTCTTCACATATGGCTGGAGCGGGTGGTGAGGTGGACAACGTACAGACTAAAACAAACGGCCGACAGCATGCCAAAGGAAGTCAGTCTGGGAGGGTCTAGACTCCTCGATGACATTGAGGGTCATGGAATTCTGGGAATGGTCTCAGACTAGACTATCAACTAGCCTCGGCAAGTACGCAACCATACACCAGGCAGAAGTGTATGCCATTGAGATGTGTGCAAGGGAAAGTATAGAAAACCAGTGCACACACAAATCGATAAAAATATATACAGATAGCCAAGCTGCAATAATTGCTCTTGGTTCCTACCGTTGCAATCCAAAAACGGTATGGAGTTGTAAATCTGCCCTAAACGAACTGGGCAGCTGCAATGAGGTGTCGCTGGTCTGGATACCGAGACACTCAGACCATAATAGCAATGTTGCGGCCGACACGCTTGCCAGGAGTGGTGCCCAGAAGGACTTTATCGGACCAGAACCGGTGCTGGGGATAACATCATGCACAGCAAAACGCACCTTAAAGACCTGGACAGAAAGAATTACAATCCAGCAATGACAAAATCTGCCAGGATTAGCTCACTCTAAGGCCTTCATAAATGGCCTGTCTGAGTCAAGGGCTAAATAACTTCTAGAGCTAAACAGACAACAACTGAGTACTCTAGCCGGCCTGTATACAGGCCACTGCCGCTTGCGTCACCACATGCACCGAATTGGAGTCGGCCAGGAAACTGAGTGCCGGCTGTGTATGGAGAGTGACGAGACAGCAGAGCACGTACTGTGTTCCTGTCTGGTGGCGGACAGGACTAGATACCTGCTTTTTGGCAAGGTAAAGCTTGCTCCAGAAGATCTGGATCAACTTTCGCCCACAAAGATTATCGACCTCTGCAGGAGGCTGGCTTTGTTGCGCGAAATATAGACTATTAGGCGTGAGCCACAATAGACCGTATGGTCGCGGTGGAGGGACCGGTATGGCCCACTCACATTAAAACCTAACCTAACCTCAATCCAGATATGTACAAAAAGATACAGGATTACATTTATAACAAATTATATAACACCACCAATATCTGACCATTTTCAAATACAAAACAAAGTTTTATTACAGAAAAATGAGAAAAACAAAGTGTTTTGTGTTTCGATGAATTTACAATAAGTCACACTGGGCTTGTGATAAAACTACAATGTTAATCAATAGCTGGGGCATTGAAAAATGCAAGAATACACTTATTGTTGATGGATAGCTGAGCGAACATGGTTAAACACCGAAGGATGTTTCATAGGCAAAAAAAAAAAAGCAACAAGTATGAACAGTACTTCTCGATGAACCAGCCATAGTCATATAAACATAAAATATAATAAAAACATAAAAACATTCTTAATCTACTTATTAAACTGTAGGGAAACTTGAGGATGGAATCCAGACTGAGTATGTGTGGACACCGAAGGCATATTTCCCAAACTGTAATATACCTCCTATAAGCACTCATGGAACGTCATTGAGAAAACGAACGCATGCCAAAATAGGAGGATAGCTATGATTTGTTCATGATGCTTTGAGCTACAGAGTTAAATCATGTTGGTATTACTGCTTATAAATTATACTCCACTGGAAAGCTTTTTTATGCGGAAATTTGATTTAAATAAACTCAAAAAAACTTCCAACTAGCTGAAATTGAATATAAGATAAACAAAATCACAATAAGAAAAACGTTAACAATATAATCAACATAATATTTATAGCTTGGTCCTTATTTGGAGATTATTGTCAATGTCAGTAAGGCTAGATGCATTCGCAACAATTAGAACCGTAGACCGGTTTCGCGCTCATTAGAGCTCTTCAGTACGGCATACTTATTGCAGCAAAAATACACCTATAAAGTAATACGGCTATAGTAGCCAACCTTTCAATACTAAGTGAGTGGTGGATGTGCCGCAACTAGGTGGCGGCACGTCCAGCACTCATTCAATGTCAGCATGACAAATTACCAACTGATCTAATACATCATGAACTTCACAGAGCATAAACTAATAAAGTAACCTAATTAGATGTAAAATTTTAAACAATCATACAATTTAACCAATATAATAACATCAGAATCAAAAAAATCAACTATCTAATTTTTTATATTCATTAAACATACCTGACTGGCTTCAGTAAGTACAGCAACGAGGTCTTTCGCTTGTCTAGAGTTTGAGGGTGTGAAGAATGCATAAGAAGTTCCCGTAGTGTCAGACCTACCAGTTCTACCGATCCTGTGGATGTAGTCTTCAGATGAATTTGGATAATCGTAGTTTATCACATATTTAATTCCTTCCACATCTAAACATTAAAAACAAAAATAATGTAACATATGATAGAACTTTGTATATTATTTAGTTTAAAGGAAAAAAAAAACTTTTAAAAATTGATAAAACTAACTGAATTGGAAGGAAAGCAATATATAACCACTGGAAGTGGATAACAAAAGTACAAGAGAGTCGTATCAATAAGAATGCACAATCTGGCGCCACCTAGGAGTGGGTGATGCCACCCCAATGCCAGTCACGTTACTTAATAGAACCATTTTAGCTTTTACAGTTGACCAAAAAAACCTATGGAATTTTACAGTTCTTTGCATGAAAATTTGTGGTGAGCACATAGTAGATTGTAGTTCAATTTTTCTAAATAGAGATGTAGATACTTCTTTGCCTCCACAAGTGCTTGTTTTCTTTGTAATTGCTTTCACTTTTTTCGGCATCACCAGATGGAAGAAAATTAAAATTTATTTACACACCACAAACGACAAATATAAATACAATTTAGTTATGTTACAGTATTGATGACAATGTAGCGAGAGAGACGGACTATTATTATTGGACTGGAACCCGGGCTGTTTTATCTTTATGCACAGCAAAACGCCTAGATGTATGCAAGACATCCCAACAATGACAACAGTTGCCAGGATTAGCACACTAAGGCTTGCATAAGGGGCCTCTTAAGGGTCAATGGCTAAACAATGCCTAGAGTTCAACAGGCAAGAAGCCTGGTCTGCATGTACACAGGACATCGCCGCTCGTGCCCTATCTTTTTTTTTCCAACAATACACCACGAGGGCTCACAGCCTAAATACTATCACACATCTATAAAAGAAAGATAGGTAACCAACGGCACGTCGGTGGGCAAGGGATGGCATAGGCCTACAGCCTAAATACTATCGTATCGTGGGTGTCGACAAGGAGGAAACAGGCAACTTGTTAATTCTGGACTTGAAGGTTTGGAGGTTCGGAGGAGAAGGAAAAACATGTGCCGGCAAGGAATTCCTCGGGACAAAAGAGCGGGCATAACAAGATGTTCTATGTCTCGTGACTTGGACAGTAAAACGGTGCATTCGCTCTGTTCTCCTGGTAGATCTGTTGAGGGCAGCAGGTGGAGGAACTATGAAAGAAAGCTCCTCTGAGCAACGCCCGTGCACAAAGAGAGCTGTGGAGCTGCTAAACCTTAGCAGAGGACAGCTCAGAAACACAACAGGTCTCTTGACGGGACACATGGCCGTCAAGAAACACCTACATAAAATGGGGCGGTTCGAAGGGGACCTCGCATGCAGACTCTGCGGCGAGGGGGAGGAATCAGCCCAGCACATCTTGTGCGAGTGTATAGCTCTGGACCGGAAAAGACAACTGATCTACGGTCACTCTAGACCGGAGACAGAGCAATATAAAACTTCACCCTACCAATCGCTGTGCAGACTAGTTCAAGGCACAGTGATTTTGGAATGGGTGGAGTAAGACTAGGGGTATGCACAATCAACCAAGGGTTGCGGTGCTATCGGGGCGGCAAGGCCGCGGACGAGCCCTGAGGGAACAAAAAAAAAAAAAAAAAAAAAAAACGCCCGTGCAGATATCTATAAAAGAGAGAGAGAGAGAGAGAGAGAGATCACCAATGGCACGTCGGTGGGCAAGGGATGGCAGCCTTTGGGTGAGGGTAGGGTCACCGATGAGACATATAGCTCTCTTCTGAATGGAGTCCAGGATAGCGAGTGTAGAAGCGACAGCAGCACCCCAGATGTGGTAGCAGTATTAGAGGTTTGACCTTATTTGTGAAGTATATAAGGTATAGAGATTAGCTGGTGAAAAGTAAGATATTGAACTCTATTGAAGCAAAGGGTTGACTATAAAAGTCAGGAATTCCTGCTTGAAATTGTTGCGATAGATGAAATCAGTCAAGAGACTTCTATTGAAGCAAAGGTTTGACTACGAAGTCAAGAATTCCTGCGTTAAATTGTTGCTATAGATGAAACCCGAATTAGAGACCTGAATTCTCAGTTGAACGAGTAGCAGACATTCCATCTGCACAATCATCTAAAAAACTTTGACAAACATGGGTAAATGGTGCCTTTTTTTATCAATATTACAAAGAAGTTATTATGAGAATAATTACCTTCGAAGTAAGTACACTTAGAGAACCCAAATCACCACAACACATTTTAAAAGACCTGGCGATCGTTTCACTAACCAAGTTAGCGTCATCAGAGGATGAAACATCCTAGAATGTTCGCCAGGTCTTTTAAAATGTGTTGTGATTTGGGTTCTCAAAGTGTACTTATCAGTGCTCATCACAGGTTCCAATCTTCACTTAGTACCTTCAAAGTATCGCAAACTCTCTTATTTCCAAAATTAAAAGTGCGCGTGCACAGAAATTATTTCTCACAGATTAGAAATGTTTGTAATGTGTTAATAAATAGTGGATGACAACTGCGCAGAGGAATTGTGAAGGGGTAGAAAAAATAGTAAACAGCTAAATAAATATTGCTGCAAATTGAATCGTAACTTCCAGATAGCTGTGATAATTTACTCTCAGAAAGATATTCTCATGGAATGAATTTTGGTTCGGTGACTTGACCACAAAGAAAATATTTGTATTCCTGTACCCTTAAACTGTTAAAACGTTATATTACTGAAAAAAATGTCAATTTTCACCAAATCACCCTCGATTCATCGCCTACCCTCTGGAGCGATCTTATCCAAAAACAATTCGAAGCATTCCTTTGTTGGGATACCGAATTTGTTGTCTCAATTCGTTCAAAAGTTATTGCGCCTATTAACAGACAGACATACATGCAGCCAGGCAGAAAAAGATGCAGTTTTAGAAAAAAAAAAAAGTATGATCAGTACTTCTGGATGAACCAGCCATAGTCATATAAACATTAAATATAATAAAAATATAAAAACATTCTTAATCTACTTATTAAACTGTAGGGAAACTTGAGGATGGAATCCAGACTGAGTATGTGTGGACACCGAAGGCATATTTCCCAAACTGTAATATACCTCCTATAAGCACTCATGGAACGTCATTGAGAAAACGAACGCATGCCAAAATAGGAGGATAGCTATGATTTGTTCATGATGCTTTGAGCTACAGAGTTAAATCATGTTGGTATTACTGCTTATAAATTAAACTCCACTGGAAAGCTTTTTTACGTAGAAATTTGATATAAAATCAACTCAAAAAAACTTTTAACTAGCTGAAACTGAATATAACATAAATTAAGAAAAACGTTAACAACGAAATTTTTGTCAACAATATTCCACCCCCACACATTCAACCCCTAATTTAATTTCAGCACACAATACCGGATGTTTGATGAAATTAAGTTTTCTAATAAACCTAAAACGTGTTATATTAGTAGTCGTAACGAAAACATGACAATTTTCATCAAATCACCCCTCATTCAGCTCCTACCCCCTGAAAGGATTTTACCCAAAAACAATCTGAACCGTACGTTTGCCGGGTGCTAACTCTATACCAAATTTCAAGACATCTCAATTCGTTCTAAAGCTATCGGAGCTACAAAGGTCGACATACAGACAAAATAATTTTCGTTCCCAAATAATGTTTTTTTTGTTTGGATACTTTTTAAGTTTATGCACAAAAAAAAAGATTTGAAATTTTTGTCAACGATACGATACTTCCACACTTTTGTGACGATGTGGAAGCTAAACTTTTATTGCATTCTTATTGAAATTATCCTCGTATATTTTGACTGAAATACTTTTAAAATTAGAATGACAGAATACTAATGTTCCCGCACTCCCAACTTGCTACTGTTACCCACTTCCAATTGATTTTCTTACCATTCCTCAGAATACAGATAAAAAGTTATTTCCGCACATCAATAATATTACGGATGTAGAGGCTCTCCCTCTTACTTCCGATTTTCTTTGCCTGATAATGCCATCGAGATGAAACCAGTTTCAGAATTATTACAATCATTAAGATATAATTTGTAAAAATCTGTAGTTACCTCCAAATACTAAAGTATTTAGAACAGACTAACGAAAATTTTACAATTTTAGTACCATAAGTACAATTTTAGTACCATTAGTATAATTTTAGTACCATAAGTACAATTTGAAGAACCCGATTCATCAGATACAGTTTTTTTTTAGACCTGACAATTGTTTCGCTAACAAAGTTAGCGTGATCAAAGGGATGAATGATTTTTTTAAATTATTTATTTAGATACACCATCCAACAGCAAAATTGCCATTTTAAGGATGGGAAGAAAAGCAAAAAAATAATAGAATAGTGAAATAACATTAATAGAAACAAAGTTCGAACAATCGTTTTATTTCAAACACAGGACAATTGAAAACATCCAGCCTGTCCTCCAAAGTTGAATATATATTAAACATGTTATAAACAGGCGAAGACCAGTTAGTGGATAAAGTAAATGGATGACGTGATCCTAAAGGTGGTACATTAAGCTGTTCCAACAGAGGCGGGACAGTCAATTTGGCAATTTATTAATTTATACAAAAATATCAAAGAGCTACACATTCTCCAAAGTCTGCAAGTCAAAACGTCGTAATAAATCACTGTGTGGAAAGCCAAGGCAAGGGTATTGAACATCCAAACGAAAACAAGTATACTTGAGAAACTTTCTTTGAATATTCTCGAGATAACCAATCTGTATAACATAGAAGGGAGCCCATACCGCTGATGCATACTCCACCACCTTATCAGAGAGCAATACAACAAAATAAGTGTATCTGATGAAGCAAAATACCCATTTCTAATCAAAAAGCAGATTCTCCTGTAGGCTGAACCAGTGGCGTGCTGCAAATGTTGCCTGAATGAGAGGACAGGGCCAAATTTAGGTAAATGTTTATATCGTCTGCATATATTAAGTAAGGCACTTCCAAGATGTTTGATACACCATCAATATAAATATTAAAAAGAACCGGACCAAGGATGGACTCCTGTGGCACTCCAGAACATATTTCAAAGCTATCTGATTTAAAGCCCTTAATTTCAATAAATTGCTGTCGTCCGCTAAGATACGATTTAAATAACTGGATCAGATTTCCTGAGAAACCAAGACAGTGCAGCCTGTCAATAATAGCATATAATAGACGGTCAAAAGCATTCGAAAGGTCTGTATATATATATATATATATATATATATATATATATATATATATATATATATATATATATATATATATATATATATATATAGTGTGGAACAGCCAAATGGAATAAATTCGATAACGGATAAATGAGGGCGTGTTGGGAAAAACGCTTGGACACGTCGATTTGTATTTTTAACTGCGCATCTTTTTCAAGAAAAAAAAATTATATAGGGTGCGTCATGTGACAGTGGCCAATACCAACTTTCTTATTTTAAACACAAGCCCCTGTATATTATAAATTTTTTGGATTCTTCAGAAAATTCTAGACATAATTCATGTACAATGTTCTATACCTATCTTCAACTGTTTCGGAAATATTAAGTATTTTCAGATTTATTACAAAAATTAACATTAAAAATAGAAAATTATTTTATTTCACAAATTCGCTACATTGCATTCAATACTTATTTCCCATTCAGCTCTTGATAATGAGAAAGTAAACAAAAACCATTCCTGCGTTTCTTTTTACTGATATGAAATGAAACAAAAACAAAAACAGTTTTCTTTCTGTTCGTATAAAACTCGTAGCCTTAGCAACTTGTTGTCTGCCTGCATGACAGTAGTGATTAGTGTCAGTGCTATTGTCGTTTGAATTTCGTTAACTGTACGTAATAATATCAGAAAAATGGTTCATTTAACAGAAATGCACAAAATAACCATTCTACAAATGATTGGTTATGGAGATAACACACGGACACAGATGGAAGTGTCTCGCTTATTTCACGAAAAATTTCCAAATTTGCCGCCTGTATCCCAAGGAACAATTAGCAAAATAGAAAAGCAGTTTCGCGAGCTTGGTCATGTGAGACAGATAAAAAAAGTAGCTGCCAATGCAGTAAGTGATGATACGAAATTGGATATTACGCTTGAGTTTCAAGAAAACCCACATACTTCTGGTCGACAAGCAGCCCAACTATTCAACGTTAGCCACACAGCAATTTTTCGAACATTAAAGGAAAGTAAAATGCATCCCTATAAAATGATACCAACTCAGGAGCTCATGGAGGACGATTTCGATAGGAGAACGTATTTTTGTGAACAAATGATGGCAATGTTAGATAACAATGTGATCCAATTAGAAGATGTTTTGTTTTCTGATGAGAGCACATTTACACTTCACGGTCATGTTAATCGTCAAAATTGCCGCTATTGGTCTAATGAGAATCCTCATTGGATGAGAGAGGAACATACGCAATATCCTGAAAAAGTTAATGTTTGGGCAGGAATTGTTGGAAATCATATCGTAGGTCCCTTTTTCATTGATGGCAACTTGAATGGGGATAAATATTTAGAACTGCTCCAAAATAATGTCGTGCCAACTTTGACAAACTTATATCCAGATCCAGCAAACCCACAAGTTCCTGCCAATAAAATATGGTTTCAGCAAGATGGAGCACCGCTCCATTACCAAATCTGTGTCCGGCAGTACCTGAACCAAATTTTTCCAAATCGGTGGATAGGGAGGCGCGGATCGATAGAATGGCCAGCACGATCTCCTGATCTGTCGCTATTAGACTACTTTTTGTGGGGATATGTCAAAAGTATTGTATACAAAACTAAGCCCCTCAACTTAGATGACTTAAAAAGACGAATCACGCTTGCGATTAGATCAGTCACGCCTGAGATGTTGAGTAATCTTAGAAGACATTTCTATACCAGATTAGCATGTTGCCAAGATGTTCGTGGCGAGCATTTTGAACATTTACTACATTGACATTAATTTTTTTTTTGTTTTTTTAAATTATTAAGAAATAATCAGTATTTCTTATTAGAATTTGTGAAATAAAATAATTTTCTAATTTTAATGTTAATTTTTGTAATAAATCTGAAAATACTTAATATTTCCGAAACAGTTGAAGATAGGTATAGGACATTGTACATGAATTATGTCTAGAATTTTCTGAAGAATCCAAAAAATTAATAATATACAGGGGCTTGTATTTAAAATAAGAAAGTTGGTATTGGCCACTGTCACATGACGCACCCTATATAATTTTTTTTTCTTGAAAAAGATGCGCAGTTAAAAATACAAATCGACGTGTCCAAGCGTTTTTCCCAACACGTCCTCATTTATCCGTTATCGAATTTATTCCATTTGGCTGTTCCACACTGTATATATATATATATATATATATATATATATATATATATATATATATATATATATATATATATATATATATATATATATATCATCGACTTTGGTATGATCCTCAAGAGCTGCATCAATAAACTGTGTCATTGTGACTAGATTCGTGACTGTAGAACGACCTGCCATGGAGCCATGTTGAAAAACAGATAATCTATTCTTTATGTTAAAGGATATATGTTTATATAAATCAGCTTCAAAAATTGTACAGAAGACAACAAACTGACACCATACGATAATTGGAAAAGAGTTCTTTCACCTGCTTTAAATATCGGAAAACCACATGATAATTTCCAATCTTCAGGGAAAGCAGATGATTCAAGTATAAGGTTAAAAATTTTTGTAAGCAGAACTAGAAAAATACCTAGTCTTGAACAAGAAAAGCAGGTACCAAGTCAGGACCAGATGAAAAATTAGCCTTGATTTTTTTTTTAGCTGCCCGTAAGATATCCATATCATCCAATCTGTTAATAAAGTATTGACATCATTCGGCTTGAAGCAAAACATTGGGAGCCACTAGGAGAAAAAGTATTCCTAAAATGGGAGGCGAAACCATTCACTAGTTCCTGCCCAGAAACACCTGCTTTAAATATCTGAAAACCACATTATTTCCAAACTTCAGGAAAAGCAGATGATTCAAGTATAAGGTTAAAAATGTTTGTAAGCAGAACTAGAAAAATACCTAGACAGTCCCTAACAAGAAAAGCAGGTTCCAAGTCTGGACCAGATGAAAAATTAGCCTCGATTTTTTTTAGCTGCCCTTAAGATATCCATATCATCCAATCTGTTTATAAAGAAAGTATTGACATTATTCGTGCTTGAAGCAAAACATTGGGAGCCACTAGGAGAAAAAGTATTCCAAAAATGGGAGGCGAAACCATTCTCTAGTTCCTGCCCAGAAAGATTATTTGGAAAGCAAGATTTACTATTTAATTGTGAGAAGTAACTCCACAGCTTATTGGGGTTAAGTTTAAGATCCTGCTCGATCTTCCTCACCAAAATTCTGATAAGAAACCTGAATATCCCTCATGATTTTAATTTGCAAATCTTTGAATTTCTCAAAATAATCAGTTACCATATTTTTTGAATTTACGTCAGTAGTTATATTTTTGTTTCCTTATAAAACCACACCGGAAAACGATCTCCAGCTCTCAGCGTTGTCTTAGGAACAAACAGGTCAAATATATTACAAAGTTTTGAGTAAAAACATTCCATTGAGTTTATATCTGTGAAGTCATCGAGCTCGTCCCATGACACCTCCTCCAGATGAGAATAAAAGTAAACAAAATTACACTGCCTAAAGTTGTAAGACAAAGGATCAGTATGAACGATGATTGAGTAATCACTCTGATGACACTAACTTTGTTAGCAAAACAATCATCAGGTCTAAAAACTGTATGCGATAAATTGGGTTCTCCAAATTGTACTTATCACAGGTTCCGAACCTCACTCATTGAATTTCAATATACACAACTTTTTAACAGGTATACTGAGGGATGACAAGATGTTAGTTGCTTCCAAGGTAAATATATATATAAAAAAACACAAGATACTAACCAATTCAAAGTTCCATAGATCTTGCATTGACGTAATGAAAATCTTTATACATAGTAGCATAAATTAGGAGACGGGCTGCTGCAGTTACGTTTTCTTTTGCAATATTAAAGACTTAAATAATTTTGTTAATTCTGTAAAACACTGCAAACTGATTTAGGAAGATAAACGATACACGACGAGATACTTTGCTACTCAACACGTGATAAATATAGGTTCCAATGGATAATGGAGAAAAGGAATATTTAAAGGAAGTTATATGAAAAGTTTGTAATGAGACGTGAGTAAAAGAAAGATGAATGATTGGGATTTTCAAAGTTTTGCCGTGATCTTCCACACATCAGCTTCCCGCCGTTTCCCCTTCTGCAAAACGCTACCATTTCCGGTAGCCAGAGACACCGCAAGACACAAGACATTGCATCCTTTATTAAGAACACAACTATGCGTATCCAGCTCATTTGTTTCATTCACTGGGCTAAATACGCTCTTATCCTGCATGTGCCTCTGAAACAGAAAAAAGGACACCCAGACTGATTAATTTATTTGCATTCACATTTTTTTTTATTGCTAACAAAAAAATAAATTATTGGTAATGACAAATTATCAACGGATTTTTGTTAATATAAAGCAAAAATGTTTTTTTTGGGTGAAATTGTACTATTACTTAATCAGTTCTTTTTTTAGAAATATATTTGTACAGATAGCAAAGCTAAAAAATTAAAAAAAAAACTTAAAACTACCCATGTCTGGTCTGGTGTTCTTCAGGATTGCAGTCTGTGACCTTAACCCTTCCAGTGCTGAGAACGCCAAAAGACGTGATGCACCTACTTAGCTAAGGAGGCACGGTCTTTTGACGTTCCTGACACAACAAACTTAAATTTCACAGTATTGTCATCATCATATATTGTCATAAATAATTAAATGAATGGTTCAGAATTACACAAAAAGCAAACTCATTGATTCAGTTATCATAGAAAGGAAACAAATAATTTTTCCCTGATAAAAAAATTCACTGGCTTTTAGTAAATTTTTCATTTTTACCATGACAAAATTTTATCATTTACAAATTCCCTGGCTTTTCCAGGCGAGTGGGAACCCCGCCGTGACATGAAAATGGGTGATTTAAAATTAGAATGAGCGAATAAAGTTTTCAACAAAAGAAAACAATCAGCTAAAAATTATACACAAACTCAAACCCATATATGGTGAAAATTATCACATATGTGGTAAAAATTATCAATCATATTATCAAATAAAATTCTGGTCAAAGCAGAGACAAAAGAGTCTGTTCGAGGGGACCTTAAAGTGGATGACTTCTGGAGGCAATGACTGAATACCATCAAGAAGGTAGAAGAAATGCTGTTTTAGGATTGACAAATCAAAATTTTTGATTATCACCCATAAAAGAGAAACTAAAAACATGGGAAGAACCAGTTTTGACAATTTTGCAATAAATTATCAGCATTGGATTCAGATGTTTCTTCTCCACATCGATGACCTCCTCTCTAGCACATTTAACCCAGTTCAGTTACGAGGACGAGAGCACCCTCCACTCAAATATACAATATTCTAGCCTGTCTCTTTAGCCCAATTAGATGAGGATTGCAGACTCATGGAGGGTTCTGTCTCTGTGGATCTCCAAAAAATATTACGACTGGGGAAGTAGGAATCTTGTACAATTCAACTCCACCAAATCTCAGTCTTGCTTTCTTTCTCATAAGAGATACACCAGCCCTAGACCCATCACATGAACAACCAAGTTATTCAAAGTAATGAGTCCTTTTCACTTGTTTGCATTTCTGTGGATCCAAATCTCAATTGGCACCAACATGTCACATCAATTGTGGAAGCGGCTGCCAAGAAATTAGGTATCCTCTTCTGGGCTCGCAAATACTTTTGACCAGCTAATCTCTATACCTTATATACTTCACAAATAAGGCCAAAACTCGAATACTGCTCCCACATCTGGGGTACCACTGCCGCTTCTATACTCGCTACCCTGGACTCCATTTAGAAGAGAGCTATACGTCTCATCGGCGACCCAAAGGCTGCCATCCCTTGCCCACTGACGTGCTGTTGGTCACCTCTCTCTCTTTTATAGATATCTGCACGGGCACTGCTCAGAGGAGCTTTCTTCCATAGTTCCTCCACCTGCTGCCCCCAACAGATATATCAGGAGAACAGAGCGAATGCACCCTTTTACTGTCCAGGTCACCAGACATAGATCATCTTGTTATGCCCGCTCTTTTGTCCAGAGGACACACAAAGTTGTGGAATTCCTTGCCGGCGCAGGTTTTTCCTTCTCCTCCGAACCTCTAAGTCCAGAATTAGCAAGTTGCCTCTTTCCTCCTTGTCGAGACCCATGGTATGATAGTATTTAGGCTGTAAGCCCTCATGGTGTATTGTGGAAATATATTTAAAAACAAATCCTGACTTGGAACAAAACTTTCAGGAAAAAAATAAAAAAATTATCCTTGGCTACTGTAGTTAGTGACAAAGACATGTCAAAAAATCTAAATCACAAAAAAAAAAAAAAAACAAGCAAAGATGCAAGAATCTGCAGCAGGAAGCTATCAAAATATGTTTTTTGCAAGGTATTTGAGAAGACGAGCATTATTTTGTTGAAATAGTATTGCCCCGAAATCTAACCTTTAGAAACACCAGACCCAGCTAATATTAGGAGTTTTACATTAGCGTTTTTGTTTAATTCAGTTTAAACACAAATAAAAAAATTAATTAATACCAGTCTGGCTAACCTGTATACTGCTACTATGCCAAATAAGTTCTGTTGAATTATTTTTTATCTATTAAAATAAATTTACACTGAATTCCTTTTCAAAAAAAAAAAAAAAAAGTTAGATTTAAAATGCTTACCCAATCCTCTGGCCGCTACATCAGTAGCTACTAAAATGCAAGATCTTCCATTGCGGAACTCCCTAAGGACATAGTCTCTTTCTTGCTGGCTTTTGTCGCCATGCATGCACACAGCTGGCCATCCATAACGCCTTATGATCTTGGTGATATTTTCTACTTTCCTCTTGGTTTCGACAAAAATTATTATTTTGGCATCTGCATCACAGTTATTGCCAATTTCTTGGAGTAACTCATTTAATCTGAAAATAAAAAAAAAGTGCTTCTTAACCTAATGTTTCTGATTTAACAGAAGATGCATTAAATATTTTAAATAGTCAGATCTTCTTAGAGGATTTAAGGGCGACTTAATAATAATCACGGAATATTCAGAACTGTTTCTCATCATTTTAAAAACTTAAGTCATTAAAAACCATCCACTAAATTTGTGAACATTAAAACAACCACTTTGTATAAATTACCACATAAAAAATTTAAGAGTCACAAAAACTTACTTGTGTTCTTTATCTTGTTCCTGGCAAACATCCACGATCTGCAAGATGTTATGATTAGCTGACAGCTGCAGTGAACCAATATTAATCTGTACATAATCCTTCAGGAAGTCCTGTGCCAGCTTCCTTACTTCCTTGGGCCAGGTAGCAGACCACATCAATGTCTGCCTATCAGGCCTGATCTGCTCAATAATCTTCCTAATCTGAGGCTCGAAACCCATGTCCAACATACGGTCAGCTTCATCCAGAACCAGATAGGTGCATCGCTGAAGGTTTGTGGTGCCCCTCTCCAAGAAATCAATAAGTCTGCCAGGTGTGGCAATACATATCTCTACTCCACGTTCAAGATCCCTGGCCTGGGGTCCTTTAGGGGCACCACCGAAGATGCAAGTATTGCGGACGTACGAAGTGCTACCAAACTCTGTGGCGACTTGTTGGATTTGCTGGGCGAGTTCACGAGTTGGAGCTAGAACAAGGACGATTGGGCCGTCACCACGAGATATGGGTTGTTGGTTGTTTATGTGTACGATAGCTGGGAGGATGTATGCTAGAGTTTTGCCAGATCCTGTCTGTGCAATGCCTACTAAATCCTGTCCACTCATGGCAATAGGCCAGCCTGAAAAATGTAAGAAAAAAGTACTTACAAATGGTACAAAAACAAAACAAACATGGTACAAATTTAAAAAACCACGTATATTCAGATCTTCTTAGAGGATTAAAGGGTGTGCTAACAAAGACATCACTGCTTTTCAGTTCACAAAATCATCATTATAAATATTTTTAGCGCCATTCATTAAACTTTTAAAACTATCAAAAACTTACACAAATTAGATAAAGAACACAGTTTTTGCTTACCTTGTGCCTGAATTGCAGTTGGAGCATCATATCCCTGTCTCTTGATCCCTTCCATGACATAGTCAGGAAAGCTAGCTTCAGAAAAATTCTGAATTGGATTTTTAGCGTCTCCACAGACAGTTATCTCCTTAGCATCACGATATTGTTCAACTTCGTATTGAGAACGATTCGCTACAACAGGGTGGGCTACATAAAAGTCCTTCTTGAATGGTGGCAAGTTGTTCAAATCCCAAAATGGTTTACGCAGGGATTTACCTCCCTGACCACCTCTTTGATTTCCACCAAATCTGTTACCGTTACCGCCGAACCTGCCAGAAGATCCACCTCGGCTGAATTTATTTTCACTACCATAGTTGCTACGGTTGCCACCTCCGCTGGAAAAACCATTGGTTTGGCGGTCCTTGAAAGAATTTTGTTTGCTTGGGTAGGTCCTGTTAAAATCACAATTCAGGTAATTAAAATCCATGATTAACACCATAATTGCTGAATATATTTTTGTTTAACTGTTACTCGTTTCTAAGAATGTTTTTTTTTCACTGCCAGCTAGGCGTTAAAAAATCACGTAGAATTAACAACAGATTATGAGAGCTATAGTTATTAAATGTTAATAGAATAAAATATATCAGGCGAACACGTAACATTTTTTAATTTGAATACTACATAATTATCGATTTTATAATTATTATAAGTGGACCTCTGCAAAGCAATGCGTCATCGTGAAGGTTACTTCTAACCATGTAATGATTTCAATGGCCGCTGAATAAAAAAAGAAGATATAATGGGTTACAATGAAAAATTCGTAATACACATGTACAAATTTCGCAATAGCGTGATTTAAACGTGATTAATAACGTAAGGACAGCCTGCCACGTGCGGAAAAAATCGCCATTTTCTATACCGATCCCTAGGCTATGAACAAATTTACAGATATGCTAATAAAAAATAAAAGGTTAAAAAGATACTTACATTTTGAGTGTATAGTTGACGTTGAATCTGTTCTACAGCAGTAACTGGAAAAAAATAATTTTATTAGAAATTTAGCACTTCACGTATTGAAAATGCATGCGACGGCAATCGGCAATCAATACCTAAGAGATGGCTAAGCAAATTGATATTTGGAAACAAACTTTTTACACTAGAACACACTTAGTTCGGACTGGAATTTTCTTTTTGTGAGGTATTGAATTTACAAATTATTTCTAATATATAATTTCATTTCTGTCTAGACAAACGAAACCAAGCTCAACTTACCTCAACGACGTCCGCAGAAAGAGAGAGAGAATAGGGAAACGGTGAAACGGAGACAAATTATTAGGACCCCCCACCCTTTCTGATATATTCGCAGGCGCATGTATTGTAACGTTAATGCTTGAAACTTCGATTATTACCATAGATAAAGGAGAAAGAAACTTTATCTATGAATATTATGTTCGAATGGCTCCACTGCTGCACACTTGCGTCCACCCTCACTAATAAAGTAATTTCAACCAATTTACAACCCAAAGTCCAAAGTATGTCCCAAGCAATCATTACGGGTTGCACATATATATATATATATATATATATATATATATATATATATATATATATATATATATATATATATATATATATATATATATATATATATATATATATATAACAATGTATAAAATATAACAACGCTAAATGCTTAAAGTAAATGTTTATGCCAAAAGCTAGAATAATTAATTATAACTGTAAGTGATTAATAAAGAGAAACTAATTTATAAGATTAAATATAAATACTATTAAAAGTATAGGTACACATAAAATAATTAATTGTATGTCACTAATAGTACTTAAATCAATTTAAAAGATATGTTTATTTTAAGAAGGTGCTAAAAGAACACTTATATTATGTAGTATATAATAGTATTATCTGACAGACTGACTTCGAAAATCCTGTTTTGATTCTCATCTAATAAGTACATACACTTTGGTAAAACCCATTTTTGATACAAGCGTCTCACGACAGTAAAAACTCGGTTGCACTGATCATACGCATTCTGCAGATTATTTTAAATTTAACGAAATAAAGACCTCCCTGACGTGCTGCTTGCACACAACCCTCCCAATTGACCTAGATGACCTGCCCTGACATCTGTTTGCCTAACTAAAAGCTAGAGGGGAAGGAAAATCAACCTTGCCATATATCGAGGTCATGTGAGCATAAGTACTTTTCCTTCCCCTTTTTCCTTCTTTTAGTTTTTGATTAGCCAAGCTGATGTGAGGACAGAAAATCAGGAAGGTCAGTTGGGAGGGTTATGCGTAAACAGCACGTCAGGGAGATCTTTTATTTCGATAAACCTAAAATAATCTACGAAGTGCGCATGATCAATGCAAACGAGCTTTTACTGTCGCGATACGCTCGTGTTTTAAGTACGACTTTGAGAACCCAAATCACCACAACTTTTTACTGTTGCTAAGTAATGTTTTATAACTTTTAATATAAGGCTTAAATCACTATAATATATTATTCTTATGAAAATTCACGCACTTGCTGCGTACCGAATATTTTTTGTCTCTCAATTTAGAAATCTGAATTTCGGCGTGCAGGCTACGTTTTACAGTAGAAACTTGCTTACCAAATTTGGCAGCCAATGCTTGGTTATTTTTGGAGATACGAATACCAAATTTCATCAAAATGGGCCCATTATCTTTGAGTTATCGGTAGGATATAATATATTGTCAGCATTTTTTGACGACAATATGCAGCTGCTGCCTCCTGTTTTAAGAATTCGCAGTTTTGACGTTTCAATGCAAAAATATAGTAAGTTGTGGCGTTTTACATAAACGTATCTTTGAAATAAGTGTTTTATTAGGTTTCAGAGCACAGAACACTCTGTGGTTTCACAGTGATTTTGTGTTTTAAATGCGGTTTTCTTTTTTGAATCAAATATAAACGTAGACACATAAGCTCTGTGTTCAAACAAACATGTGATTTTAAAGCGGAATTAAGCTTGTTTTTATGTAAATAATGTAATAGTATAATATTGTTTTCCAATAAAACACAAGTGTATAATTTGTTGTATGCACCGCTGGTATAAATAGAGGTGTATGCCCTCGAGCGACTTACAAACTCTCAGGCCGGGGGCCCTCGGGTTTGTCAAATCGTCGCTCTCGGGGCATAAACATCTATTTATACCCTTGGTACATAAATAACTATTTGTTTGATTTTCAATTAACCATATCAGTATAAATACGGCTGTAGTGTTTAGAAAAGGTTCAAATTGATTTTTTTTTATGATTGCTATATATGAAAACAAATATGATGTATGTTATTGAAACCCACCTAAGTTGAGTCATTAATTAATGGTAAGTGATTTATTGTCAACATTGACAAAATAACATGTTTCTCACTGTTTATGTTGTAAACAATTAATAAACAGTTCGGGACGCAGCAAGTACGTTATGGTAGCGAATTTTTAAAAAAATATTTTTAATGGCAAATGTCTTTCTTTGATGAAAGCAGGCATCTAACTTGGTTGCCTATATAGCAGAAACAATTTACCATATTTCATCGAAATAACTTTATTGTTTGAAAATATAAACATTTTTCAAAAGTCTGGATGCATAGCAAGTGTGTTATGGAAGTGAATTTCTATAAAAATGTTTTTAATAGCAAATGCGAGGAGGCATCAATCTGATTACCGGTATAGCCTATGCAGTAGAAACAATGTACTATATTTTATCAAAATTACTTATAGTTTGAAAATATACACAAATATTCCGAAAATAAACTTAAATGTTGGTTTCCTAACCAACAAAGCTAATTACGTTAATAGCAAATTGAGTTATTGATATTTGAAGGATTTAATGAAAATTCGGTACATGTGCAGATTATCTCCAGAACGCTTTTAAAAAAATTGTTTTCAGAAACATTACTAGGACCCCACCTGGATGCACAAACCACAAGAAAAACTTCGTGATCACACCCCCCAAGGAAGTTACGGGACGGGGAGTGAATAGGGGTGCTGGGCGGGGTAGGTAGTAAAAAGGAAATATGAGCAAAAAATGTGAAGAAAACTGCTTGAAAGCTGTCTATTTTAAGCCATATCCCCATTAAACCCTGCCTACCCCGCACAGCACCCCTATTTGCCCTAGGTCACGTAACTTCCTTAGGGGGTATGAACAAGAAGTTTTTCTTGTGGTTTATGCAACGAGGGTGGTTGTATGCACACGAGGGGGAAGGAAAATGCCTACGACGAAGCAGCCCCCCCCCCCGGTTCGACTTGCGGCAGGGTGGGGGGTGGCTGCTTCGTCGTGGGGATTTCCCTTCCCCTTCGCGTGCATACAACCACCCTCGTTATATATATATATATATATATATATATATATATATATATATATATATATATATATATATATATATATATATATATAAATATATATATATATATATATATATATATATATATATATATATATATATATATATATATATATATATATATATATAAATGTCATGTTCCTACCCGCCAAGGAAGTTATTTCACCTGGGGGGATAGGGGCGCTGTGTGGGGTAGGCAGGGTTTAAGGGGGATATGGCTTCAAGATGTGAAAAAGGTAGTAAAAAGGAAATATGAGCAGAAAATACGAAGAAAACTGCTTGAAAGCTGCCTATTGGAAGCCATATACCCATTAAACCCTGCCTACCCCGCACAACATCCCTATTTTCCCCAGGTCACATAACTTCCTTAGGGGTATGAACAAGAAGTTTTTCTTGAGGTTTATGCACAGAGAGTGGTTGTATGCACACGGGGGGAATACATACGACAAAGCAATTTTACCGAAAATTCGCTACCAAAACGCACTTACTGCGTCCAGATTTTTTTCTTACCAACGCATCATATTTCGATAAAAAATTAAAAAATGCATTAACGATTTTGTTCTACGAATATTAGCTAAAAAAAAATTAGACACCACTACTCACTCCTCGTCCCGTAACTTCCTTGGGGAGTGCGTACAGAAATTTTTCTTGGGGTTTGTGGATCCAGGGGGGCCGAGGCAGGTTTCTGAAAACAGTTTTTTGAAAAGCGTTCGGGAGCTAAACTGCAAATTTACCGAAAATTCGCTACCAAAACGCACTTACTGAGTCAATATTTTTTTCTTACAAACGCATCATATTTCCATAAAAAATGCAAAAATGCATTAACTAATTTGTTCTACGAAAATTAGCGAAAAAAAGAATTATACACCCCTACTCACTCCTGGTCCCGTAACTTCCTTGAGGGGTGTGAACAAGAAAGTTTTCTTGGGGTTTGTGGATCCGGGGGGGGGGGGGGGGGTAGGCAGGTTTCTGAAAACAGTTTTTGAAAAGCGTTCGGGAGCTTAACTGCAAATTTATTCGCACTTATTGCGTCCAGATTTTTTTCTTACAAACACATATCGCCCGCATCATATTTCGATAAAAAATGCAAAAACGCATTAACGAATTTGTTCTACGAAAATTAGTTTAAAAAAAATATAGACCGTTAAACTATAAACTTCACTAAACCTACAGCGAAAGCATCAACTTAACTAAACCGACAGCCAAAGCATCAGAGAAAGGGTCTATTTGAAATGAATTGTCTGTAAATATTTTAGTAAAATGAAGGGCAATGACGGTTGAATCTGAAACTTAAAGGTTCGCAGAATACTCTTCTTGTAACATTTTTTTTTCAAAATTCGTATTTGTTTCACGTTCTTTGCCTAAACATTGCCAATTTTGACGTTTAAAATTGCGAGTTTTGAGGAAAACTCCAAAATTTATTTCTTTAACTGCCCATAACTTCTTTGTCTTTAAAGCTAGAGACATAAATTTTGGTACACTCTTTGTAATACAAACACGTGTACCAAATTTGGTTGCCCTTACTTTGTTATTTCCGGAGATATGATTTTTTTTAGAAAGAAAACACAACATTTTCCGGGAAAACCTGGTCCGATTTTCCTGGCTAACGAACTTATCCAAGCCACTTGCAAAACGGAAGGGACTCACCAAATTTGATCAAGATTGGTCCATTATTTTTTGAGTTATCGGTCGGATATATATATATATATATATATATATATATATATATATATATATATATATATATATATATATATATATATATATATATATATATATATATATATATATATATATATATATATATATATATATATATATAAACACAGATCTTCTCATTAGCGAATTTTTTTTTAATTCGCTAAAACTATTGTTTCGTTTTACTCTTGTTTGTTATTGAGATAAACTTCCTTACGAGGTTTTCGCAGCATTAACAATATATTGTTATGGTGAATATCGAGATACCGAACTAATAGTTATAGATCCAAAGTGTCAACATTTTGAACTAACCGTCTGAAAAATTTGCGCTTTTGGTCAAAATCAACCCACAAGAAGTTGTGTATCCAGTTAAATTAAACTTTTAATATTTACAATTAATAATTGAGTCACCAGAGATATATTAGGAAAAGCCTCTACAAAATCTTTATTTAAAATTGTGCAATTTTAACCTAAATTTGAAATTATTAAATAAATCATTAGTGAGTTTTCTTTAGAGTGATTGAAGTTGGGATCTACTTCAAAAGGGGGTCGGGGCGTACTACCACAGCATAATTGATTATGCTGTGATACTACCCCTACCATCTATCTCGTGCGCAGGCTGAGGGCTGCAGCAGTGCAGCAGGCAGCACAGCATAATAAGAAAATAAGAATCTTATTGGTATGTTGTGCCTTGTGACTAGCAGCGAATCTCTCCCTGAGATATGTTAAGTGCAAACCATCGACACGCCCAATTTGAGAATAACCATTCTTTATTTGAGACCCCTATTCTGGCGTTAATCTTGCCAGTAGCGTAGTATAGACTAGAAGCGGGCGAAACTGCTTTTTACCAAAGCAGTGACGGAGTACGCTTAATCTGTTTATATAGCAGTCACATATACTAAGCTTGTAACTTTCCTAGGAGTGTTTGTTATAAACATTTTATATGCTCTAATAGCACTACAAGATTCCATAATAATCATTATGTATTAAGGCGGCCCGTTATATTACTAGTTTGTGCAAAGTAGATGCATTTAGTCAGATTATATTAGCGAATTTTCATTAGGAAAAGTTCGTTATTAGAGAGGTTACAATGTAAGACTTTTGAAAAAATTTCTTCAGATGAGCGCGAATTTGGGTCCCTAGAACCCAAAACCAAGGTCCGTTAAAATTTTTACATGTATATATATATATATATATATATATATATATATATATATATATATATATATATATATATATATATATATATATATATATATATATATATATATATATATATATATATATATATATATATATATATATATATATATATATATATATATATATATATATATTTATATGTGTGTGTGTGTGTGTGTGTGTGTGTGTATCCACGCGATAACTCAAAAAATACTAAACTGATGTCAATCAAACTACAGCGTACAATTCTTATGAAATTCGCTACTATAACGAAATTTAATTATACCTAATCAGCCTTACAAATGTTAAATCATTTTTGACAAAACATGAAGGCACTATTAACTCGGCGACCGGGTGCCTCCCATACACGAGTCTTGTTTAGCATATTATACCTACAAGGGATTATTTTCCGCATTATTCTAATTCTCGGGAGCCTATAATCTTTACAACAAACCCCGTTTTTCTCTCAAGTGGAGCAGGTATTTAAAGCTTTATACAATATAAGTAATAAAACTAACATCTTGTATAAAATACCACCCTTTTCTACGTGATAGGCTGGTATTTTAACCAACCAAATTGCTTTTTGTTTTCCGTAAACAACTCCCAGAAATATGACCACTATTTTTTGTGTTATGTTATGTGCCTATTATTGTGTATCAACTTCAGTCAGTGGTATGTAAAAAGTGAGTTTAACATCTCTGATATTCATAGGCGTATATGGTGCACAGACAAATTATTTTCTGCATTTTAACAGATTTTAATGGTTTACTATTAGTGTATTCTGTTTATTGGTTATATATATATATATATATATATATATATATATATATATATATATATATATATATATATATATATATATATATATATATATAAACGGCTTAGCCTGTGGAGGTTAAGATTATATAATTATAAATGTGTTGTTTGACATAAAAACATGACAATATGTACTCTTTGTCATTTTATACTTCACGTATCTTTTTAATTTTATTCTATTTATTTATATCTCCATTTACTCCTCTATTAATTTATATATGTATAAACGGCTAAGCCTATGTAGGTTAGCATCATGATATAATGACTTAGAAGAGATATGATATTGCGCATATGCCCCACCCCCTTCTATGACGTCACGTGGTGAGTAACGTTATAGAAGTCCAACTACACACTTAAAACAAAGTCATTCGTAATCAAAATATTTCGATACGTAAGTTTAATGCGGTTGAAGTTACGCCTATCGCCTATATTGTCTTTTTCAGATAATATAGATCGCAGCACTAAATTTAATCTTTTTCATTTTTATTACTTCCAACTGTATGCACTTAAATATTAGTAAAATACATAATTTGTTAAGATGTTGTGATGAAACGTCAAATCCCACTGCATGACAGCATATTATTGTTGCATTGGACTCACCACTTGACACCATACGCGTGAAAGGTCTAAAAATAGATAGTCGGAATATCATATCTCTCGTTATTTGTATCATGGGTTAGCATTATATAATTTCAAATGTTTTGTTTGACATAAAAATATGACAATATGTGATCTTTGTCGTTTTATACTGAACGTATCTTTTCAATTTTACTTTGTAACTTTTATATATATATATATATATATATATATATATATATATATATATATATATATATATATATATATATATATATATATATATATATATATATATATAGAGAGAGAGAGAGAGAGAGAGAAACAGCTTATTCTATGTAGGTTAGGATTATATAAGAGGTACCTACTTTTAAATATTTTTTGTGAGCACGCACTGTGTTCGCCCTAAAGTACACCTAGTATACCTTATTTGACGTAAAAACCTGACAATATGTGATATTTGTTATTGTATCCTCAATTTTGGCATGTAACGAAGCCATTATGAAGGCAACATGTGTACACGTTTCATCAAACCATGGCCACCGCGGCCGCAACACACATCAAGACCCTTCAAATCATCCAGAACAAAATTCTGAGAATGGTTACCGGAGCGCCATGGTTTGTCCGAAACAGTCAGATTCACTCTGATCTGGAAATGCCTTCGATATTTGAGTTCATAACTCAACTACCCACAACTCAGTTCTCAAAAGCCGCTTCTCACCCAAATGTTGTGTGTTGGGTGATGCTTCGTCGTAGGCACTTTCCTTTCCCCTCTAGTGTGCATACAACCACCCTCGTTGCATAAACCACAAGACAAATTTCTTGTTCATACCCCCCAAAAGGAAGTTACGGGACTTGTGGCGAATAGGGGTGCTGTGCGGGGCAGGCAGGGTTTAATTGGAATATGGCTTCAAATAGACAGCTTTCAAGCAGTTCTCTTCGCGTTTTCTGCTCATATTTCCTTTTTACTACCTACCCCTCCCAAAACCCCTATTCACTTCTAGTCCAGTAACTTCCTTGGGGGGTGTGAACAATAAATTTTTCTTGTGGTTTGTGCATCCAGGGGGTGTCCTAGTAATATTTCTGAAAACAATTTTTTGAAAAGCGTTCGGGAGCTAATCTGCAAATTTACCCAGACGGTATTATATTATTCTGTTTAGTTAATTTTCATTAAGAGAAGAGAGATTCTCTTATAACGAGGTATATCAGGTAACTTTCAGACTTTTTTTACTTGAAATGTAAGATTGAATGAATTTTATGTAAATACGCCACAATGCCGTACTTGATACACGCAAACTTATTATAAATTTTGACTAAATAATTTAATATACTTTAAAATGTCTAAATGTGAGATGCTATTCACGAGGATCTAATCTATCGTAGTTATATTGCTTCTACTAACACTATATTTTACACTATATTTAATTATCGTTACTTCAATTATATAATATTTTGCTGTATACAAATCAATAATAACATTGCTTTAAGAAAGATAATACGGTCCTGGGGATAAAATGAGCGAGGGCGCCTGTGATTCGAGAACAGCATAACTATATGCCGAGTCCCACCCAGGTCCGTTAAGCTGGAGCGATGTGGGCAAGGTCAAATATTCTATTCTGGAAACATCAAAGGGCCGCCGTACAAGTTGCAGTGCTGGTTCTTATTATGCTGTTTTGCGGGCGCCATTGACAACACTACTACTACTACACCTCCACACCAGGCTACCATAACCCTTATAAGATTAGGTATCTTGTTTTATATATTTATATTCTAATATTTTAAGCCATAGGCCATAACCCATAATGAGAATGAGAGTGTGAGATCCTATTATCTTACATTATTCTATGCATTGAGCGTCTGTATGTACTTTCTTATTAGTAATTAGTACATCCATGCTTGAGACCGATTATTATATTATATGCAATTTTTTTTAATTGAATGATTTTAGAATCAACCAATCACGCATAAGATAGTCATGATTATTTGATTAACCGGAAATACCAAAAATAAACGACTTCATGACGTACATCCTGTGTCGTGTCAAATACACTATTGCGCAAAATCGTCTGTCGTCTGACATTACCGTTTTGTTCGCCGGTCTGGTTGAGGTGAGGTGAGGCTGCTTCTAGATTTTTCCTGAAATTAATACCTCAAATTCTCATAATTTTGGCTAAATTTATGTTCTAAACCTTTAACATAAAAAACAAATCAGTTTGACGTAATTGATTGTTAACATACACATCAAGCAGAGTTGTTGTAGTGGTTTTTTATACCATCATTTTCTTTGCAGATTACAACTAGGGCAGCCATTGAAGGAACATTCGATTTCGTCACGGAATTTTCTGAAGGCTGCATCATGCAGTTTAACAACGTTTATAGTAACAACGCCATGTAAGTTTTTAAATGTTTTTATTTGTTTATTATAGTTAGAACCGCATGTATTTTTGTTGACATGTGTCTTCTACGCCTATAATTCGGCTGTTACCCAGTGCCATTTTATGATGTGTGGGTAGTTGAGCTGGGCAGCTGCATTGATTTTTTTGTCAGTTACCTTTTCTGGAATGTATACATTGTACATACGCCATACACGGCAAATTTGCCTTTCGACCACATTTTTCAGCAGAAGAAAGATCCAACAGTTTTGTTTAATGTAATAAACCATTTTCCTCTATCAAATGATGCAATACTTGGGGGTATGGGTATGTGTATGTTATGCACCTAATTATGTGATTTAATGTCTACTTGAATTATTGTGGGGTGCATACAGTTTGACAGCTTAGATAAGAAATCAATGACTCTTTGATCTTTGAAATGTAATGCTTTCATATGCTCCTTGAAACTGTCTTGTCATTACAGAACACCGAAAGTAGATAAATCATTGTGAAATAATAGTCATTTTGCAAATATTCTAGACTTAAATAGAAAATGTCAAACCCAGAACCACCATTTCACAGCATTATATTGTAGTAGTAATTAAACATTGAAGTTAATTTCACAAGCAATGGGTACAAATATCTTGTGTTTGGAACACTTCCTAAATAAACATACTACAAGGTCACATTATCTCATGAGAAAAGACAGGGAGCGGTCGACATAACCTCAACTACATATTAATGTGATTATAATAGAATATAGCGGTAATCCTGTGTTTAAAGTGCCTCTTTAGTAAACATACAATTCGGGCGAAATCGGAATGTGAACTGGACGCGGGACGATGTGCACTGTTGCCAGATGAGTATAAGCAAGGGTCATTTTAAATATAGAAGGCAATCAAGGCGTGAACAAATGTTTTCATAATGTAAATAAATGATAGTATTGCGTCATGTACATAGATCGATATTTGACATATTTTGCGGAAAGCAGTAGGAAAACGGAAATGTAAACAGTTAGTTTTCCGCAATTGTGGTCTATGGGGAAAACGTGATATAGAAGGAAATCAAGGGGTGAACAAATGTTTTTATAATTTTAATGAATTAAAATATGGCGTCATCTACATAAATCGATATTTTACATATTTTGAGGAAAGCAGTAGGAAAACGGAAATGTAAACAGTTAATTTTCAGCCTCAGGGGGGAAAACGTGTGCCTCTCCTCCCTTTTTTGGTACATCAGTAACATCAACAGAGGTTGTGCCATTGTGATTGAGCAAGGTAATCTGCACGTTCCACCATTCCCAGGGGGCGTAAAGCCGTTGGTCCCGTTCCCATGCGATGTTGGGCACGTTAAAGACCCAAATTCCCCGGACAGTGAGGTGAATGAATGACACTTTAGTAAAGTCAATGAAGCAATTTCCGTTGCGAATTGCCGATGATCAATACAACTGTATATGCTAATAGCAAACGGTAACCAGTATATTATTTTGAAAAATCGCAATGTAATCGCATGATAATGAAGCAATTTCTACCGACAACTGTCGATGATAAACATAATGGAGAAAATTGCTCAAAATGAGCTTACCTTCGAAGTGTCTGTTTATATTTTACTTTCCAACCTTAAATGAGTAAGAAAAGTCAATGAAGCAATTTCCGTTGCGAATTGCTGATGATAAATACAACTGTATATGCTAATAGCAAACGGTAACCAGTATATTATTTCGAAAAATCGCAATGTAATCGCATGGTAATGACGCAATTTCTACCGACAACTGTCGATGCTAAACAAAACCGAGAAAATTGCTCAAAATGGGCTTACCTTCGAAGTGTCTGTTTATATTTTACTTTCCAACCTTAAATGAGTAAGAAAAGTCAATGAAGCAATTTCCGTTGCGAATTGCCGATGATAAATACAACTGTATATGCTAATATCAAACGGTAACCAGTATATTATTTTGAAAAATCGCAATGTAATCGCATGGTAATGAAGCTATTTCTACCGACAACTGCCGATGATAAACAAAACCGAGAAAATGGCTCAAAATGGGCTTCCTTTCGAAGTGTTTGTTTATATTTCAGTTTCCAACCTGTCATGAGTAGGAAATTGCTTCATTCACTTTTCATACTCATTTAAGGTTGGAAACTAAAATATAAACAAACATTTCGAAAGTAAGCCCATTTTGAGCCATTTTTTCGGTTATGTTTATCATCGACAGTTGTCAGTAGAAATTGCTTCATTACCATGAAACATTGCGACTTTTCGAAACAATATATTGGATACCGTCTGCCATTAGCATATACAGTTGTATTTATCATTGGCAATTCGCAATGGAAATTGCTTCATTGACTTTACTAAAGTGATTCATTCACCTGGCTGTCTGGGAAATTTGGGTCTTTAACGTGCCCAACATTGCATGGGCACGGGACCGACGGCTTTACGCCCCCTGGGAAGGGCGGAATGTGCAGATGACCTTGCTCAATCACAATGGCACAACCTCTGTTGATGTTACCGATGTACTTAAAAAGGAAGGAGAGGGGAAATCTGGGATTGAACCCAGTACCCTTGGGTCCAGAGTCCCACGTTTTTTCCCCCTGAACCACCATGGCTGAAAAATATCTTTTTACATTTTCATTTTCCTACTGCTTTCCGCAAAATATGTCAAATATCGATTTATGTAGATGACGCCATATTATAATTTATTTACATTATAAAAACCCCTTGATTTCCTTGTATATTTAAAATGACCCTTGCTAATACTCATCTGGCAACAGTGCACATCGTCCAGCGTCCACTTCACGTTCCGATTTCACCCGAATTGTTTGTTAACTAGAGAGGTGTCTTCAACACAGGATCACCGAATTTTGTTTTACCACATCATTGGACAGTCATGTTTACACATAGTTTTATGTACCAGTCTATTTATTTGTATAATCGACAATCTCAAGAATTTAAAATGTTCAATATTAACAAATTTAAGTTAAAATTGAAATTGGTTTGCTTAACAACCAATAGAGAAAGGTTGGTTCCCATAGGTGTCGATGCTGGGGTGTTTTGAGTGGTTCCATTCTTAGTTTTTGTTTTAAGTCTTAACTTTTAGTTCTGACTCCTCCAAGATTCAGGCATTTTTTAATTTTAGATTTTTTTCACATCTACTTTTTTCTTGGTGTGTTTCCTTCACTGCTCTTTTTATTTTGATCCACAGTTTCTTTTAATGTGCCCTGTTTCCACTGATGATTGGGGTTGAGCGTGAATAGCTCTGCTAGACTTCGCCCTTTCCTGATGGTGGTTGTGGGGTGCAATATACTTGTACTGATTAGTTAATAAAGACGATATTTATTTATTTTATCCTGAAAAAAAAAAGCTTATTCTGGTAACTTATCACTAGGTATGGTTCAAGGCCTGACCGTAGTGAACAATATGGTAAACAGTCGAACTATTGGTGTGGACCACCCCATAACGGCATGGCACCAGTTCAGGACTTTGGAGGACCAAAACAATTCAACAGGAGAAAACAGAGACACGATCAGCAAGACGATGATGAACTAGCTTGCTTGCAGATTCCCATGTGGGACCAGACTAGTCTGAAACCTTTCAGAAAAAACTTCTACAATCCCGTAAACAACATCAAGAGTAGGCCCCAACAAGACATTGACAGCTATAGGGAAATCAATGACATCATTGTCAGAGGCAACCTGGTGCCCAACCCCAACTTCTGTTTTGAAGAAGGCAACTTCCCAGAATATGTTATGCAGGTTATATTGAAACAGGTATGTTTAGTTTGCTGGTTTTCCTTTGTGTCTCATTATTAATGACACGAGAGCAAAAATATAAGTTTCATGTATATTTGTTACAGGGTTTTGCTGAACCAACAGCCATTCAGGCCCAGGGTTGGCCCATAGTGTTGTCCGGCAGGGATTTAGTAGGTATTGCCCAGACTGGATCCGGTAAGACACTGGCCTATATGCTTCCCGCAACAGTACACATCAATCACCAACAACGTCCTGTCCGTGGTGAGGGACCCATCGCACTTATACTAGCTCCTACCAGAGAACTGGCACAACAGATACAGAAGGTAAGGTGTAACAGCTTGTTTTTTTAAGTTATTGAAAAATCTAAGGTAAAACCAAGCTTTTGAAAAATCAAACGCAAGTCCAAGTTCTTATTAAATGGATAGTGTATGATTCAGATTTTTCAAAAGCTTCAATGTGGCTTGGGGGGGGGGGGGGGGTACAGTGTGCGCACTGCTTTGGGTAATGTCACTAGTGACATTATGGAGACAAATGCTGGTCTGATTAGTGTGCTCGTCTTACTTGACCACTCTTAAGGCCTTGATACCATAAATCACCAATTGCTCTGTGTCAAACTTGGATATTATGGTGTTGATGAGTCATCAAGGTTGCTGGTCGAATCATATTTGGCTGATAGAAAGATGGAAATTGTGGTTAATAACAGTTTTTCCACCTATACAGATGTCCTCTCTGGAATACCTCAGGGATCCATCTTGGGGCCTCTGCTTTTTATAATATATACTTCTGAAATACTGAGTTCAATGGGTAGGTGCAAAATACAGGTCTACGCGGAAGATACTCAGTTATAGTGTTACAAAGCACTTCAATAGACGTAGGTGCGGTGTTGCCACATCTCCAGAATTTCCCCAACATCTGGGAATTTTTGCACAATCTGGCAACACAAGTTGGTAACTTCGTTATTTCTGGTCCTAGGGGGTTGAGACTTCGCCTGATGGGGTGTTGCCAGATTGTGCAAAAATTCCCAGGTGTTGGGGGAAATTCTGGAGATGTGGCAACACCACACCTACATCTATTGAAGTGCTTTGTAACAATATTATCACTTTCCAAAAGAAGACTACTTATAAGCTTGTCAATACATTAATGAAGATCTAGCAGCGGTTTGAGTTCAGTCCTTAAAACATAATTTGATGTTAAATCTGAGCAAATTTCAACTCATGTGTTTTGCAAATAAAAACAGCAAACAATTTGTTATCCAAAATTTTAAGATTCATATTGACCATGTTCTAATTCCTTTCACAAACAAGGCTAGGAATCTGGAACTTTTTTGATAGTGATTTGAGGTTTGAAGATCATCTAAAGCTCATACTTGGGAGAGCATGCTCTAATCTTAGGCTTCTATATTGTAACAGATTCCTACTAGACCAGAAAGCGAGAGAGTTGTTATGAGAGTCTCTTGTCTTGTCACACTTCAATTTTTGTGATTTCATTTATGGTTCTTGTCTAACCCAGTTGAATAAGGATAGAGTGCAAAAAGTACAAAAAAGCTGCTACCGTTTAATATATGGGGTCAGAAAGCATGATCCAATTACATATAAAATATAGGAGGACGGATGTCTTAATATGAGCTCTAGGAGACTACTACATTTGGGAGCTTTTACACATAAAATTGTGAATGACCTTGCAGCACCTTCATCTCTCAGACAAAAGTATACACCTCATAAACGCGTTCAATCTAAATCAACTAGATTTAATAAAAATTTTGTTTTGCCACATCATCAGACAGCCATGTTTACACGTAGCTTGGGGGGTTACCCTAGATAAGAAGCTCAACTGGGACGTACAGTTAGAGAATGTAATCTGCAGGGCTAAACTGTCCCTGTGGACATGCCGTAGAATATGTGGAAATAACTGGGGAACAAACCCCCAACATATGTACTGGCTCTATGTAGTGGTTATCAGACCAATGATAACATATGGAGCCATAGTTTGGTTGCCCAAGGCACTTCGTAGTATCACGAGGGCCAAACTGGCTCATCTACAAAGACAAGCTTGTCTGATGATAACGGGAGCGATAAGCACCGCACCATCAGCCGCTCTGGAGGTCCTCCTTAATATTCCACCTCTTCACATATCGCTGGAGAGGGTGGCGAGGTGGACAACGTACAGATTAAAACAAACGGCTGACGGCATGCCGAAGGAAATCAGTCTGGGAGGGTCCGGACACCTGGATGACATTGAGGGTCATGGGATTCTGGAAATGGTCTCAGACTTGATGCCTACAAAGATCAGTAGAGATCTGTCTTTCAAGACCGTCCTCCCGGACAGGGAGGACTGGGAACGAAATCAAACGACCCTATTGAGAGCTGATCTCTGCTGGTATGCTGACGGCTCCAAAACCAATATGAGAGTAGGAGCCGGCGCATATGGGGGCAACACCGATGCTAGACTATCAAATAGCCTCAGCAAGTACGCAACCATACACCAGGCAGAAGTGTATGCCATCGAGATGTGTGCAAGGGAAAGCATAGAAAACCAGTGCACACACAAATCGATAAAGATATATACAGATAGCCAAGCTGCTATAAATGCTCTTGGTTCCTACTGTTGCAACTCAAACACGGTATGGAGTTGTAAATCTGCCCTCAACGAACTGGGCAGATTTAATGAGGTGTCAGTGGTCTGGATACCGGGTCGCTCGGACCATGATGGCAATGTTGCGGCCGACACGCTTGCCAGGAGTGGTGCCCAGAGGGACTTTATCGGACCAGAACCGGTGCTGTGGATAACATCATGCACAGCAAAACACACTTTAAATACTTTGACAGAAAGAATGACAAGCCAGCAATTGCAAAATCTGCCAGGATTAGCTCACTCTAAGGCCTTCATAAATGGCCTGTCTGAGTCAAAGGCTAAAAAACTTCTAGAGTTAAACAGACAACAACTCTAGTCGGCCTGTATACAGGACACTGCCGCTTCCGTCACCACATGCACCGTATTGGGGTCGTTGAGGAGACTGAGTGCCGGCTGTGTATGGAGAGTGACGAGGCAGCAGAGCACGTACTGTGTTTCTGTCCGGCGGCGGTCAGGACTAGATACTTGCTCTTTGTCAAGACAAAGCTTGCTCCGGAAGATCTGGATCAACTTTTGCCCACAAAGATTATCGACCTCTGCAGGAGGCTGGCTTTGTTGGGCGAAATATAGACCAGTAGGCATCAGCCACAATATACCTTATGGTCACGGTGGAGGGACTGGTATGGTCCACTCATATTCAAACCTAACCTAAACCTAACACGTAGCTTTATGTATCAATCTATTTCTTTGTATAATCGACTACCTCATGAATTTAAAATGTTCAATATCAACAAATTTAAGTATAAATTAAAATTGTTTTTGCTCAACGATCAATAGGTAGATGTTGGTTTCCATGTGGTGAGCATCGATGCTAGGGAGTTTTGGGTGGTTCCATTCTTAGTTTAAGTTTTGGCCTTTAGTTGGGACTCATTGGAAATTTAGGCAATTTTTAATTTAGATTTTTCTTCAGATTTACTTGTTAATTTTATTTTTTGTTTTTGTTTGCCGAAGATACACACTTGCATCTAATGTGCCCTGTTTACACTGACGGTTGGGGTTGAGTGTGAATAGCTCTGCTAGACTTCGCCCTTTCCCGATGATGGTTGTGGGGTTGTAATCCGAATCATAATTTAGTTAATAAAGGCGATATTTATTTATTTCGACTTAGATTATGAATTGCTTTCATTAAATCCATTCGTTTGATCTTTCCGAGAGTAACGAGTGTGTCCCGCTTTGATTTTATCTTTTATTTTTTTTTGCAGGTTGCACACGAATTCGGTTCAACGACACTGATCCGCAACACTTGCATCTTCGGAGGTTCTCCCAAAGGACCACAGGCTCGCGACCTTGAACGTGGAGTGGAGATTGTGATAGCCACCCCTGGCAGACTGATAGACTTCCTGGAGAAGGGTACCACCAATCTACACCGTTGCACATACCTTGTTCTAGATGAAGCTGATCGTATGTTAGATATGGGTTTTGAACCTCAAATCAGAAAAATTATACAACAAATCAGACCAGACAGACAAGTACTGATGTGGTCTGCTACATGGCCTAAGCAAGTACAAGCATTAGCTGAAGAATTTTTAGTGGATTACGTGCAGGTTAGTTGGTTTTTGGCAAACAGTGATTTTCAATTTTTGTATTTATTTAATTTAATTGTGCCAGATCACAGTGGTTTACGCAAGTCACAAGCAAATTAAATTATAGACTATTATGTTTTTTATTTTAAGTTGCTATAATCTTATTGCATTATTTCAGGTAAATATTGGTGGACTGTCTTTGGCCGCTAACCACAACATCAAACAGATCGTTGAAGTCTGTGAGGAATCTGAAAAAGAGGAGAAACTTTGCAAGTTGCTCAAGGAGATTGGATCAGACCGTAACAACAAAATCATTATTTTCGTTGAGACAAAAAAGAAAGTAGATGATATTACAAAATGTATACGCAGAGATGGTTATGCCGCCATTTCGATTCACGGTGACAAATCTCAACCTGAGAGAGACTATGTACTCTCAGAGTTCCGTTCTGGAAAGTCTTCCATACTGGTGGCTACTGATGTTGCAGCAAGAGGTTTAGACGTTGAAGATGTTAAATATGTTATCAACTTCGATTACCCCAACTCCAGTGAAGATTATGTCCATCGTATTGGTCGTACTGGAAGATGCCAACAAGCAGGTATGTAACTTGAAGCTAATGTCTAAAATTTAAAGCTTACAAATTTGTGAGTTAACACTTAAGTATTTCTAAAACGTGTAGCCAAATTGTACTGTAGAAACTAGAGGTCAAGATAGGTCGATTAAACCCAATTTATGTATGTGTTAATGTTAAAGTGTTTACTTGGCTAGTTTATAGATTAGCTGGATAGCATATGGAAAATCATCTCTTAACTAAAATAGCTACGAATGTTGGTTTGCATACTATCCAGCTAGCTTTTTTTTCCCTTAGGGCTCATCTGCGTCTAAAGCCGCTCCGATAGCACCGCAGTCTTTGGCTTATTGTGCATGCCCTTTGTCTTTTCAACTCCACCCATTCCAAAATCACTGTGCCTTGAACTAGCCTGCACAGCAATTGGTAGGGTGAAGTTTTATATTGCTCTGTTTCCGGACTAGGCTGTCCATGGATCAGTTGTCTTTTGCAGTCCAGAGCTTTACACTGGCACAAGATGTCCTAGGCTGATTCCTCCCCCTCGCCGCATACCAGGTTCCCCCTCGAACCACCACATTTTATGCAGGTGTTTCTTTACAGTCATGTGTCCCGTCAAGAGACCTGTTATGTTCCTGACCTGTCGTCTGCTAAGATTTAGCAGCTACACAGCTCTCTTTGAACTGGGTTCCTGAATTACTGACTTCCCATGGCTGCGTCCTGGAGAGTCTGCCCAGTACACCTTGTGTTGGTTTCTGACCCAGGACTTGAAGGATCCCCTGGCAGTGCTCTTCGTCACACCCAGAGCCGGTTCTGGTCCCATGCATGGTTCTGCTGACACTCTCTTCGCGAGACTGTCAGCTTCTTCATTGCCTTTGGCCTCCCGAGTGACCCGGCACACCAGATGCTGTCTGTGGCTATGAGAATCCACTTGTTGGTGCAGCCCCTCCTCTTGTTCTACTGCACACAGTGCAGGATGGCGTGCATTTCGGCCTGAAAGACTGCTGCATGGGCTATGACTTACCCTAAAATTGTTTTCCCTGCAGATTCACAGGCCCGCGAAATCTGACCTCATTTCAAGCATGGGCCGCTTCACGATCTCCTGAATTTTGCAGTGGCCCCTGAAGCCTGGGTTGATCTTCAGTCTACCATTGCAAGCTAGTGCGTACAGTCCTAGCCTGGCCTCCCCCATAATAACTAAGTGTAGGGGGGGGCAGATCCAGCAACACCTCCATGGCGACTGTTGGGGTCGAAGTCATGGCCCCTGTGATGCCTAGGCAACCTATCCTTTGAATCTTGCCTAGTTTTTGTTTGGAACTGGATTGTTACCTTTGGCCACCAGACCAGTTCCGCGTATGTTAACGATGGTCTGATCACCCTTGTGTATAGCCAGTGGGCCATACTAGGTCTTAGTCCCCACATTTTTCCATATAGCCGCCTAGTGACGACTAAGGTCATGTTGCTAAGGTTGCTTTCTCGGGATTCACCCCGAGCCCTTGACCACCCGTCACCTTTCCACCACTTTCAGTGCTGTCTGCATGCGCTCTCACACTGATTATAACCTTTCCTCGGACTATGATGACAAGGTCGTCCACATAGCCCTGCAACTCATAGATGCCCCTCCAGCAGCCCCTGAGCATGGAACCGATACACCTGCAGTAGGTTTCCTCTATTCCACGCTCCCTGACAGGTTTATTTATCATGGTTTGACAGTTCTGTTTTGAGATTAAATAGTAAATGATTGTATAATAATGTTTTTGAAATTGGAAATCAAAGAATAAAAATATTATCGTCAATATTCCTCGATTCAAGTAGGTACACAAATTGACTTCTTGGATATGAATAAACTTTGCTTCTGATAAGCTTTTGTAACTTTAATGGAATTTGTAATACAAGTTTCTTTTAAAGAGACTTACAGTACCTAGATTCACCAAATTTTAATTTTCTAGCGTCGCAGAAAATTGAGTTTTGGACATTTAAAGTTTTTTCCCTAAAAGGAACTAGAACAAGATTTGAATAATTTTCATCATAATAGAAAGAGAGACATTCTTCAAATGAGCTTGCATTAGGACATCTAAACCCGATGTTCAATGTCTGTTTAAATTAAAAGTATCACCTTTGTAATGTGCTGCACTAACAGTGTAAAATTCTTATTAAAATTCACTATTATAACACCCTTTTTTTCTCCCTCAGGGCTCGTCCGCGGCCTTGCCACCCCGATAGCACTGCAACCTTTGTTTGATTGTGCATACCCTTAGTCTTACTCCACCCATTCCAAAATCACTGTGCCTTGAACTAGTCTGCACAGCGATTGGTAGGGTGAAGTTTTATATTGCTCTGTCTCCGGTTTAGGCTGACGGTAGATCAGTTGTCTTTTGCGGTTCAGAGCTTTACACTCGCAAAAGATGTGCGGGGCTGAATCCTCCCCCTCGACGCAGATTCTGCATGCCAGGTCCCACTCGAACCGCCCCATTTTATGCAGGTGTTTCTTGACGGCCATGTGTCCCGTCAAGAGACCTGTTGTGTTTCTGAGCTGTCCTCTGCTAAGATTTAGCAGCTCCACAGCTCTCTTTGAACTACTGCGTCCCGAAATTTTTTAATTAATAAAGCTGTTTTAATATTAAATTTTTCATATTTTTCTAAAATATGCAGCAGAGGGTGACTCAGGGAAAATTGGGGTGAATAAAAGGATGGCTACCCGTGAATTTTCAACCCCTCCTGTTGACATCTAAGGTGTAATTTTAACAAAATGTCTACAACCATTAGGGAGTAATGTACCATAACTTTTTTTTAAAATTAGTCACGTGAAAGGGGGAACATTTTAAGGGTGCATTTTGGTATGTAGGGAAATTGGGTTAAACTGACCTATTTTTACCACTAGTTTGAGAGGGTTCAATTTAGATACATATTTGGAACCACCTTGGGTAAGCAACATAAATAAGTGTACTGTTTGCAATTTTATTGCAGTCTTTTGTATGTCAGTTAAAAACTGTAACCCTTAATTTCGATTATCCAACTTTATATAGAAATAATTATGGTAGTGTTAGATGGAGCTGTGAGAATGATGGTATATGCAAATGTATGTAATCGTTTAGATTTTTTTTTATATTACTTTGTATGGAATCCTGGGGGAGTGCCGCAGGGTTCCATACTTTTTTTTTTTTTTTTTTTTTTTGTTCCCTCAGGGCTCGTCCGCGGCCTTGCCGCCCCGATAGCACCGTGGGTTCCATACTTGGTCCACTACTGTTTAATATATTTATCAACCCAGTTAAACATGTTTTAGATGTTCCTTTTTTAATGTATGCAGATGATATTCAGATTTTTTGCAAATATTTCGAGCGTTGATGACTGTTTGCAGCTCCAGAACTGTCTTCAGATCCTTGATGAATGGTGTTGTCAGAGTGGTCTTTCTATGGATGTTTCCAAGTGTTGTGTGATGTCCTTTACTCGAAATAAGCACCCAATTACTTTCTGGTACAATATAAGAGGGCTTCCACTTGATCGCCCGGGACAGTCAGGGACCTTGGAATTGTTTTTGATGGTACTCTTTATTTTTTAAACCACACTATGAGCAGACTGTCAGTTTTGCTTACAAAAGTCTTGGGTTTCTGATAAGAAACAGCAAAAATTTCTCACAGACTGACACCCTCTCCCTGCTCTTTCGTTGTCTGGTTATGTTCCGTCATGAATATGGCTCAGTTGTGTGGGCTCCTACTTATGAGTTACATGTGGCAAGTCTAGAATCAGTGCAAAGGAAATTTCACACATTTCTTAGCTTTCCAGAGGATGGTCAATATCCTTCTATTGGTTTTCCTCAGGAAAGTTTACTTCTTCGCTTTATTCTGCAGAGTCTGTCGATGCGCAGGCAGCACAGTTTCGTTATATTTTTATACAAACTGGTTAATTCTGTATTCGATAGCCGTAATCTGCTTCAGCAACTTAATTTCAATGTGCCGCTTGTTGCAGCACGTTTTCCAGGCACATTCTATCTCCCGACTGCTCGTATACGATTGCTGAGAGCATCTCCAATTTTCCAGATGTGCAATGATTTCTCTGCACTGCAAGACCGCCTAGATATCTTCTCATGTAATATATTAGATATAAAAATGTTTTTCAAAGCGATGTAATTTGTGAATCTCTCTTTTGTGTAGTTTGTTTGATTATTGTTGGCAATGGGCATTTGTGGTTATCTTTCGTGGATTCGATCTTACCTGTCTGACAGAAAGCAATTTGTTAGCATTGGTGGTGCTCTATCAGATGAGGTCCTCGTCTTGTCTGGGGTACCACAGGGATCACATATAGGTCCCGTTCTCTTCAATCTTTTTATTAATGATGTTGCGAGTTGTTTTGAGTCATCGAAATGTTTATTGTATGCAGATGACTTGAAGTTTTTTTCGGAAGTTGTCCATGGTGTCAACACTTTGCAACATGATCTCGACAACTTGACTCGCTGGTGCAGTTCAAACTTGTTGTCGCTTAATGTGGGTAGATGTAAGGTTGTGAGCTATTTTAGGGGTCAGAATCGGATTGTTCATAGCTATACCATTTATAACACTGTGTTGGTTGTTGTAACTTCAGTTGCAGATCTTTGTGTAATTTTCAAAAATGATTTGTCATTTAATCTGCATATTGATGCTGTGGTTGTGAAATGTTGCAGACTTTTGGGGTTTGTTAAAAGACACACTAAACATATGACTGACACAAGGGCAGTGACTAGTTTGTATACATCCTTGGTTCGAAGTAATATTGAGTATTGTTGTGTTGTATGGTTTCCATCCTATGCTTGCCACATTAATCGTATTGAATGGGTACAAAACAAATTTGTTAAGTACCTTCTTTATAAGCATCACTTTCCTTGCCAAGATATTGGGTATGATGTCATATTGCTTCTTTGTGGTATGGTCAGTCTCAAAGCTCGACATGAGTATCTTTCATTGATGTTTATATATAAATTAATTAATGGTCACATTGACTGTAGTGATCTGCTCGAGTTGGTCCTTTTCCATGTTCCACCACGCTCAACTCGCCAACAGCAACTTTTTTTTGAGCGAACAGACGGTACCAACTATGGATGTATGAGTTTCATGGACAGATTGTTGCATAATTATAATGCTAATTTTTCTAATTGTGATATCTTTTATATTGCTATGTCTAGGATGAAAACTGTCTTAAGACAGTGATTTTGTTACTTAGAGTTTTTTTTTCCATTTTTAAGTACCATTTGGAATTGTTTAATTCTGTAGGTGCACATTTGAATAAATAAATAAATTCTGTTTTGTGTATTGGCCCATCCTGAATTTGGCTTTTGTGTATGAATAAATAAATAAAATAAATAATAAATTGTGTTGTAAAAAGGTTTACATAAATAAGCTTGTGCAGCAGTTGAGGTAAGCATTGGCTTTTTCCAGGTACCGCCTATGCTTTCTTTACCTCCAACAACCAAAGACAAGCTAAAGATCTGATTGCTGTGCTAGAGGAGGCCGACCAGGCCGTCTGCCCTCAATTGATGGAGCTAGCTCAGATGTCACGTTCGAATCAGAATGGCCGTAACCGTTGGAATAACAACCGTAACAAGGATAACTCATCGCCTTCTAGTAACTCGAGTAACCGTGGCAAGAATACCTGGAATAACAACAAGAACGGCAACTTCAACAACAGCAATTACAACAACGGTGGAGAATTCAAAGCTCCACGTATGAATAACAATCCTAACAATGGTCTTCACAATGAGTTTGTTCCGAGAAATACCAGTCCAAGGAATAGCTATAACAGTGGCTATAACAGTTATCAGAATAATCAGGGTTATCAGAATAGTCAGGGTTATCAGAATTCTTATAGTCCACCTGCCATGTATGGACAGAATAACGGAAGAAACAGCTACGGTAAGTTTTTGTAGGCACTGTAGTTTTTTTTATAGGGTTCCCACTAGTCTGGAAAACCGGGAAAAGTCAGAGAATTTGTAGAAGAAAAAATTTTGTCGGGGCAATCAGTGAACATTTTGGGAAGATTGGGAACTTGATTAGTCGGGAAATTTTTGTCCCTGTCAGGGAAAAAGTATTTGTTTCCTTTTTATGATAAATAATTGAAACAATGTGTTTGCTTTTGTGAAATTTTGAATCATTTACTTAATTATTTCTTTTTCTACAAAACCACAATAATTGTTTTTTTTTTTTAATTTTAAATTTTGCGTTATCTGGTTGCTTTGTATTGGAGAAGTGTGTTTTCCACCATGACATGAAGACCTAATGTACTCTGTAGTAGTGTGTTACACATGTTGTAGCTGTGCATTTTGTGCTTCCACAAGATTCTTTCTACAGAGGAGGAAGGAATACTTATGTCGTGCACTGCAGTGTAAATAGAGGCATGTGGATATGCTTCGAAATAAGCCAGGACAGTTATTTGGGGATGGTCGACTTAACCACAACCGCAAATTATCAAAACGGCGCACACCACAAGAAAGCGTATGTAACATAGAGTAATAATCTGATTTTTTTTACGGAAAATCTATTAACAGATTAACTTAGAAATGAAGTTCTCAAAAACACACGATTTTCACGTTTTGAACTGTCAATTTTCAGCAGCGTTGTCAGATTTAATATTTAATCCCTGTGTTAACGAAATAAAAGCTCTAAAATGCTTTTTACACACAATCCTTCCGACCTGACCTTCTGGACCTGACAACACAGCCTATCTGCATCAAATATGTCAACCAAACAACAGCCATAACCCCAGGTGTAAAAATCTAAGTTTTTGTTACAACTCGAAACGTTTTAATTGCTTGTATGATTGAAAGATTATTAAAAACGAAATATACCACATTGTTTAATTTTATTTAAGCCATATTCTGTTATAATCACGTTAATATAAAGTTGCGGTTAAGTGTACCGTTCCATTGTTATTTCGTTATCTTCTAGTCACTGGACTGGGATTGACTTTGGGTGCTTTAAAAGTAACAAATTCTAGGAAATTTAACTCAATCCTTCTAAATTTCTTTTCACTCATGGGTGGCAGATTAGGATTTAACTCATTAAACCTCCTACATTTTCTACTAATTATTCGATTACATTCTACATGGATGTAAAATAAATTTAAATAATCTGCATTGGAATAATGATTTTCCATATAAACTGTGAACATTTAGTGATATTGAGGAAGAAAATACAAATCAGCACTTAAAAATGAAGACAAGAACAAAATATAGACAATTGGGCACAAGTGAAAATAATGAAGAAAACTTTTTTGGTAGAGATACACCAAAAAAAAAAGGGCTTGGCTGTTCATTTCTCGGGTAAAAGATGGTGTTACTGAAGAAAGCATTGGGAATTATATACATAAATTGTGCTGCAAATTGAATCTTAAATTTCACATAGCTGTGATAATTTATTCTCTTCAGAAAGACATTTTCATGGAATGAATTTAGAGCCCGTGACTTGATCACAAAGAAAATATTTGTATTCCTGTACCCATACACTTTTAAAAGGTTATATTACTAGAGTTTTATTAAAAAAATCTTAATTTTCACCAAGTCACCCCTTATTTATTCCTTACCTTCTGAACCAGTCTTACCCAAAAATAATTTGAAGCGTTCCTTTGTCAGGTGCTAACCGGATATTAAATTTGAAGATTCGTTCAAAAGTTATTGCGCCTATTAACAGACAGCCATACATACTGACAGGCAAAAAAAATGTTTTGAGACTACGCCATTTTATCACCAAAAAAAAACCGAGATTTTTGTCAACAACATTCTACCCCACACATTCAACCCCTAATTTACCTCACCCAATATTATAACGTACATCACAAGGCTTTCAACTAATTATTGACCTTCAGGTTGCCCTTTCGCCTTATTTGTACCAAGGTTGTGATAACTCGCGAAGCCCTTCATGGACTATAGCCTCGCTCATGAGGTCTTTAATATTTGGTAAATATGGTTTTTAGATGTTCGCGAAATACAATGGATGTTCCTTTTGGTTTGACTCACATATTTAAGATTACGATCTTTGCAACCTATCTCATAAATACCAGACATTTCAACTGTATATCGGCTTTCTTAAAAATACTTTCCAAACCGTTTGTGATACGTGGTGGATACAGCAAGAATACAAATTTTTTCTTCATTTTTTTTTTGAATGTCGTGCATTCAGCTAACATTTTCTTTTTTCTGTGCTTGTTAACCAATTTTTCTACTAAACAATCCGAATGACCGTTATCTCTCGCCACGTTCTGTATTGTAATTCGATATTAAATCTACTTTTAGTTAATGGAAACCTTGTCAATCTATTTACGAAGAAATTAAATTTAAATTAACCTTTTTTTGTGCAAACGTATGATGTGAGTCGTTTGGTATGTAATTAATTAATCATAGCGGTTTCCTTCCTATAGACATCGAATTCAAGCGAGTGAATATTTTTAATAACTGTTACATCTAGAAAGGGAAGTTTATTGTTAATTTCTATTTCGTGGGTAAATTTTATCCCATCAAATTGAATATTTAGTTTTTCAGTAAATTCATCAACCTTACATATATTTCTGTCAAACCTTGTATTAGATTTCGCAACAAACAATCTATTGAACAGTTAAATGACCAATCAATTAAGTTATTGAATGACCTGACCGATTGAACCAACATTTTGGTCAAAGTAGTCATGTAATCTATAGCTAATAATCGTTTACAAAAATGTTTTCCTTGCAGGCAACAACACCCGCAATTTCCCAAATCAAAGATACAACCAGCGCCAAACTTACGCTGCTCCTCCACAAGCCAACAGTCCTGGCATGTACCAAGTGCCAGCACCGCAGTACATGAACATGATGCAGGCACCAGCTGGAACCCCAGAAGGTCTCCAGTCCATCATGAACCACAAATTCTTCCAGACCAGAGGTTTGCCCACTACTGCAAACCCTTGCGCTTACCAGTCTTTAGGTCAGACCCAGGGTCAGTTCACTCAGTTCCCAGGCCCAGTGCAGTATCATTATTCGTATGCTGCTGCCCAGCCCCCTACAGCCACGGTCCAGCAGTAAGGTGTACTCCATGCTGCCGTACCAGACCCTTCATTATTTCTTCTGTTAGCTTATAGTGTACATGCCACCTGTCCACTCTTGTATATACAGTAAAACATTGTAAAAATAACAAATTTAAACACAGATTGTGGTGAAGGTAGTCATTAATCTTAAAAAAAAAAATGTTTATAGATGCTTTCCACATTTATGTCTCTTGTCTGAACCTAATGTGATAAAAGTGAGGAAAAAAAACCGTAATAAGGGCAACTGTATAACTTAATGTAACGATTCAATATTTTTTGAAGCTATATAGTTGTTATTGAAATTTGGATCTCTTGTGATAGACTTGTTGATAAACATGTTGAGAAACAGACGAGTAACATTCGTAACTATCTTTTTTAATATTTGAGAAATAAGGTGATATATGCATTGAATATTTTTATATAGTATTTTATAAAACTATTTAAAAGAAAAAAGATAAATATATATCGAATATTGAATAGTTCATATTCTAGTCAGTATTCACGAGAAGTAATTCAACAAAGCCCACGTCGGTTGTCTTGGGATAAGATAACTACCGAAATTTCGTTGTAGGTTCTTTATTAACGAGCTTACTCATGTTGACATGATAATTAGTGACTTTTAGTTGTTTATTGTAACTACAAATTTATAAATGAAAACAGATTATTGGTTTCTTTTTAATGATGTTTTTGTTTTATATTTTCTTGTTGATTTAATTTATAGTGGCGATTTGTTATTTGAAAATTTATTTTATTATTTTTTGTTATTGTATCACTCGTAGCATTTGCATTTTAACAAGTAAGTCATCATTCCAGTGGTTTATTGTTTTATAAATGTGATATCAGCGTTTGTTATTTATTATTATGGTAGTTTATCACTTCTCACAGGAAGATCTCAATTTATCTTTAAAATAGAACTAATGAGACATGACAGACATATTATTACCCAAATTGCTAATGTTTAGTATTTTTTTTTTAATATTGTGAAGAACTGAGGGCCTAGTACAGACTCTTGTGTTACTCTACTAAAGGAGCTTAAAGCTGACATGTCCTTCATGTATAGTAGATTAATGAAGTCATTAAGTTAATTTATTGCTATTTAAAGCATCTGTAACCCAGTTTTATTTTGACTTAACTATTTTTTACATGGTTACTATAAAAAAAAAAATCATCGGGTTTTAAAAATTTATTTCACAAAGATGTTAAAGTGACACATCAAAATACAGGAAAATGTCTCATGTATTTAACAAAACAATAATAAATGTTCAATATAAAACTCCACATTCCATGAACGTATTCCCGAAGAAAATTACCAAGTCAAGTGGGAGACCTGGGAAGCAATATTAACAATGCCAAGTTTTCTCCAGTACATAGCCCTATCCCGTGAGAGTTATTTGCTTAGGTGAGGGCCTCTCTTCAATGAGGTGTAGCTAAATTTTGTGGAAATTTTCTGTCAGTTTCTGAATTCACCACGACTGCAATATATTGTGTTGTAGTCGTAACCGAATGCCTGTTGTGGTGCATACTTTTCGTTGCGAGTCCTGCAAAGCAAACTTTCAATTTCGGGACTGCTTTTGGTTTTGCCGGTGATGTGAGGATTTTCCTTACTCCATATCTCAATTCGAAGATTTACCTTTTGAATTAAACGAAATGTTTCCGTCTCGTCTTTGAACGCCAAACTGTTAGCAAATTAATTATCTTGTATTTTATTGCATTTGCGTATAAGATTCTAATCACTTTACATATAGTAGAATGGTAATATTTACGTGACGAATGAAGCACTTTGGGAAAGCATTGATGTCAAATCGATACACGATACAGTTTTTGCAATAAATTTCCCAGTATCTGCAGACTGTAAAATCTTAAAATCTTTCATACAGTTTGATGCAGAATATGAACTTTAAGACTTGCCCTACTAGTGGACTTTTGTATATTGCCTATAAAAGTAATCGCTTTTAATAATCTTCGGGTCATATTATCGATAACCCTATGTAGTTTGCACGACAATCGCCGTTGTAAACTCTTTCATACAGTTTGCTGCGGAATCCAACTTGGAGACTTGCTGTACTAGTTGATTTTATGGACTACACATACAAAGGGGCTGTAAACTTTAGGTTACCTGTAAATTATACGGGTTGCATTGCAGTTGCAATCTTAAAATATTTCATACAGTTTGCTGTGGAATACCAACTTTTAACTTGCTCCGCTAGTGGGTCTGGTGGAGAATGCATAAATAAAAGTCTAACTGTTAGCTAATCTTCAGACTGTGGACTTTGCTTCATCTGTAGAGTATCGAATCGCTATCATAAAATCTTTCATACATTTGTTGTGGAATGCCAATTTTAAGGGTGCTCTACTAGTGGACTATGCGTAAATAAAAGTGGAATCGTTTTAGATAACCTTCGAGCTATAAACTTTGTTTCATCTGTAGACTGTGCACTTTGTATGGCAATGCCCATCATAAAATTTTTCATAGTTTGCTGCAGAATACCAGTTTCAAGGCTTGCTTTGTTCGTGAACTTGCGTACAAAAATCTAGTCGCTTTAGATAATCTTTGGACTGTAAGCTTTGCAACTTCTGTAGATTGCAATGCCTATCATAAAATTTTTCATAGTTTGCTGCAGAATACCAGTTTTAAGGCTTGCTTTGTTCGTGAACTTCCGTACAAAAATCTAGGCGCTTTAGATAATTTTTGGACTGTAAGCTTTGCAACTTCTGTATGTAGATTGTATGGTTCGCATTACAATCACCATATTAAAATCTTTGATACAGTTTGCTGCAAGACACCAATTTTAAGACTTGTTTTACTATAGTCCACAAAAATCTAATCACTTTATAGTCTTCGAACCATAAATGTTGCACTATTTGTAGACTACGGTTTACATTGCAACTGCCATCGTAAAAACTTTCATAGAGTTTGCTGCGAAATGCCAACTTTTACGACCTTCTCTTCTACCAGACTTGTGGGGTTGTGCATGAAACATCATGTTAGTTCGTCAAAAACACATGGTTCCGTTCTTTTGTGCTCATTCACTATGTTCAGCTGACGTTTCTGTTTGCATTGTTTTCAAAATGTACCATAACCTTCAATAATGATATGTATTGGTACCACTTGATGAAAATAAATATCCGATGGGCATCAGACACTCAAGCACAGCTCCATATAAAGTTCATTTTAAACTTGAACATGTGTGCTTCCTTTTTACGTACCATTGACTATAGTATCTATAATACTTTGTGAAATATATAATTTTAAAATCCGATAGATCTTTGATAATAACGCCTATATATTTAAAGTATTTTCAAACGGTATCGAAACATTAAAGATTACCTTGGCCAGTGTTTGTAGCGAAACATTTCAAATCTAGTCAATCATATTATCAGAAAGTTAAAAACAAATATTTAGAACAACGTACTAGATAATGTAACGAAAAAATATGTAGTATTGTTGCTGCGCATTATATGTATGTGTTAACCTATTGGAAGGACAGAAGGTGGTCAATATTCTTAGTTTAGGTGGTTATTTTTTAGGTAGTAAGGGGATGTTTTATCAGATCCACCAGGTGAAGGAACCCTGCACTGCTTTGCTTGTCGTTTCATAATTGTAAGATGTGTCGCAAAGTAAATCTTTGCCGATTCATATCAGTGTAATATATCCAAATCAATTAATTCATCTTTCCTGGTTTTTTAACTTAAGTCGAGTCAATCTACATACAGGTCGTTAAATTTAAGATGTCCATCACTTTTGATGCACTTTCAGAACTTTGTTGGTAACTCTTCTTAAAATTCTTTAATTTATCCCATTCACTGTTCCGGCAGTCAAATACAGGTATATATGTTCTCAAAATTTACATTTCTTTGTTGTATATACTAATAATAAAGAAAACGTTATTCGCTGCTTGAATTGATTATGTAAAAATAGAGAGAATTGAGGACCTAGTAGTGATCCCTCTGGTACTCTTAAAACAATCCGGCAGTCAAATACAGGTATATATATCTTCTCAAAATTTACATTTATTTCTCTGTTGTATATACTAATAATAAAGAAAACGTTATTTGCTGCTTGATTTGATTATGTAAAAATAGAGAGAATTGAGGACCTAGTATCGATCCCTTTGGTACTCTTAAAACAATCAATTTAGTGCCATCATTGTGTGTGTTAATTAAAAATGTTGATAATGTTTTCTTGAGAACTATTGAAGTGTGTATTAATTTTCTATCTTAATGTTCAAAACAATACGAAGGAATCTAGAAAATCTGCTTCAGTCAGGTAACAAATTTTTGCAATTCTGTTGTGTTTTGACTAAACAACCAATCTTTTTAACGATTTCGAAGACACTGTATAAAGTATCGAAAGATTATTTATTGATATATTACTGTATCTAACATGCAGAATTATGTGGTCGTAGGAAAGTTGAATTAATTGATGGTTTAGTGTTCCCTGCTCCCTTTTAGTAATAAATGTATAATAAAGATGTAACTGCCTGTATGCTGATGAAATGCACGAAACATATAGAAGGGGAGTTCGGGTTGTCTTTTTCGTTCATGGTATATTTAATCTCAAACAAGAGATGAACGAGTGCCCCCCTTTAGATATACTTTTTAATTATTATATTGTAAACTACCTAGCGTCGACTTATTGCATACCAAAGGATCTAAAACAGTGTATTGACAATTAGAGGTTTAGTTTGGATATGTGGAATCCGCATGTTTTAACTTCTCGTTTCCAGACAGTATTAGAGCTTGTGTGGTTGTGAGGAATATGATGTGTGAGCGACTGTTAGATCCCAGTGTAGAATGCGAGTCGTCCAGTATTTATTTTTAAACTCAGATCTGACATGATGGCTTGTGAGCAGTTTCGTGTTATAGCTGACGAGCTCGTCGTGTAAATATATTGTAGTGTTAAGTATATACATCTTTCGTCGTTGAGCTTGGTGCTGTTTCAAGTGCGCAACGTCCATCTGTGATATTAGCCAGTAAAGGTAGCAAACAAGAATAATAACATTAACTTTTCCGTGTTTGAGAGAAACGCAAAACAACGTTATTAGTAAATTTATATTTATACAATAACTCTCACATTGTTAACGAATGTGATATATTTCCTACTGTTTTTTAAGACTGAAACTATTGATCTAGTTATAATTTTTTATTGTTGACCTGAAGGTCAAGACCATACAGTTTTCAGTTGATTGTTCCGGACCTGTACAGGAAGAAGAGCGTTACTCTATACGGAAGGAGTGTGCTATCAGCACAAAGTTATACTTCATTATTCTAAGAGTTATCATTCGCGCCATTGCACCGTGACGATCGACAATTTCATCTGATATTTATATTGTTTGCAATATTTATTTTGACAAGTCTCGACTGTCTATACCTTGTAAGTTCGTTCTGGTCGCAATTAAACTTAAAGTACGTGTTAATTTTTTGCATGGCTCTCGTATCTCTGACTCTTATGAAGGATACTTGATAATTTTAACTCTTCTGTAAGTTTCCAGCAAGTGCATTTCTTGTATGTAATACAGTATTAAAATATATATAGTTGTATTTAAGGTGTATTTGTTTATTTTTCTCTTTTCATATGAATTTTGTGTTGTTTCCATATACTTTTCTTTCATGAATGGATGTATAATTCCAAATTCAGTTACATATTTACTGAATAAAGAAAAAATATTACATTATGATATAGTTTTATTTACCTTTATCAGAATAATAATAAGAACTCAAATTAGTGGCGTGCGGTCCATGGAAGCAAGGGAGGCATTGCTTCCCTTAAAATAACGACTACATACCTAAACCGCATTATTTAAAATCCCTTTTGTATTTTAAATATTAAATTTCAAATTCTGAAACTAATTTAATTATTACAATTTTTATTTCTCAAGCTCGCACACAATTATTTATTATGCATCATACTGTATTTGTATATACGCTCCTAGCAAGAACGTCGTTCGTCCCAGTGAATGCGACCGCATGCGGACAGCATGAACCTGATCTGATACTACGAGTGGATGCATGCAATGCCTTCAGTTAAATACACGTAGTCAGCAGGCAACATTATAAAAGAAACCTCGGCTCGGCGCGATGTACACGTGTTTTTAGAACGTGTTGTACTATGAAGACCTGGTGCGTGTTCAAAGCAAATGTGGCTGATTATTTCGTAGGTATAAGCAGTCGAGTATGTTAATACATTGGCATTTTATGATTATTAATATGGCTGCAAGTAGATCAGCTTTTAACAGCGGTGACAGTGGGGGTCGGGATTTACAAACTTTACAAACAAGTGGTAATAATAAGTGTGATTGTATTGTATGTTTTTTGATAACTAACAGATTTTCAGCTTTACTGTTTGCTGAAGAACTTGCTATTATTAATACAGGTAGGCCCAAACCTACTATAAAAAACTTGAATACAATAATTAAAACATGTACGTATTCGACATTGCAACGCGGAAAAAACTCATAAACAATATGAATGGTTAACGGGTTGTGAAAACAGGAATAAACTGTTTTGTTGGTCTTGTAGTCTATTTGTGACTGAAAAGGGGGTGTGGAATAAAAGTGGGTTTTCCGACTTGAATAATCTACATAAAGTAGTAAAAAGACATGTTGTGTCTAAAGCGCATTTACAGACCATTTTAAAATTAAGTGTCTTTGGGAAAACGCGAATTGAATACGCCGTTGACAAGCAGATAGAAATTCATCGCACATATTAAAAAGACTTATTGATGCTGTGTGTTTTCTTGGTCGCAGCATGAATTGGGTTTTAGGGGTCATGACGAAACAACTACATCTGCAAATAGAGGAAACTTTCAAGACCTAGTTCCTTTAATAGCCAAATACGACATTTATTTAAAAAATCACTTGGAACAGTCTAACGTTTTTCGCGGGACATAAAATCGCATTCAGAATGACTTAACTTCGGCTGCTGTCACTATTATTTTGAACAGAATTAAATCTGAAATTAAAGAGACTCGTTTCATTGCTATTGGTCTAGATGAAACAACCGATGTAACTAATTTAAGTCAACTATCTGTAGTAATATGTTACGTAAAAATGGATGGGAGTGTACAAGAAAGATTTTTAGGCTTTAAAAATGTGACAGAAGATCGTACTGCAAACGCTCTATATAAAATTGTGCTTAATATTATGAAAGATATTGAGGAGGCTGATAATAAATTAATTGCCCAAAGCTATGATAGGGCTGCTGATATGGCCGGACATTTAAGAGGTCTTCAAGCTAAAGTGCGGGAAACGTTCTCCAGTGCTCTATTTGTACACTGTTGTGCTCATAAATTAAATTAAATTAAATCCCAATCTATATATCATATTAAAGAATGTAAAGTGTTTTTTGCTACCTTAAGTATAATGAATTTGATAAGTTCTGGGAAAAAACAATTGAATTAGGAGAAGTGGAGCCACGAAGAAAGCGTCTGCGCACTGATAATGTGGGAGAACTTCAAACTTCTTACCGCCGCCTTTTCTAGGAATACATAGATCAAATTCAGCAGCAAATTAACTGCAGATTTGATCATCTTAGTGACCTGAAATTTCTTGAATTGTGTAATTTTGGAGGATTTAAAGGGATACCTTTCCCAGAAGATTCATTCAAATCATTATTTTACCACCATGGACATTCTTTTGACAAAGCCTTATTACGATCAGAACTTACAGTCATTTATGAAACCGATGTTATTGACACAAAAACTAACGCGAGTGAACTTTTAACTTTCTTAAAAGAATCAAAATTGGAAAATGCATATTCTGAAGTGTTCAAATTATGTGAATTAGTATTAACAATTCCTGCTACTAGTGCATCTTTAGAACGATTTTTTTTATACATTGAAACGTATCAAGAGTTTTGTTAGGAATTCAACAGGACAGGCAAGACTTTCCCAAATTTCAATTTTGTCAGTTGAAAATAAACTCGTCCAGTAAATGTCCCAGAATCCACAGTTTTATGACGACATTATTAAAATTTGCCAAAAACGACAGAGGAATTGAGTTACACTATAAATAGGTAAGTTTCTGAGAATTGCTTCCCTTATTTGAAATGTCACCGCACGCCCCTGTTGAAAAATCAACCGAACTATTTGATGAGCGTCAAGCAATTTAGATAATAATTTGTATTTTCTTTTGAGCTGTAAAATACAGCATTTGATCCTTAATATACCTCAACTATGTAATGTTAATATTTTTGTAACATAGAGCCATTTTATTTTATTATTTTGTCATATGCCATATGAAATGATAATTTCTTTTTTTTGAAATTCTTGCTGTTTATTTGATATTTATTTGTGTATGAGTTGATGTTAATTTGAAATTTACCAACCATGTCAATTTAATTTTGTTTACTATCTGTTAAAGGGAGCGTTAGGACATTTGGAGGAATAGGGTCATCGAACTAAGCGTATTTGAACATCGGTAACGGTTTAATTATAAATTTTACTATCGCGTCGTTACATCTGAAGCAATCTAAATTAACTGTCTACATCGTAAGAACTTATTTAACTAATCTCATTCTGACTCACTAAAATTCATCTCCGGCTCGAAGGACCATGTTAACGGGAACGTTAGGATATTTGGAGGAATAGGGTCGTCGAACTAAGCGTATTTGAACATCGGTAACGGTTTAATTATAAATTTTACTATCGCGTCGTTACATCTGAAGCAATCTAAATTAACTGTCTACATCGTAAGAACTTATTTAACTAATCTCATTCTGACTCACTAAAATTCATCTCCGGCTCGAAGGACCATGTTAACGGGAACGTTAGGATATTTGGAGGAATAGGGTCGTCGAACTAAGCGTATTTGAACATCGGTAACGGTTTAATTATAAATTTTACTATCGCGTCGTTACATCTGAAGCAATCTAAATTAACTGTCTACATCGTAAGAACTTATTTAACTAATCTCATTCTGACTCACTAAAATTCATCTCCGGCTCGAAGGACCATGTTAAAGGGAACGTTAGGATATTTGGAGGAATAGGGTCGTCGAACTAAGCGTATTTGAACATCGGTAACGGTTTAATTATAAATTTTACTATCGCGTCGTTACATCTGAAGCAATCTAAATTAACTGTCTACATCGTAAGAACTTATTTAACTAATCTCATTCTGACTCACTAAAATTCATCTCCGGCTCGAAGGACCATGTTAACGGGAACGTTAGGATATTTGGAGGAATAGGGTCGTCGAACTAAGCGTATTTGAACATCGGTAACGGTTTAATTATAAATTTTACTATCGCGTCGTTACATCTGAAGCAATCTAAATTAACTGTCTACATCGTAAGAACTTATTTAACTAATCTCATTCTGACTCACTAAAATTCATCTCCGGCTCGAAGGACCATGTTAACGGGAACGTTAGGATATTTGGAGGAATAGGGTCGTCGAACTAAGCGTATTTGAACATCGGTAACGGTTTAATTATAAATTTTACTATCGCGTCGTTACATCTGAAGCAATCTAAATTAACTGTCTACATCGTAAGAACTTATTTAACTAATCTCATTCTGACTCACTAAAATTCATCTCCGGCTCGAAGGACCATGTTAACGGGAACGTTAGGATATTTGGAGGAATAGGGTCGTCGAACTAAGCGTATTTGAACATCGGTAACGGTTTAATTATAAATTAAATAACTCACAGAGATTTCAACAATAACATTATAAATAACAACTAAGATGAACCTAACGTAGACTGTTTACATCGTGAATCTTAATTGAACAGTGTTTTATGTTTACATATTTAAATCACAATTGTCGCGTCTTTACATTTTAAGCAATCTGAATTAACTGTCTACATCGTAAGAACTTATTTAACTAATCTCATTCTGACTCACTAAAATTAATCTTATTTATGTTTACCAACAATACTGCTTATATTGTTTCTTAATTAGTTTACGACCTTCCAAACTGCTGACTTCAACATTCTTGCGTACCATGCGAATTTACTTGTTTACTGTTTACATACTAAATGTGATATTTTCAATGTCAATCGATACAATTCTGACCTCTAATTGCAATATTTACATTCCTTGCTTAAAGAATTAAACTAAACTCTTTTTAATTATTATTTTAGTGTTTTTCATAATTATGCTCCTACGTCTATTACGGCCCTTCTGAAGACCTTTCCTGTTCTCTGAACACTATCCCAAATTTATTTATGTGAATAAATTTAAAATTATTGTCACATTAACATATCTGTTTAATTGAAGAGAAATTCCTCCCTAATATCTCCCCTGCTTGGCAGCAACATAATTAATAAATTCTAATTATCGCTTATCTAGATTCCTTAAATTTAATATAACCAGGTCCTAGCCTGGGGCGCTCACAAATATAAGCCTTCAGGCAGAGCAACACAGAAAAGAGCGTGAGTATCAAACCATATCAAGATCTGCCAACCTCCTAAAGTGTTTCTAGTCTTAATAATAATAATAATAATAATAATAATAATAATAATAATAATAATAATAATAATAATAATAATAATAATAATAATAATAATAATAATAATAATAATCTGATAGATAGATGCTTTTAGGGTAGGGTTCATAGGCAAAAGTGACTATCAAGCAGATTCAAATCTATTTGAGGTGAATCACCATATACCACGTCTCAAGTTCTTGTTTAAGGACGGTTACAAGGATGAAAATATTCTAATTGATTTCTACTTCTACACGTATTTATATAGACTTTTAGGTAAAAGGCCGAAAACGAGAGTAGATTTTTTAAGTCGCAGACGCAACCTTTGTGTATTATATCCTCAATTGCCGGAAGAGGTTATTGAACCTCCCTTTATTACACCAGTTGACTGCTTAGTGATCCTGTTGTGTTCTAATATTGTTTGATCCCCACGCTCAATCTCCCAGAGTCCGACCCTGTACATTTCCATCCTGAAAACTTCCCTCAGTGCCTACAACAGCAACCAGAAGCGGTTACGACATTGGCACACCTGTAACAGTTGGCAACAACAGCCACTGAAGATACAAGTACAACCAACAGTTGGATCCCTGTGACAGGTGTCATCAAACGTCAGCAGCTACGAGAGATCTCAAGATTTAATCACTTCCATCTCATTCAGCGTCCAGTAAGGTCGTTCAAGACCGGCTGAAGCATGAGCGGTAGTCAAGACACAGCATAATACTTGATTATGCTGTGGTAACATCACAGTTAGCTCTGTGGTCGTTCCAGCGGTCAGGGAGCATCACACGAAGATCGCCTGAACCGCGGTACATAGTCAAGACCCACGGTTGTCTCCATAGAAACGAAGACAGGTTTGTGAGTCTTGTTGTGGAAGAGCCAGTCTTTCGACGAGCTACGGACCCATATTCAGAAATCCTTTCAACGGTGGTATCAACACACCGCCAGTCTTCACAGCTGTCACCTGGACACGTGAAACATCTTGTCCCTTTGAACGACGCCCCCTGCCAGCACCGACACCACCACGTGCTGATTACGGCTCCAATTTTTAGTCACCTTTTTTATTGTATCATTATTGGATCAAAACATTCATTTCTGTATTTCACTTTGTAACTCATATTAAATTGTTATTACTTGTATTACGTGTATTCATAAATCTGCCCCACAACAATTCCTCTGGTCCTTCACGAGTGTTAAACGGGTAATTAGAACCACAATGCTAGTCTATAAACTAGTAATGTTAATGTACGCATTTTATTTTAATTCAAACATCTAGTATTTCGCGGAATTACATTTAACACAATCTGAACCATACAGATCCCTTGCTGATATTTTCGTTTGTCGGAAATATGTGTATTGTTTCCTTATCTCTCATGCGCGCTTTTGTCGGTATTTATATATTTTTTACGAAGCTCTCTCTCAAATAAGTAGAGATGGGCGGTGGTGTGAGATTCATACGTTTTTAATTATATTGAGGTATATATATATATATATATATATATATATATATATATATATATATATATATATATATATATATATATATATATATATATATATACTTTCGAGGGCGTTCAATTGTCCTGGTTTTCTAACATTTTTAGTTAATTTTAGATTCTCATTAACATGGTGATTATTACCCCAAATATTGCGGGCGACGGTAGATTTATCTATAGTCCTGTATTTTAATTGTGCTAAGTGTTCTTTGAATCTAATTGCAATAGATCTTTTTGTTTGTCCGACATGTTTAAGATCACAATCTCCACAACTTATTTAATAAATTCCCGACATTTCGGCCGCACTATCCTTGTCTTTTGGGTTACCTAGCAGGTTTTTTAAAGTATTTTTTGTCGAAAATGTTAATTACAAGTTGGCTTTTTAAAAAATGCTATCTAGACCCCTTGTGATTCGAAACAGGTGTTTTCCGCTTTCTCTCTTATAAACGTAGTTGATTCTGCTAACATTTTCTTTGATTTTTGTTTGTTAATTAATTTCTCCACTAGTCAAGCAGTGTATCCGTTATATTCGGTCACGTTCTTAATGTCATTTAATTGTTTGGTATATCTACTTTTACTTAAAGGAAAACTAATTAATCTGTTTACTAAAAAATTCAGGCTGGCAACTTTTTGTGCGTACGTATGATGTGAGTCATTCGGAATGTAGTTTAGAGTGGTGGTTTCTTCTTTATGGACATCGAATTCTAATGTGTCTTTATTCTTGATAACTAGTACATCTAGAAAGGGTAATTTATTATTATTTTCTAGTTCGTGGATAAATTTTATGAAATCAACTTTATTGTTCAACTTGGCGATAAAATCTTCTATTTTGCAAATGTTTCTGTTGAACACTGTAAAAATATCATCCACGTAACAGAACCACACTCTAAGAAAATATTCACTTTCATTTTCAAGATGTTTCAAATTTATCCATGTAAAGGTCCGCAATAAATGGCGATAGCGGATTGCCCATTGCTGTGTCTTGGGTTTGTTCAAAAAATTCATTATTGAATTGAAAAATATTTTTTTTAACACAATTGTTAGTTAAGGTTAAATATTCTTTGCAGGCATTTTCATTTATGTTATTCATTTTTAGCAAATCTTCTAAATACATTTACGTTTTCTCCGTGGAAACGCTAGGAAACAATGAGGTTGCATCAAATGAAACTAAAACCTCACCTTCAATCAATTTAACCTCTTTAATTTTATTAATTGTGGCGGTAGTTCCGACCGCATTGTTTCCGTCAAGACTACTCTATGTTTCTGCATAAATACTCTTGACAGTTAAACGTTGCGTTACGTTATGCGACATTATGGATGTTAATTGCACTTGTTGATATTAAATCCATACGTAAACATTTAATATACTTTATTATTTCACTAACTGAATAAACTATATAATACATTTAACTATAACAATTACAACAGTACACGAGTACATAGCAGATAACTGACCGAGCGTGTGTTCACTGTAGCGGTTTGTAGCGAGGAGAGAGAGAGAGAGAGATCGCCTGGTGTCTCTTATATACCGTAGTTCTTGACAGCTGGCTGTCTCATAACGTAACGCAACGTTTAATTGTCAAGAGTATTTATGCAGAAACATAGAGTAGTGTTGACAGAAACACTGCGGTCGGAACCACCGCCACAAACATCCATATTAATAAATTCAAGTGAATTTATTACTGAAAACTTTTCTGTTTGACGGGTTAAGTTGTATGTTGGAGAATCTATAGCTGAAACAATATGTGTCATTGATTTTCCCGGTTTATGAATTTTTGGGAGACCGTATTTTTTGGGGACTTTAAGATTTGGAACTTGTAACTTTCTTTCCAAGTCTTTTGATATGAGGTTGTGGCAACTCTTAAGACTATTTTTAACGTCCGAAATCATTTTTGGTAGCGGGTTTTTATTTAGTTTTTTATATGGTCCTGCCTGTGGCGTTATAAACTTAATCTTTATATTCGCGTTTGTCCAAAATTACAACCTTATTGCCTTTATCTGCTTTAAAATAAAAACAATCTTTCTCTTGCATCGTTTAACCATTTTCAGTTGATTACAATTTTGGTTTTTTGTGAACTTATTTTCTTTCAATTTTTTTGAAATTTCACTTTTACATGCTTCTCTAACATAATTTTTGGATGATTCAGGCAGTTTCCTAATTCCCGTTTCATTGCCAGTAATTATTTTTACAATATTGTCTTTTTGTGAATGTATACCAAATTTTAACCGCATTGTTTAGGAGGTCGATCTCATCTTTATTAAATGACTGCGAAGAAATCAGTGTGACTGAATATAACGGATACACTGCTTGTCTGGTGGAGAAATTAATCAACAAACAGAAAGCAAAGAAAGTGCTAGCAGAATCAACTACATTTATAAGAGATAAAGCAGAAAAAACCTTTGTTTGCTTACCTTTTGAACCTCGAATCATGAGGGATATAGATAGCATTAAAAAAAAGCCATTTTGCAATTAACATTTTTGACAAAAAATACTTAAAAAAATTTGCTAGGTAACACACAAGACAAGGATAGTACGGCTAGGTAACCCAAAAGACAAGGATAGTGCGGCCAAAATGTCGGGAATTTCTGAAATAAGTTGTAGAGATTGTGATCTTAAATATGCCGGACAAACAAAAAGATCTATTGCAATTAGATTCAAAAAACACTTAGCACAATTAAGATATGGTACTATAGATAGATCTACCGTCGCCTGAGATATTTGGGATAATAATCACCACGTTAATGAAGAGAATCTAAAGTTAATTTAAAATGTTAGAAAACCAGGACAATTGAAAGCCTCCGAAAGTATATATATCGCTAAATATAATGATAATAAAAAATGTATGAATCTCGCACCACCTCCCATCTCCAGTCATTTGATAGAGAGCTTTCTAAAAAATATATAAATACCGACAAAAGCGCCCCCGAGAGATAAGGAAACAATACAGATATTTCCGACCAACAAAAATATCAACAAGGGATCACTAAGCTGTCAACTGGTGTAATAGAGGGAAGTTGAATAACCTCTTCCGGCAATTGAGGATATAATACACAAAGGTTGCGCCTGCGAGTTAAAAATTCCACTCTCGTTTTCGGCCTTTTACCTGAAAGTCTATATAGATACATGTAGAAGTAGAAATCAATTAGAATATTTTCATCCTCTGATGACGCTAACTTGGTTAGCGAAACGATCGTTAGGTCTTTTAAACTGTGTTGTGGTGATTTGGGTTCTCCAAGTGTGCTTGTCAGTGCTCATCACAGGTTCCAATCTTCACATAGTTACAGAATAATAATATTTCTTTTGCCAAATTGTACGTTATGGTTATGGCACGTCATAATATGAATAAAACGTAAAAAACCTACAACAAAACATAAAACAAACAAGTTAAGTACACTTGGAGAACCCAAATCACCACAACACATTTTAAAAGACCTGACGATCGTTTCACTAACCAAGTTAGCGTCATCAGAGGATGAAACATTCTAAATACTTAAAAAACTAACATAAACTTATATACCGGATCTCAGGTAAAGAGATCGAACCGAGATGAGACACTAGTCGTAGGCAAATTCCAAAGTGTATTGTATTCTTTCGCCGGACCAGGTCTTTGCGCTATCCTTACTGCTTTATCTAAAAAATGTCCATCTGTAATAGTTTTGAAAAAGTTCAACGACAGCTAAATTAACAGCGGTTCCTTTGGCGGCAATAACTGTATACTTATGTTATCGGTAAAAACGTGCCGAAAACGTGGGAATTTTATTTAGCAAAGCAATCGATCAAGTGACCCTTAATTGGCGCTGGTGAAGTGTTCATACATTTTTTGTTGTACCTATATTTCGTAATATATACGCTCTCGAACCCATTTAGGTGTCCTGGTTTTCTAAAATTTTTTATTAATTTCAGATTATCTTTATCAACGTGATGAATATTATCCCAAATATGTCGGGCGACGGCAGACTTATCTACAGTACCGTAACGTAATTGGGATATGTGTTCTTTGAATCTTATACCAATCGATCTTTTTATTTGTCCGACGTATTTAAAATTACAATCTCTACAACTTATTTCATAAATTCCCGACATTTTGTCCGCGCTATCCTTGTCTTTTGGGTTACCTAGCAAGTTTTTTAAGGTATTTGTTGTTGAAAATGTTAGCTGCAAGTCGACTTTTAAAAAAAATGCTGTCTAGACCCCTCGTGATTCTAGGTTCAAATAGTAAGCAAACAATTTTTCCGATTTTTCTCTCTGAACGTCGTTGATTCCGTCAACATTTTCTTTGTTTTCTGTTTCTTGATTAATTTTTCCACAAGGCAAGCAGTGTATCCGTTATATTCGGCCACATTCTTAATATAATTTAATTTTTTGGTATATCTACTTTTGTTTAAAGGGAAATTAATTAACCGATTTACTAAAAAATTCAGACTGGCAATTTTTTGTGCGTACGTATGATGTGAGTCGCTCCGGATGTACCTTAAGGTAGTGTTTTCTTTTCTATAGACATCGAATTCTAAAGTGTCTTTATTCTTGATAACTAGTACATCTAGACAGGGTAGTTTATTATTAATTTCTAATTCGTAGGTAAATTTTATAAAATCAAGTTTATTGTTTAATTTGGCAATAAAATCTTCTATTCTGCAAATGTTTGTGTTAAACACCGCGGAAATATCATCCACGTAACGACACCACACTCTAGGAAAATAACCACTTTCACTTTCAAGATCTGTTTCAAATCTCCTCATGAAAAGGTCTGCAATAAATGGCGATAAGGGATTGCCCATTGCCGTTTTTTTTTGTTCCCTCAGGGCTCGTCCGCGGCCTTGCCGCCCCGATAGCACCGCAATCCTTGGTTGATTGTGCATACCCTTAGTCTTACTCCACCCATTCCAAAATCACTGTGCCTTGAACTAGTCTGCACAGCGATTGGTAGGGTGAAGTTTTATATTGCTCTGTCTCCGGTCTAGAGTGACCATAGATCAGTTGTCTTTTCCGGTCCAGAGCTATACACTCACACAAGATGTGCTGGGCTGATTCCTCCCCCTCGCCGCAGAGTCTGCATGCGAGGTCCCCTTCGAACCGCCCCATTTTATGCAGGTGTTTCTTGACGGCCATGTGTCCCGTCAAGAGACCTGTTGTGTTTCTGAGCTGTCCTCTGCTAAGGTTTAGCAGCTCCACAGCCCTCTTTGAACTGGGTCCGTCAATTATTGACTTCCCATGTCTGAGCCCTGGACATTCCGCCCAGTAGCCCATTGCCGTGCCTTGTGTTTGTTGAAAAATGCATTGTTGAATTGAATGTTTCATCCTCTGATGACGCTAACTTGGTTAGTGAAACGATCGTCAGGTCTTTTAAAATGTTTTGTGGTGATTTGGGTTCTCCAAGTGTACTTATCAGTGCTCATCACTGGTTCCAATCTTCACTTAGTGACAAACAAGTTAGATAAACCAACAAAAGTATGCCTGATAAACACACGCATGTTTAGAATCTTTGCTTCATAGTAGGCTTTTCCCAGATGTTTCTTCACAGTGTATTTAAATTCGGAAGATCGCAGTACTTCGCAGATGATTACACAAATACGCAGATGATTACAGATCTTTATGATCTGCTCATGCACTTTAGACAGATGTGTCGTGGGTGGAATAACAGGGTGATTTAGCAACTCACGTGTTTGGTGACCATGTGGAAGTTCATATTTCTGCAGTATCTCCGTAATGGTTGTGAGAAAGGATACACACTCGTATTCCATACTCCTTTATTGAAAGTGCCTCTTAAGTGAATGATAGTAGTTTTCTATTGTTTTTGCTTGTGAGTAAAAATTAAGTTGTTTGTAGTGTGAGTAAATTTGTCACATATGGGTGAGTCACAGATTGAACCTCATTCTATCAAATTGTATTTTCACATGAAAGAAATTAATCATCAAAATTGAATCTAATTTAAAATGATCCTTTAGTTTAATATCTGTGAGGCAGGAGGTAAACAGTGTGAGATAACTTAATAAATTTAATATCAGCGCCTGCTCATTTTTCATAAAGGTACGTATACACTTGATAATTTTATTTCAGACAACTGTTAACTGTGCGTTTGCGATTCTTTGTCTTTCTGAGACGAGTGCCTATTATTCGACCGACAGCCCCTACATGTATGCAACCCCTGCATACACCAATTCATTTAGGCGGATGTACAATATCGCCCTCGCCCGTGCAACAAGGATATTTGAGTTTCTAATAAAACAGCAATTGCTAAACTATTTTCACAAAAATAACTTCATAATATGCTTTTAAAATGTTACCTTTCTAGGGGTCCTAAAACGCGCTCATTTAACGATTTTTTTTAAAATTGATAAACAGAATGATTTTTTTCTAAAAAAATTCACTAAGATTGGGTTAAGTTTCTGTTGTATGCTGTATAGATATAAATATATTTGCTGATCCCAATCACAGAACAGCTAGTAGAAGAATAAGAAGAAGTACAGAAACCAATGACGTATACGTCATTGTCAGAAACACACATGGTTGACTGTTGACTGTTGATATTTTGATTTTGGTTTTTGAGGTTATAAAGTTATAATATGACATAATAGTAAATTAAATTTTTCTCGTTTTCTCTTGGGACTTTTCAAATAATAGTCCTTTATAATTATTATAAATCAAGCTAATAGAAAAATGGTGTATATACATTTTCCTGCAAACTTTACAGAAGAGGAGCTTATGCTCCAAGCTAAATATCAAAAGCTTAAAAAGAAGGTAAATAATTTTTTATCTCAAATACTATTTTCTTAAAATATATAGCATCTTTAAACAATTTTCCAAGTTTCCAACTTATAGCAACAAAAATGCAAAAATTCTTTCTTTAATGTAAGTTTGGTTGTACAAATTTGATATAAAATTTTCCAACCATCAGAAAAAAGCATTGCAAGCCCTAAAAGCCCCCAAACCACCCCCAGAAAAGCCCCTGATTCCCAAGCGACCAGCAGAAGCCCGTGATGCTAGAGAAGTGGCAAAGAAGTTAATAAAATCAGGTGTTATTCCTGCAATACCTAAACAGCAAAAACAACCAGAACAGGGTTTCAAGAGGCCAAGAGGTTTAGAAAGAAAACTAATTGCTGATAAGATGGTGAGTGGATACCAGCCCTTCTCATCTGTTCAGATGGACGATGGACCAGATAATCCAGAAAATAAACCTCCAAGGATCAAGAATCTATATGATTCATTCGCAAATGCCCGGGATAGAGAGGAGAGAGGTCTAAATGAGAGACAAGTTGAGAAGCCCGAGAAACCAAGGCAGGGCAACACAATTTATGTTTCAGGTTATAAGATCACAGAGGAGTTCTTGAAGAAACACTTTTCAACTATTGGCGCAATAGTTAACATATCTATGGAAATTGAAAAGAAGTATGTTCTGTCTATGTTGTGAAAAATATTTGGTTGATGAGTGTTTTGTTTCAGTCGAGGTTTTGTTACATTTGACAAGGTTGAGTCTGCTGAGAGGTCAATTGCTGAGGTATGTATTTATTTAATTATTGAAGCACATAGTAAAATCTATTTTTTTTATGTGATTGTTTTTTAGTAACTTATAGTTTAGATATCTGTTAAGCAACCTAAAATATTGCTATGTAATAAAAGTTAAATATGTGTTTTGATATGACAAAGATTTGGTGCAAACTGAATTAATTTTCTAATAGGGAATGAACTTGTGCGCTGTTGCCAGACTTATCTTTTTATATGTAATACCAAAAAGTGTTCCAGTTTACATTTTTAGGCAAAGTATAGTTTTTGATGTGATAAGCTAAGTAGTTTCACATTTGTTTCTAGATGGATGGTAGTATGGTCTCAGGAATTCAGCTAAAAGTGTCTCTGGCAAGGAGACAACCCCAGATTGAACCTATAAATGATGCTACGTCATCTTCAACGTGGTCTACATTGGGTAAGTGGGCTAGGATATTTAAAAATAATTTTTCAGCAAATTTTGAACATATTTTGATAAGTCTTTTCAACAAATCTTTTTTTATAGCTGCAAGCCATTCTCAAAAAGGCAACCACAAGGATAAGCGAGATCTAGTGACTTATGATGACATGTTTGATTAAATTGCAGTATGCATCAAAGAGCTGGAAACTGTTAACTTAATTTTTAGGTTAAAATTTGATTTACTTTTCAAGTAATTGTAGTTTTATATAGTAATATATATTAGAGAAAGGTCAGGTGGGCATTTTTTGTATTTACTTATTAGATTTTTCATATTGAAAGAAGCTTATGGTTTTTGATCTGCAATATTTGTAAATTATACATTTAAAAGCATGTTTGTATTTAATGTCATTTACCTGGACTTCTTTTTATCGAAATTTCATACAAAAAATGGACAACTTTGAGACTTTCAAGAAGTTTCTTCAAATGGATGTGAATTAAAACCTGTCGGTTTAAATGTTAGTACATATATCAGTGCAATAAGAAAAAATAATTGATAGGTTTTGATCAAACTTGGCACATCTGTTCCTTTTGTAAATAGTGTGGATAAGATCGTTGCCAGAATAACGTGTCCTGTTTTTCTAGGAAAGTTTTGGACTTTTTTTGATAAATATTTGTATCCTCGAGAATAAAAAAAAAAGGTTTTAATAAAATTTAGTAGATAAGTTACTTTTATAGACATTATAGCGGGTACCACATTTTATGTCTAGCTTTATGTAATTTGCCATATAAGTATATAGGCAATAAACAAAATTTGCTCCTGATCAGATTACCCATCTAGGGGAAAAGACTACATTATTTCCCATGATAAGCATAGTTTATTTAATTACATAGACTAAAGGGAAGCTATTTTGGGCCAAGAAACTGAAAAAGAATCTAATATTAAAATTAAATTCAAAGCTCTGTACTCAAAAAACTGAGAAGCTATTATAAATCTTATAGTGTGTGTGTCCACTAATGGTTACATTAATTGTCATATAAAGGTAATTGACACATGTCAAGGAAAATGTCAAAATGACATATTGAATAACCTGAGTATCTCTGACAACTTATTAAATGCAAATACAGTGGGTATCTCCTTGTTATCTGTATTTGTTGAGGTCTTTGAAAAGATTGTGTATAAGACAATCTTGACTTTTTCAATAAGGAACGCTTGCTCTGCAATTGTCAACACAGCTTCTGGAATGGTGTGTCTACAGAAACGGCTGTTTCACGACCCCTGTTTGACATCAATAGTTATCTAGACGCGGGTATAAAGGTTAGTGGTATCTTTTTCGACCTAAGTAGAGCGTTCTATACCATCATTTTCAAAACTGAAAAGGTACGAAAGATGCTCTATTCTCTTAATACCAGGAAAGCCTCTGGCCTTGACGAGATCCCAGCAATTGTTCTCAAAAAATGCGTACCAGAACTTGCTCTTGTCCTGACTCGTCTGTTTCAGACATCTTACAATAGAGGCATATTCCCTAGTAACTGGAAAACTGCTCGAGTACAACCCGTCCCCAAGAAAGGATCCAAAGCGCCTCCTAGCAACTACAGTCCTATTTCTCTTTCAGTCGTCTCTAAAGTGATGGAAAAGTATATAAACACCGAATTACTACAATTTCTTGAAAAACACAGTCTAATCCACGACAGGTAGTATGGATTCCGTCAGCGCAGATCAACTGCTGACCTCCTTTCCTTTGGCATCCATTCTTGGAACAAGTCTATGGAACTACACAGTGAATCCCAGATTGTCGCTCTGGACATCCAAACCGACCAGGTCTGGCACGCAGCGCTGTTTAATAAACTTCCGGCCTATGGTCTACCACCAAAACTCTGTACCTGAACATTAAATTTCCTCCCCAACCGGAGCATTTCTGTTGTCGTGGATGGCCATTCCTCTTAACTGTATCCAATTAATGCAGGAGTTCCTCCAGGTTCAGCTTTAGCCCCTATTTTGTTTCTTCTCCACATCAATGACCTCCTCTCTAGCACATCCAACCCAGTTCAAAGTTATGCGGACGACAGCACCCTCCACTCAAATATACAATATTCTAAGCCTGTCTCTTTAGCCCAATTAGATGAGGATTGCAGACTCATGGAGGGTTCTGTCTCCGTGGATCTCCAAAAATTATTAGACTGGGGAATTAGAAATCTTGTACAATTCAACTCCACCAAATCTCAGTCTTGCTTTCTATCTCATAAGAGATACACCAGCACTAGACCCATCCCAATGAACAACCAAGTTATTCAAAGTAATGAGTCCTTTTCATTTGTTGGCATTTCTGTGGATTGAAATCTCAATTGGCACCAACATGTCACATCAATTGCAGAAGTGGCTGCTAAGAAATTAGGTTTCATCTTCTGGGCTCGCAAATACTTTTCACCAGCTAATCTCTATATCTTATATACTTCACAAATAAGGCCAAACCTTGAATACTTCTCCCACATCCGGAGTGCCGCTGCCGCTTCTACACTCGCTATCCTGGACTCCATTCAGAAGAGAGCTATACGTCTCATCGGTGACCCAACCCTCACCCAAAGGCTGCAATCCCTTGCCCACCGACGTGCCGTTGGTGACCTCTCTCTTTTTTATAGATATCTGCATGGGCACTGCTTAGAGGAGCTTTCTTCCATAGTTCCTCCACCTGCTGCCCCCAACAGATCTACCAGGGGGGCAGAGCGAATGCACCCTTTTAGTGTCCAGGTCACCAGACACAGAACATCTTGTTATGCCCGCTCTTTTGTCCCGAGGACTTCCAGGTTGTGGAATTCCTTGCCGGCACATGTTTGCCCTTCTCCTCCGAACCTCCAAACCTTCAACTCCAGAATTAACTAGTTGCCTCTTTCCTCCTTGTCGACACCCACCGTACGATAGTATTTAGGCTGTAAGCCTTCGTGGTGTGTTGTTGAAATATAAAAAAAAATATTGACCATAAGGTTTTGTTGTACAAGCTGGAAGCAATGGGAATCAGGGGTTCACTGTTGGGGTGGATAGAATCATATCTATCAGGCAGGATGAGCTGGGTACGTGTGGACGCTAAACTGTCGGCGGAGTATCGCATGGAGGTGGGCGTACCTCACCTTTCTTAATATTCCCACGCGTCCAGTTTAAAGACAATATGCTGCATGGGGCTTCAGCTGGCACGAAAGGCGCCGCTACTCCATCTAGACAGATGAATAGTAGTTTGTTTCTACCTGTTTTCCAGCATTTTGCCCAGCAAGAAAGACCATCTAAAGAACATCCAAAGCTGATAAGAGTAGACAATCACGAAAGTCACCTGAGCATCGCCGCCTTAAATTTTGCCAAAGAAAATGGAATCATTCTTTTAACTCTGCCTCCCCAGTGTAACCATAAATTACAGCTCTTGGATGTTGCAGTTTTCGGCCTCTTTAAGAAAGTCTATTATGCTGCTTGTGATAGATGGATGCTGAATCATCCAGGGAAGAAAGAGTTGAAATAATTACTCTTTTTTTCAAAAACGATGACTGTGCCAACCGTACCGCAAATTTGTTTAATGAACGACATCCGAACAGACATGTTAACAGAAAATACATTTTGGTGTTAGTTGCAAAGTTTCGACAAAGTGGTTCAGTAGCCAACAAAAAACGGGATCCTGAACGTGAATTTCCGGTTAGAAATGAGACTACTGAGATTGAAGTTTTACGACAAATTGCTGCAGACCCAACTTTGAGCACGAGAAAATTGGCCACTGTTTCAAACATCAAAAGAAGAACTATTCAGCGAATATTGAAGCATCATAAATTTCACCCGTATAAAATTCATCTTGTACAACAACTGAATGAAGATGATTTTGATCGGCGGCTGGAGTTTTGTGAAGTTATGACTGCACGAATAGCTGATAACAGGAACTTTCTGTTCAATATCTGTTTTTCAGACGAGTGTACGTTTTTATTAAACTCTACAGTCAATCGTCATAATTGTCGTTATTGGGCAGATAATAATCCAAGAAATTTTCACGAAGTCCACACTCAAACTCCACACAGAAATTGAATGTCTGGACTGGCATTTTTGGAGACCGTTTAATCGGACCAATTTTTCTTGATGGCAATTTGAGTGGCGAAACGTATTTGGAGTAACTAGAAGATATCGTTTACCCTCTACTAATTGACATTGTTGAAAATGATGATCGCTATCAAGAAAATCAATTAATGTTTCAACAAGATGGAGCTCCTCCGCATTTTTCACAACCTGTTAGGGAGTTTTTGAACAGAGAGTTTCCAGAGCAATGGATTGGGCGTAGAGGTGCTATTGAGTGGCCCCCTAGATCACCGGATTTAACTCTTCTACACTTCTTTCTATGGGGCCATTTAAAGAGTAGAATTTACGCAACAGAACCGGAGTCTGGAAGAATTACGACGACGCATTTTGAAGAATGCTGTCTAATAACTCCACAAATGCTCCAGAATGTCAGAGCTTGTTTTAAACAAAATTTGTACTTTTGTATTGAAGCTGGTGGTCAACAATTTGAACACTTACTTAACTGAATAAACATTTTTTTATCGTTTGGTTTTGTTTTTTTTTAACGAAAAATTGAATAATTAGTGCATTTCTTATCACAATGAATGAAATACGTTCTTGCAACTCCAACTGTGAATAATTTTTAAACGAGTTCAGAAAAGAAAGAGCTTTCAAATGATGTAACACTCGACCCATGTTCCCTATTTAAAATATAAGGGTTGTTATCACCACCTTTAAGGGGTTGATGTGACAAAGTTGAGTTATATGTGAAAACATGTCCCACTCAATATTAAAATTGACGTGTTTCAGCGTTTCTTAAAAAAAAATTCTCTAGACGCAAATCGGTCTGTTTAGTTTTCAATGCGCCAGCCTGTACAAATCAACGAATACTGAGGCAACAACGATTTTGCACTAGAAGTCTTAAAAATATGAGATTATAGGCAAGATTGCTCCCCACACAGTAAGTGCAATTGTGCATTTTTTTAATATTGATATGACTTTAACACCTTTGAACAAAATTTAATATCATACATTAGGGAATCACTTATAATCACTTACTTTTAGATTTTTAACAGTATAACGTCAAATTTCAGATTTTTAACCCATTATAACAATTAGTAGAATTTTGCTCAGATTTAATAAACTCGGGAAATTACTTTTAAATAGGGGGTTAACTGTTGCAGTTTGTGGAAAGACTATACATAGTTTTCTGTCAATTTTGTTTTGCACACTTCTATTATATTTCAGCTAAGTTAAAGTCGAGTAAAATAAAACAATTATTCTTATTAACTAAATATGTATTTATAATTTTTTATAACCATTTAATATGTACATAAATATTTCATTAAAACAACAACTTAACAAAAACTCGATAGAAAACAAACATCGTATAAAAAACATGAGGAAATTACATATCCCGAGGAGGATTAAAATATTCCCAGTGGTGGTAATGGATGGTCTTACCATCGTTACTGGTCAACAGCAGTAAACCTGCAATCAAAACTAACAATATTATCATCAATACATGCATATCCTGCTTCCCATCCGCATTCCCAAGCACATTATCCCTAATATGTGAAATCAGTCTTTTGATTTGTCTCGTAGCTTCGATACTGCAGGCGCCGATGAGTTGCCCGGTCAGCTGCGGTATCGACGGTTCCGGAGACCTGAACCTCCTCCTCACGGGGGCGGAAGATGGCCCTTCTCCGTCTGAGCTAGACCCAGAGGCCGGCGGTCTTCTCTGACGAAACAGTCTGGAAGTCACAGGAATGTCATTGTCATCGATGGCCTCTACGAACTTCTGCGCTCTTAAAGCGTAGAAGCTCGGAGGTGGTTGGGAGGGAAAATAACCCAGATCGGGTTGAGGAGGTCTTGGAGGAGGTTCATCGTCTACTTCAGGCTCGTCCTCAGGGGGTTTGGTACTCTCTCTGCTTCTTGATCCGCCTCTGAGCTTGTCTGATTGTCTGGGTGGCCTCTGGGGTTTTTGGTGTTCAGTCTCTTGCTCCGCGAATACAGGTGGCGCGGTATCTGGGACGGTTGAGGAATCTAATGATCTAGGGGGTGGTTGGGGGGGCCGGTCTGAGGTTTGAGATACTAAGTCATCATCGGGTTCTTTGGTAATTTCCTCACATGTTTTAGATATGTCCTCCAATTTTGTAATCTCAGACTGCCTGAGAGGGCGACATGGGGTTTCTTGTGGCGATTCTAAATTGTGGTCCAGTTTAACTGAATTTTCTGGAGAGTATTCACTTGAAAAAAGTATGATGGGAGGGTCTAGAAGGTTTGGAGTGATTTCGACTAGCTGTGCATCAATTGGGATTATCTGCTCTTCAATCTCCAGTTCGATTTCTGGAAGAAACAAAGTAGATTCCTCACTTGGAATCGAGCTAGGAAGACGTGGGCTTTTAGGATCAGGTCCTTGATAATCTTGGAACGAGGAGACGCGAGTTTCATCAGTTTCTATGGGGGAAGGAATGACAGGAGGTGAGAGATCAGATTGTTCATCTGTTTGTGAACATTGTTCATCAGAAATTTCTTCGGTTACAACTGGACCTTTAATAGAAAAATCACCAGGAATTTCTTGTTGGGGTTCTTGAAATTTTGATTCGCCCGTTCTATCTAGTTTTTGTTCAATCGAAGTTTTTTTTTGTCCTGGGTCTGCTGAATCTTCAGGCTGTTGGCTCAATGGGGGTTCTTCGGACGACTGGGGTTTTTCTTCTTTTGGTAAACTACTTAACATACGTTCTTGAGCAACAGACTGCAATCGTTCTAGTATTTGTTGAACAACGTTAGGTGGTAGTTCGATTTCACCAACTTTCAATGCACCACTTTTAGAACTGATTTCATTTACTTGTATATTACCACTATCTATCTCAGATACTATAATTTTGTTTGCTAATAGCTCATTAACTGTAAGTCTATCTATGTCTAAATCCGACACTTGGAGTTTCTGAGTTTTAAGAAGCTCCACTTCTGAGACGACCGAGGACGGTCTTTCAGATCCCCTCTCTCGAGGCGTAGGATCTCTTAGCTTTCTGAAATCTTCCGGGATTTCGGAAGTTTCATCGTCATCTACTGTCACTGGTACCACTCTTTCACTTCTAGTTAGTTGATGTTCTGGTAGAATTTGGGCTCCGTTCAAAGGTTCGACGACTAAACTGCCATGTGTGACAGTCTCTTCTTCGTAACTGTAACGTGACGGTGTAATTAACCGTCTCTCAACTCTTCTTTGGACATGTTCTGGTGTTTCTTCAGCTTTATATTTATCTTGCCTTTGTCTCCTCGAAGGGGTTATGACCCTATCAGTAGCTTCTTGTACAACCTCCTCACAAATGAAATCATCGGGAAGAGGTTCAGTTTGTGTAGATACCTCTGTTTCATCAAAAAGGTTTTCTTTATCTTGTTCCTGTCTGGCACAACTTGATGCAATGTTTTCTTGAGAAGTGATGTCTCTTAGAGGTCTAGATTTTCTAGGAGGTCGTGGTGGGGCAGGTAATGGACGTTCTCTCATCTTTTGTATTACCTCACCAGACTGAAGACGCCTCACAGGTTCCTCATCAATTTCTATGTATTGACTAATGTCTATGTTTTCTTTTTCTTCATCTGTTAAGTTTGAAGTTGGTTTTGGAGAAGCTGGCGGCCCAAGAGTGCTATAGTTTCTCAACGGCCGCACTGGTGTTTCAGTGGAAGATCTTGGAACAGTGGAAAACTTTGCTGGGTCATCTGATTTTGCACCTCTCTTTTTTCTTGGTGTTGTTCTTGGAGGAGGAAGCGGTGGATCTCTACATTTACTTTTGTCAACGATAGCATAACCCATGTAGTCGCAGAGAGTGCGAATGCACGGTTCTTCAACACAAAGTTCTGGTGTTTCTGATGAAAGTATCGACTCTGCTTCCCGAGAAATCTGGTCGTCTTCTGTATGAGACGTCGTACGCGACTGGGATCTGGTTCTGGAGCGCATTCTGAATGGTCTCACTGGATGTTCCTTAGCTCGAATCTCCTCTTCAATTTCTTTTCTTCCAAACTGATCCATTAAAGGGCCCATGTCACTTGTTGGTATTGGGATTATGTATTCGTGCTCTGTTTTGTATACCTCGACCTGTGAAAAGAGTTTTCGTTTAAGAATTACATTATGATATGTTATTTATTATCAAATACAAGGCAAGGAAAGACTCACATTACTGTAAACATAGATCTTTTTTGAGTACACGCAATTTAATTTCTATCACGCTATTATATATATATATATATATATATATATATATATATATATATATATATATATATATATATATATATATATATATAAACATATACAAATTTAAACTGACCCCGGTTATGGTTTCTAGTGGTCCTAGTTCGCGCTCATTTCAAAAAAAATTTCAAAATTTAAAAGCCGGGATCTCCTCGTTAGTGAATTTTCGTCTTTTGAATTTTGAAAAATTTTTTGCAAATGAGCGCGAACTAGGACCCCTAGAACCCATATACGGGGTCAGTTTCAATTTTTATATGTTTATATATATATATATATATATATATATATATATATATATATATATATATATATATATATATATATATATATATATATATATATATATATATATATATATATATATATAACTCAAAAAATAATGGGCCGATTTTGATAAAATTTGGCACATACCTTCCTTTTGTAAATGGCTTGGACAAGTTCGTTAGTCAGGAAAATCGGACGAGGTTTTCCGGGAAAATTTTGATTTTTATTCGAAAAAAATTTATATCTCCGGAATTGACAAAGTAAGGGCAACCAAATTTGGTATGCGGGTTCATATAATCATGGGTAAGCTACCTACCAAAATTGAGCTCTGTATGTTAAAGAACAAAAGAGTTACAGGCATTTAAAGAAAAATAAATTTGGGTTTTCCTCAAAACGTCAGGTCGCGATTTAAAATGTCAAAATTGGTAATATTTAGGCAATGAACCTGGAATTAATATGAGCTATGGAAAGAAAATGTCTCAAGAAAAATGCTTTACAAAGCCTGAACTCTTAGTTTCAATCATCATTGTCCTTCATTTTACTAAAATATTCCCAGAAAATTCATTTAAAATAGACCCTTTCTCTGATGCTTTGGCAGTAGTGTTGGCTATAGAGTTTATCGTTTAATGGTATATCATTTTTGGCAAATTTTCGTAAAAAATCATTACAGCTCAATATATCAGTTATTATGCAAGTTACGAAAAAAAAAGGTATACATTAATTATAGGGTGTCTTGAGCTACATCTTAAAAAATATTTCCACAATTACAGGTGGCCCATAAGTCGTTGGTGATTCAAATTTTCTTTTTTTTTTTAATCGAACACGCCCTATGTTATTACATTTTCGATCGAAATATAATACATCTTTGTAAGAAAATAAATTCGGCACGCAGCAAGTGCGTTATGGTAGCGAATTTTCATTAAATGCTTCAAATTTGAATAGCTCAATTTGGTATTAACTTATAAGGTTGACCAGGAAACCAGTTTTTTCGGGAACGATTTAAGTTTATTTTCGGAAATTTTTGTACATTTTCAAAAAATAAAGTTATTTTGATGAAACATGACACATTGTTTCTACTATATAGATTGATGCCTGCTTCCTTAAAAAACATGTTTGCTATTAAAAACATTTTAATGAAAATTCACTACCATAACGCACTTGCTGCGTCCAGAAGTTTTTTTATTCAAGCAGGGTTTATTACTGGAAGCATATCCCCTACACTGCGGACAATATGCATTCAGAGCAGGAGTCTCAACATAAACACCACTGCATCAATTGGTGCTGAAACTGGAGAATACGCTGGATAACAGGGAGGTGGCGCTGGGGGCCTTCCTAGACATAAAGGGGGCCTTCAGCAACACCTCATTCGGATCGGTACTGGCAGCTGTCAGGAAGCGTGGAACAGAGGAGACCTGCTGCAGGTGGATCGGTTCCATGCTCAGGGACAGGGCGGTGTTCACCTCACTCGCGGGAGGGACTCGGATGGCGGGGGTCGCGGGGGGTGTCCGCAGGGAGCGTTTTGTCTCGCCTGCTCTGGTGCCTAGTCGTGGACGGCCTGCTAGGGGGGTACGAGGTACAGGGCTATGCAGACGACATTGTCATCATAGTCCGAGGAAAGGTTACACAGTCAGTGTGGAAGCGCATGCAGACAGCACTGAAAGTGGTGGAAACGTGGAAGGTTGGCCAAGGTTAGCCCAGAGAAAGCAACCGTTATACCATTTACGAGGAGGAGAAAGTGGGAGACCCACAGAACTCTCACTCTATAGGGTAGAAACATCCCAATGGCCAGGGAGGTAAAAGCTCTTGGGGTCGTATTAGACTTAGCTAATCTGTAATGGTCACGTTGGAAAAATACTGCGTAAGGCAGTTATGACTCTAGCCGTCAGTAGACGGCTATATGGAAAAACGTGGGGACTGAGACCTACTATAGCCCACTGGCTGTACACAAGGGTGGTCAGACCATCGTTAACATACGCAGCACTGGTCTGGTGGCCTTAGGTGACACAATCCAGTGCCAAACAAAAACTAGGCGAGATCCAAAGGATGGCTTGCCTAGGCATCACAGGGGTTATGGCTTCAACCCCAACAGCCGCCATGGAAGTGTTGCTGGATCTGCCTCCCTACACTTAATTATCATGTGGGAGGCCAGGCTAGGAGTATACAGACTAGCTTGCAATGATAGACGGAAGATCAACCCAGGTTGCAGGGGCCACTGCAAAATTCAGGAGAACGTGAAGGAGCCCATGCTTGAAATGACGTCAGACTTCGCGAGCCCGCGAATCTACAGGGAAAACAATTTTACAGTGGAAATCCCCGACCGCGAGGTATGGCGGGGAGAGACGCCGGGCCTACCACGGACGAATCAGGCGGGGAGCGTGTGACGGGGGCTGGCGTTTATACGGAAGGACCGAGAGTAAGTCACAGTATTGCCCTCGGAGCTCATGCTACGGTCTTTCAGGCCGAAATGTACGCCATCCTGTACTGGGTGCGAGAGAAGAAGAGGAGGGGCTACACCAACCAGCGAATCCTCATAGCCACAGACAGCCAGGCAGCCCTTAAGGCCCTAAATAGCCCACGGGTAAATTCAGGCTGGTAAGTGAATGGCGAGATAAGACGAGCGACCTGGCTGGGCAGAATGAGGTCACCCTAATCTGGGTGCCGGGTCACTCGGGGGTCAAAGGCAAAGAAGAAGCTGACAGTCTCGCGAAGAGAGTGTCAGCAGTACAATTTATGGGACCAGAACCGGTCCTGGACGTGACGAAGAGCACTGCCAGGGGATCAGAAACGAACATAAGGTGTAGTGGGCAAACTGTCCAGGGCTCAGACATGGGAAGTCAGTAATTGAGGAACCCAGTTCAAAGAGAGCAGTGGAGCTGCTAAATCTTAGCAGAGGATGGCTCAGGAACATAACAGGACTTTTGACGGGACACATGGCCGTCAAGAAACACCTGCATAAAATGGGGCGGTTTAAGGAGGACCTGGCATGCACACTCTGCGGCAAGGGACAGGAATCAGTCGAGCACATCTTGTTCGAGTGTAAAGCTCGCAAAAGACAACTGGTCTACGGACACCCTAGACCGGTGACAGAGCAATATAATACTTCACCCTAACAATTTATGTACAAAGTAGTTGAAGGCACAGTGATTTTGGAAGGAGTGGAGTAGAAAAGACTAAGGGCATGCACAATAAGCCAAAGGCTGCGGTGCTATCGGGGTGGCAAAGACGCGGACGAGTCCTAAGGAAAAAAAGGGGTTATTCACATAAAATAAATTCAATTCAACATGCGTCGATCCGGGGACACACTGTTATATATATATATATATATATATATATATATATATATATATATATATATATATATATATATATATATATATATTATATATAAACATATAAACATTGAAACCGTCCCCGGCTATGGATTCTAGGGGTCCTAGTTCGCGCTCATTTGAAGAAATTTTTGCTAAATTGAAAAGTCGCCTGTATCTCAATTTTCTACAAAAATCTAAAAATTTGGTATTTACTAGTTTCTATAAAGGCAACTTGTGTTCAGAGTCTTACTAAAATAACTTTTATTTTCGAAGATACAAAAGTTTTCCTGAAGAAAATATAAAATTTTCCCAGAAAAAACAGTTAAATCGGGGTGGCTAACCAATTTGTCTAAGCTATTTCTCGTTAATCGCTTGGATGTGTTTGTTAGCCAACCCAATCAAATCGGTTTTCCAAATTTGTATTTACGAAAAACATTTGGTGGATATTTTTTGGCATTTCAAATATTTTTATAAAAATTCGCTACCCTAAAGCATTTGCTGCGTCAATACTTTTTTATTACTCGCTGTGGCATCTTTGGCCATTATCACAATCTTTATTAGGCTTTGCCAATTTTCCAGACAAGATCAACTTCTTATTGGCCCACCCGGGAATCGAACCCGAGAGCACTCATTTTGCAAGCTGACACCTAGCAAACTGCGTCACGAGGCCATTTTAAAAAACTACCTAATATCAATTAATATTTTGACATTTTTTAAAATACTTACACCAGCCAGAGGAATATCGCTCTCCCTTTCAAAATTTCCCATTATGGAGTCATGTTCAGATAATGTGAGACTCTTGAGGCTTCGGCTTTTACTCTTGTATCTTCTGGGAGGAGGAGCTGGTGGTTCCACTGGATGCTTCCTCTGCCTGCTTTCATATTGCAGATTCTTGTAGGGGTCAGTGACTTGAATCACCGGCTGATCTTTGCCCTCCATATGCTCGTTTTCGTAATAAGTTTTGAAATGCATGTCCTGTTCATCATCTGATCTGCTTAGAATTCCAAAATCTTTGAGTTGTTCATTACGTATATGTCCTTCTATTGGTGTGGCATCGCGTACTGGAATTGTTTCTTGATATGGAATGATCTCTTCTTTTGGTTGCGACTTCCTACCCCTTTTGCTTCTACGTTTTGGCCTGCACGGCGGTATCTCAGGCGGAATTTCCGTGTCAGACTCTTCTTCGTCTTCGTATTTGAGACGTTCTTGTGAAGCGTGTGGCGTTTTTCTACGTTTGGGCTTTTTGACCGATTTTTTCCTAGAACCCGCTTCTGGCAGTGACTGGTTCGAAGCCCTTAATTCATCGTTATATTCCATTTGTGTTAGAGCATTTATATCTGTCCTGAATGCTTCGCGTATCTCGGAACTCAAGTATTTACCGACATCGATGTTGTCTTGCGATATGCCTTTCTGCCTTAGGAAGAATTCATCAGGGTTTATTTCTTCCAGTACCCCTCTCCTATGTACGCCCAGAGAGCTTTCAGAAGAATGCACATCTTTGCTGGTGTTGGTGTCAAAACTTTCGTTCTGGCTTCTAACCACGTCGTCTGGTGAGTCAAGGTCGGTTACTTTATAATCACGGTTGTGGTCGTCATAAAATTCTTCGATTCTGAGACCACGGTTTGATAGATCGAGGTTCTTTATGTTGTTTTGTTCGTCGAGATATTCTTCGTTTACAAAATCATCATTGTTTCTGTATTCTTGTTGTTGCTGTTCCTGTTGCATTTCAAGATCTTCTGCCACATCTCTGTTTGGGTCAGGATGAAAACTTCCATGGTTCCAGCGACTGTTGTAGTTATTACTAAACGGAGAAGCTTTGTGTATTTCCTGATTTTCCTTTTGGTACGCATCATCTATATCATCGATATCTTCGTCATATCGTGTATGAGATGCCATTCTGCGTTCTACAGAATCTTCCCTGTCTTCTCCTAAGTCCATCGATTCTTCAGAATGTAGCGGTATCCTAATGATGTCTCGTCCACCCCATCTGTCGGTTTCTTTGGACTTCCTAGAATCTTTCTTATCATTTTTACTCGTTCTTGGTACTGTTGCGAATTCAGGCTCCACCTTGGCGCTGGACGAGTCAAAATCATCTGGTTGTTTTTTCTTGAAGATCCTAGGGTACGTCCTAAAGTCGAAAAACTTCCTCTTGGAACCGCCTGCGTTCGATTCCGTCGAAAATTGTCGTTGTTTCAGAGACTGCTTCGATCTGCGTGGTAAGCTAAAAGACGGCAGATTGATTTTTGGTGCTTCCGGCATTTTGGGAAAATTTATTTTTGGTCGCTCTATCTTGAATTTCTGCATGTTTGGTTTCTGGAATTTCGGACGGCTTGGTAGCTTGATGTTTGGCTTTTTCATGTTGTGTAGTTTTGTCTTGAATTTGTCTGTCTGTGTTTTGAAGGCCTGTTGGAGTTTAGCAGCTCTCTCGCTGCTCGTGCTGGCTGTTCTTGTTCTGGTATTTTCAGGTGATGTTGATTCAGGTCGTGAACTTGTTGTTTCTGTTGGTTTTGGTGACGGAGACGACTTGAAGAACCTGTCTTCGAGTTGTTGTTGCATTTCGTGGGCTGATATAATCTCTTCGTCGGAAAGCTCATCACCAGTCATCCTGTTGTCGAAGGAAGAACGACTGAGTGGCGGATGATGTTTCTGGTCCTTGTCGTTTATGTGAATCGTTGCGTTGAGTACCACATCGTCAGGTGGCGGGTTTATCGGCTCGTAATCATGGTCGCTGAAAACAAGCAGATAATAAATTAAAAGTGTTCGTTTTCTTTGGACAAATTCTTTAAAATTATATAAGATAGCTTAAGCAATGAACACAAACTTGTGTCCATATAAAACCCATTTTCAGTCAGTTTAAATTTATATATATATATATATATATATATATATATATATATATATATATATATATATATATATATATATATATATATATATATACCGCACATGCTCGCAGACACCCACACTCGCTTATATACAGGTGTCCAGAAATTATACGTTAAGACTCTAGGAGGTGATTCTCCGTACGAAAATAAACACAAAGTTCTACAATTTTTTTTTGAAAACTCAATATTCACGGAGATACAAGTGTCAAACATTTTTTTAATGGTTTTTCTTAAATAATTTTTTTGTTAGTAATTTGATTTTCTTCAAATCTTCCACATGTATTCCTAGTGGCATTGTAGATTTATGTTCCAAATATAATGCAAATACACCAGTGCCAAAGGGCCTAACCTGACCCTACCTATGATTTATGGCTCACAACTTTTTCTTTTTACCAATTTACCAATTTAAACAGCATCATGTTGAAGAGCATCAAAAATTATCCTAGAAAGTATCTCTTGTTGCGATACGATAAAATGAACCGATTTTGAGAAAAACGACTTTAAATATTTTCATGCTTTAACGCTTTAAACTGATTTGAATGATTTACAAAGAATGCTTTGAAAACAATAGCTTGAAGTGATCAATCTGTGCAAGGTAATTTTAACACTCAAGTGGTCTGTGAAAAATTAAAGATTGAATAGACGAGTAATTTGACTGAGTTGTCATGCTTTAAGTTACTAATTTATAAATCTGAAGAAAATTATTATCATTACTTATCTAAAAAATGCCCAATTTTCCAAATGTAGCGCTGGCTGACATATATTTTACGTATGGGCTTGCTGATATGAATGTATGTGAGACTAAACGGTTGTATCAAGAATGATATTGGAATCGAACAATCTTCTCTTCAAAAACATTTTCAAGGGACCATATTCGCTTAAGTGAAATGGTACCTTTATAAAAAAAGCTAGCTATCTTTCGAGAACGCATAGGACACCAGAGATGAGCAAGCAGTTCTCAATCAAGTTGGTGAACCTTCCGAAAGAAGCACCAGAGGAAAGTATCGTTGAAGTTAAATATACATCCTGGTACAGAACATTCTTATTGATAATTTGTTATATCCTTACGACATTCAGAGAGTGCAAACACTTCTCCATCGTGAATTCCAACTACGTATTAACTTTTATCAGTGATTTCGTCAAAGACTTATTCAACCATGCACCAAAATTTGATTTTCTACGTTAAAATAAAAAAAAGTTATGTTTTTAAGTTTTTATTCTTGAGACATAAAAAAAGTCGCGATTCAAAACGTCAAAATTGACATGTTCTAGTTAGAGAACCTACATGAACGGCTATGCAGCATAAATGTCGTAAGAAGTTAAAAAGCCTTAAGTTTCAGCTACAATCTTCATTGTTCTTTATTTTTACATTATTTGCAGAAAATTTATTTAAAATATACCCTTTATGTGATGCTTTGGTAGCAGTTCCAGTTATTTATTTAATTTTAAGGAATCAGATTACGCTTATTATTTAGCGTTTTTTTTTCAATTGGGCAAAGTGGAAGTTTTTTATGGAGAAACGGTGTTGGTAAGTAGTTTCTCATTTCTATGGACTTCTGTAAGGTGAGTTTTTTACAGTTTGCATTTATAGCTCCGTTGTAGCATGTTTATCTTGCACAGAACCTCAAATTTACTTTAGGTCTCTTAACTGTATTGTGGAGTTGAAATCACAGCATTTGTCCGATGGTTAATGCATAAAGGGGTTCCTCTAAACATGTTTCTGAATTTTTTTTTCAAAAAATGAACAATACGTTAATATGATAATTTACCTATAAATGTTATTAATATTAAAAAAATGGAAACAACGCTCGTGCCTCGAATAAAGTTCTCTTCGTCATTTTAACTTAAAATGAAATTTCCTTCTCTCGTTTCGCATCCGTTCAACACATTGGGCACATAAAATATAGGAATTTACTTAAAATTGTCATTTATAATTGAAGGAAAATAAAACTTGTTCTAGGTATGCAACGAAAAATTCACACAAAATAGAATAATTTTTAGATTCTAAAACCTACTGTGACGCTATAATGAAGCAACGTTAAGTGAGACGAAAACCATTTCACGTTAAGGGATTGAAAAATGTTTAAACAGTAAAATAAGCCTTCGTATTCCAAAAAAAAACCAAGATTCTTATAAGGCGTAATACAATAGTGCATAATAGTCCACGGCAACAGTACATGTCATATTCGACTGACAAATTATTTTGATAAATGTCAGCTCTACTTTCAAAGTGACATGTAAATAAGTATTTTCTGACATTTGTAATACAAATTGACATTTGTAATGCAAATGTAGGCATGCTCTTCTTCTTACATTAATATTTATTTTTGGCCGTCACAATTTTACTCATAGAGTTGGTTAGTGCCTTATTTTGCCTAAATGTTGCCAATTTCGACGTTTTAAATCGCGATTTTTTACGTTTTGAAGAACACCCCATTTTTTCTTTAAATGCCTGAAAGAAATACGGATTATGTAAAGAGTGTTCTGCAAACCCTTGAGTTTCAGCTTCAACCATCATTGCCCTTCATTTTAATAAAAGATTTCCAGAAAATTCATTTCGAATAGACACTTTCTCTGATGCTTTGGCAGTAGTTTTAGTTAAGTTTATGGTTTAATACTCCTACTATAATTATCAATTTTTACGTTTTAACTGTCCTAAACCAGATTTAATTAATTAAAAATTAATTTACCTCTAACTTTTTCGTCTTTTAATATATAGATCTGAACTTTGCTACATCGGATACCCTTTATGACAGAAACCAGCGTACCAAATTTGGTTGCCCTTACTTTGTCATTTCGGGAGATTTTTTTTTTAAGAAAACACAAAATTTTCCGGGAAACCCTCGGCCGATTTTCCTGACTAACAAATTTATCCAAGTTACGTACTAAAGGAAGGTATTTACCAAATTTGATCAAAATCGGTGCATTAGTTTTGGAGTTATCGGTGTGATACATACATACATATGTATATATATATATATACATATGTATATATATATATATATATATATATATATATATATATATATATATATATATATATATATATATATATATATATATATATATATCGCGCTCATTTGAAGGAATTTTTAAGCAAATTTACTAAAATGTTATTACTCACTTTCTTTTATTCCTACAAAAAACAATTGGTGTTGGTGAATAAAGTATTGGATTAGCTTTAAAAAGATGTATCACACTACCCACCAGCTAAGTTCAAAATTTCGCAGGGCTAGCTATCCTTTGAAAAGGTATGACGATAGGAGTGAGATTTTTATATCAAAAAGTTAGTTTTTGACAATAAAAATTCCACCTGTGTTTGAATTTTCCTTAATAATGGCCACTTTCAATGTTATTGAATTTATGCGTTACTTTATAGACACATTATATATATATATATATATATATATATATATATATATATATATATATATATATATATATAGGGTGGCGCATTGAAAACGAAACATACCGATTTGCGTCCAGAGAATTTTTTTAAGAAACGCTGAAACTCGTCAATTTTAATATTGAGGGGGACATGTTTTGACATAAAACTCAACTTTGTCACATCAACCCCTTAAGGGTGGTGATAACAACCCTTATATTTTAAATAGGGAACATGGGTCGAGTGTTACATCATTTGAAAGCTCTTTGTTTTCTGAATTCAGCACACAAATTTTTTTGGAAATTTTATCAACTCGTTTAAAAATTATTCACAGTTGATGATGCAAAAACGCATTTCACTCATTCCGATAAGAAATGTGCTGATAGTCAATGTTTTGTTGGTTTGTAAACAAAAAAATTGACTATCAGAACATTTCTTATCGGAATGAGAGAAATGTGGTTTATTACTTCACTTCATCGGTCGGTTTGATACTTGATAGTACTACCGAAAATTAATTTCACAATGGTGTATTCTGTAGAAGAAAAAGTTGAAATAATTACTCTTTTTTTCAAAGACGATGACTGTGCCAACCGTACCAAAATTTGTTTAATGAACGACATCCGAACAGACATGTTAACAGAAAATACATTTTGGAGTTAGTTGCAAAGTTTCGACAAAGTGGTTCAGTAGCCAACAAAAAAAAAAGGGATCCTGAACGTGAATTTACGGTTAGAAATGAGACTACTGAGATTGAAGTTTTAGGACAAATTGCTGCAGACCCAACTTTGAGCACGAGAAAATTGGACACTGTTTCAAACATCAAAAGAATAACTATTCAGCGAATATTGAAGCATCATAAATTTCACCCGTATAAAATTCATCGTGTACAACCACTCAATGAAGATGATTTTGATCGGCGGCGGAGTTTTGTAAAGTTATGCCTGCACGAATAGCTGATAACAAGAACTTTCTGTTCAATATCTGTTTTTCAGACGAGTGTACGTTTTTATTAAACTCTACAGTCAATCGTCATAATTGTCGTTATTGGGTAGATAATAATCCAAGAAATTTTCACGAAGTCCACACTCAAACTGCACAGAAATTGAATGTCTGAACTGGCACTTTTGGAGACCGTTTAATCGGACCAATTTTTCTTGATGGCAATTTGAGTGGCGAAACGTATTTGGAGTTACCAGAAGATATCGTTTACCGTCTATTACTTGACATTGTTGAAAATGATGATCGCTATCAAGAAAATCCATCAGTGTTTCAACAAGATGGAGCTCCTCCGTATTTTTCACAACGTGTTAGGGAGTTTTTGAACAGGGAGTTTCCAGAGCAATGGATTGGGCGCAGAGGTGCTATTGAGTTGCCCCCTAGATCACCGGATTTAACTCCCTTAGACTTATTTCTATGGGGCCATTTAAAGAGTAGAATTCTCGCAACAGAACCGGAGTCTCTGGAAGAATTACGACAACGCATTGTTGAAGAATGCAGTCTAATAACTCCACAAATGTTCCAGAATGTCAGAGCTCGTTTTGAACAAAATTTGTACTTTTGTATGGAAGCTGGTGGTCAACAATTTGAACACTTACTTAACTGAATAAACATTTTTGAACGTTTGGTTTTGTTTTTTAGTTTCTTTAACGAAAAATTGACTAATTAGTGAATTTCTTATCACAATGAATGAAATACGTTCTTGCAACTCCAACTGTGAATAATTTTTAAACGAGTTGATAAAACTCCCAAAAAAATTAGTGAGCTGAATTCAGAAAAGAAAGAGCTAAAATATAAAGGTTGTTATCACCATCCTTAAGGGGTTGATGTGACAAAGTTTAGTTTTATGTCAAAATATGTCCCCCTCAATATTAAAATTGACGTGTTTCAGCGTTTCTTAAAAAAATTCTTTGGGCGCAAATCGGTCTGTTTCGTTTTCAATGCGCCGCCCTGTATATATATATATATATATATATATATATATATATATATATATATATATATATATATATATATATATATATATATATATATATATATATATATATATATATATATGCCAAAAGCCAGAGTGGTTGTTTCCTCAAAATTTTTAAATTATGAATTAGCCATTAATTTGTATAACTTAGTACTTACGTTTTTCAAAAGAAATCTTAACAATTTTGAAACAATCTGTTAGTGAATCAGGAACAATTATCGCACAATTATTGTTAAATTCACTTAATATTAGTTAGGTAACAAATAACAATGAGAAGTTGTCAACAAATTCATTGCTTGAGCATTATTAACGTGCAATGTTTGCTGTTACACGTAAGGTATAAGTAATAAACACTATTTTATTTACGAACAATAATCTATACAAACTTTGTTTGTAGTAAATCCTTAAATTATTGGTATATTGTGATTCGAACAATTTATCAGCTTAATGAGCATTGAACAGTAAAAAATAAAGATTATTAGTTTCTTTTCCTTGATACTGAAAAACGGTTAGTTTAATTATTTGATTATTTCTTTATAAATAGTAAAACGATTCATTGTTCACATTCAATGGTGACATTGAATTATAATAACAATATAGTTTTTGCTGATCGTTCAGTTTAAAAGACGATGTGTAAAATATAAGTTTTGACGTTTCCAATGAAATCTTTATCCGTTTCTTTCTGATCCACGTGCGTTTTTAATAAAAAGCCTGGACGAAGCAAGTGCGTTATGGTAGTGAATTTTCATAAAAATGTTTATATAGTAAAAACAATGTGCCATGTTTCATCAAAATAACTTTTTTGTTTGAAAATGTAAAAAAAATCCGAAAGTAAATTGAAAGTATTCCGGAAAAAACTCGTTTATTGGTCAACCTTATAGGTTAATAGCAAATTGAGCTATTTAAATGTGAAGCATTTATTCAAAATTCGATACCATAACGCACTTGCTGCGTCCAGAATTTATTTTCTTACAAACATGCATTATATTTCGATGAAAAATGCTAAAATGCAATAACATAAGGCGTGTTTGATTAAAAAAAAAGAAAATTTGTATCATCAACGACTTATGGGCCAGCCTGTGATTGTAGAAATATTTTTTTAAGATGTAGCTCAAGACACCCTATAATTAATGTATACAATATTTTTCATATCTTGTATAATAACGGATATATTGAGCTTTATTGATTTTTTAGAAAATTCGACAAAAGTTATATACCATTAAACGATAAACTCTATAGCTAAGACTACTGCCAAGCATCAGAGAAAGGGTCTATTTGAAATGAATTTTCTGGAAATATTTTAGTAAAATGAAGGACAATGACGGTTGAAACTAAGACATCAGGGTTTGTAAAACATTCTTCGTGAGACATTTTCTTTCCATAGCCCGTATTAGATCCAAGTTATTTGCCTAAATGTTGCCAATTTTGACGATTAAAATCGCAACTTTGACGTTTTGAGGAAAACCCCAATTTATTTTTCTTTAAATGCCCATAACTTTTTTTTCTTTTGACCTACAGAGCTAAATTTTGGTAGATAGCTCACCTATAATTATGTAAACCCGCGTACCAAATTTGGTTGCCCTTACTTTGTTAATTCTGGAGATATAATTTTTTTTTGAAAGAAAACACAAAATTTTCCGGGAAAACCTGGGCCGATTTTCCTGGATAACGAACTTATCCAAGCCATCTGTAAAAGGAAGGTATCCACCAAATTTAATCAAAATCGGCCCATTATTTTTTGAGTTATCGGTGTGATACATATATATATATATATATATATATATATATATATATATATATATATATATATATATATATATATATATATATATATATATATATATATATATATATATATATATATATATATTGCTATGGTATTCTACTTTACTTTATGGGTAGTATATACCTGCAAAAATTTATTATAGAGCTGAGAACATATGTCTTAATCATCAGGTTGGGTTCCTTATAATTACTGCTAGCTTCTACTAATTAAAATTCACTAATATGTGTTATTTAAATTCATTTATTGATTTTCACTTGATCAAAATTAATATCGCTTTGCACAGATGGCTATCTAACAATTTTGCTGATTAAATATCAACCAAAAACAATACTTCCGTTAATTACAATCTGTTATACATTCCATTTAATTCATTACACAAATTTTATGGTGTCTATTTGACACACATTAAATACAAACAGAAACGTTTGAAGCATTCATTACATAAATTTTACGGTGTCTATTTGACACACATTAAATACAAACAGAAACGTTTGAAGCATTCATTACATAAACATAAATTGAAAAATCCTATTAAAACATTTAACTGTGCCGATATGACACTTGTTAAATACAAAGAGATATTTTAAAACATTCTTTACATAAATATAACTTGAAAAATCCTATTAAAAAACATTCTGGTAACATTATAACTAATTACACAATTAATTAAACATGGATACTACATAATCAATATACATCGATAATTCTACAGAGATCACGGTCTCTTTCCGTTTATTTCAAACAAAATTTTTGTTTTTGAAATTTATTAGCACAAAAATATTTGATTGTTGTTGTAAAAATGGTGAAATTCAACCCGCACTGGTCAATTTAAGAAAAGGTAACACTTACTGACATATTTTCCATTGGATTATTTATTGTTCTTCCATTAATGCGGACCTTGATTAATTATTATTATCTTTTTAATTTGTCCATGCCATAGGTTACTGTCCATTTATTGGTTATTAACGGATTTACTTCGTTAACATATTGATATATTTATTCCATGGTCGTAGCACTCTGGAGGTGTTTTATACCCTCACTTCGATGCACTCTGGAATCTCTTATGTCAACTTACATAATTATGACGATGATCACCTGGTCTGGTAAAGTGATACTGATGATTTCACTGGATGGAAAAGACAAGACAACTCCGGACCCTCTCGGACCGTTGCTTTTATTAACTCTCCTACAGGTGAAAAAACGCTATTGTTCGTCACACCACCTGTGTTTAAATTTTCCGTCAAACCTTTAACGTCTTTTTACGTTTTTTTTTCTGACGCACCTTAACTTAATACTACACAAACTTCTGTTTTTTACAAATAACCTCCGCTCTTTTAATATGGTGAGTCTTTAGCTAGCTTGGTCATATCTATTTTTTCTTATACAATAAAATCAACAGAACTACAATTATATTATCTACAATCTCATTCTCCCTACAAAACTGAAGCATTGTTCTTGGTTTCTTTGTGGATATTTCTAGAATATATAATTTTTTTATTACTCGAATGTAACTTAACATCGAGGGTTGCTACATGGGTCACTGACATTCATGTCGGGCGTTGACATCTCCTGCCAAAACTCTTTCATTGCTACATTAGGATGTATACACTTATTTTATATATACTAGTATGCATAAATTTCCCGTTTTCCTATTAAAATTTCGTAATATTTCCTATCATTTGCTATCTATAGCAGTATATATATATATATATATATATATATATATATATATATATATATATATATATATATATATATATATATATATATATATATATATAAACATAATAAAATTGAAACTGACCCCGGATATGTGTTCTGGGGGGCCTAATTAGCGCTCATTTGAAGAAATTTTTTAAAAATTCAAAAGTCGGGATCTCCTCATTAGTAAATTTTTTAAAGAAAATTCACTAAAAATACAAAAGCTGTAAGGAATTTTTTATTGAGATGAATTAACATATCAGAAAAACAATTTGGGAAAAAATTAAATGTATGTTTTTTCAAGTAAAACACCTGTATGTTATTAGCTATTTCTAATCTGTTATTTTTCTAATTTCATACTTTATACTTCATATATTATGACTACTCGATTTTGCGTAGGCAAGGTAGAAGCTGTATTAAAGAAGTTTAAACCAACAAAAATACTGATGAGAAGGTTCCATCATTTATGTTGAAATACTGTGCTCCTGTTTTGTCTATCCCGCTTACATTTATTCTCAGTTTAAGAAGTAGACAGATTGTGGCCTTATGTCTTTACATATTTCCTTTACATCTTGAAAATGGCTCCAAAATAGGAGCCGAAACGTCGAATTTTAATAAATTCTGGACGCGGTTCAACCCGAGAACCAAGTATGTCTCATATATATATATATATATATATATATATATATATATATATATATATATATATATATATATATATATATATATATATATATATATATATATATATATATATATATATATATATGTATGTATCACACCCTATAACTCAAAAAATAATTAGCCGATATTGATGAAATTTGATTGACAGATGTTTCCTTTTGAGAATAGTTTGAATAAGTTTGTTAGCCAGCCCGATTGAACCAGTTTTTCTAGGAAAATTTTTAGGTTTCTTCAGAAATATTTTTGTATCGTTCAAAATGACTAAGTTATTTAATTGATATTTCCTAGAAACGTTAACTTTATAAAGACTATAATCTATAATTGCTTTATGAAAGTTCTGCAAAATGTGAAAGTCTTAGGGAAGATTAGCTTGAATAAATAAAATCTTGCTTTAACAAATTAATGTGTTTTCTGTTGTAGGCTAAGTAGACCACTCCTCGTATATATAATAGTATAACACACACACACACACACACATATATATATATATATATATATATATATATATATATATATATATATATATATATATATATATATATATGTATATATATTGGATGGGTGACCGCCGGACAATACTTCTTGCTGTTGCCACCTATGTTTGCGGAAGGCAACAGGAATCACCACATTGGACCTTTTTTTAGACGGCAACCATGCCAGACAGTGTCATGGTCACGACGACTAGGCCACATCGCCTTTAGACTGTGATGATGGTCAGTAGAAATAAAGACTTGAATATGAGCTGGGGAAAATTTATCTCCTAAACTAAGAAGAATTGAAAAATATATAACTAGATTTAGTGCTAGCTAAAAATGTTGAATACTGTGATGCCTAACGTGTGGCTTGTTTTATGAACACCTATATATTCTAGTTTTAAATAAGATAAACATAATATGAGATGATTTTATCAATCAAATTTGATCGGTGTGACATTTTAATCAAAATATTTTGACATTTGGAATGTATCCTTCATAAAATGGTGTCTTATACAACCACAAGCATGTGTAAGACATTGTATAATTGAGATAAATAAATGATAATAATAATAATAAATGACAATATCTTAAATTTGAAATACAGCGCTTTAAATGCCATTTTCGATATATATATATATATATATATATATATATATATATATATATATATATATATATATATATATAATACATTTTGTTAATTTGGAATCCGAAGTCTTTGAACCCTGCGACTTGTTTCTAACTTTTTAAGAAGATTTTCTCATAATAATTTTTCTGTATTCTCTTATGATACATCGCAGAGTATTTCTCAAGTATCACTATTTTTAGTTTTGTCGACTGTCCCGGTGCTTAAAGTTAATTCTGACATTGCCAATGTACGCATACATATCCCGGACAAAAATCTCCACATCATCTCGCTTTGTTCATTTGATCTACCTACCGAAATCTGACGACCAAATTGGACTTATCCTTGGACCTGACACCGTCGACGACCAAACCACCACCTCTCAAATGCGGGCAGTTCTCTTTGTTATGGTGGATTCCTTCAGCTGAGTTGACTCTGACGTGGAAGATATTGTTCTTTTCCAGTTTGCGCTGATTAATCCCCGTTCCCACGGGATTAAACTTCCGGTCCAAGAGGGAATCACTTTGGAAATATTGACAGGCGCATCTGACATCCAGGGACATGGCAGAGGAACCTGTCGAAGAGTCCCTGGATACATCCTGCTTGCGGAAAGCTCGCCTGTTACCTTCCGAGAGTGACCTGTTCTGGTCTGATTCCTTGAACGAACCGGAAGTCCTCTTCTTGCTGTTCGCGTAGGTCGGTTTTGCAGGCTTCACCGTTTCCATTTCTGGACGGAATGTCGCTGATCCGATCACATAGAATAAATGAACGCAAACAGTGGCGCGAATGACCAGTTGGATGTTCACCTTTATATCACATTTTGTTTATTTTCACGCACCCTGTACGGCTGGTTCGAATATCTACGGGCCACTAGTTTATTTTAATGTATTTCTATTGTTAGTACTTTGCTGGCGATGTGGTCCGAGCTTTTGCGACTATTTACTACTATTTTTACGCCAAGCATCTACGACAGAGATTTTCATGTTCTTGTTCCACTTTTTGGTTCTGAACGCATTTATACCACGTTTGAAATCATGCCAAAATATTTAATACACTTTATTGCAGTTCAAATGTAGCGGTAATCGATTTGAACATAATCTATGTTCACTGGCATATCGACTGGTGTGTATAAATATTTATGTCATCCGATTTTGCAACGTGAACGTTTTGCAAATGCATATTATATCATTTTAGGACTCATGCGTATGAGACATTTCTCATGTTTCTCTAAGAACCTCAGTAAATAACAGTTTACGATATTATACGATAATTGAATCGACCCTGGATTAAAAGTAATCGATGATATCGTAAAGACTGCAACTAGCTTGTTTTTAAACATAACAAAATGATCTCTTAACGCTCTTGGCAATCTTTCAAGATTTTTGAAACATTTTTCTCTGCTCGTTTCAAGGGCTTATGCACCTAGCAATAGTCACAGGATTATTATCGCATGTGAATAAAATATTGGTAAATTTTATAATATTTAGTTTCACACAAGTGAAAAGTTCCTGTTTGCAAAATTGGTGAGATATATAAAATTGTATGTTTTTGGGTGTTTTTAGTGAATTTTCATTTAAACATTCACAGAGAGGTATCGATGGTGAGACTTTCGGAAAATTTGTTCAAATGAGCGCGAATTAGGGCCCCTAGAACCCATTTCCATGGAAAAGTTTATATATATATATATACAGGTGTCCCACGTTGAGTAATGTATTAGATCATTTCCGGAAATATACATTTTTGAGTGCTGAAAATTTGTATACTGGGGTTTTCGAAAATGCTCTATTTAATGGAAATGGCTGACTGAATGAAGGTGATTTCGTGTCGTGTTAGGATGCTGAAATTTTTTTAATTTGTCAGAAACATTCCAAGGCCATTAAGCTACGACATGATTGTGAGGAAAAATTGTTTCATATACAGAGTGTTTTGTAGGATGTATTAGAATTTGGTGTGCTTTAAACTAGACTAACTCATTAATTTCAAATGGAACACTCTGTATATTATCTTCTCATTGAATAGATCAGATAAGTTCTCTTTCAAACTGTATTAGCATTCCCTATACCTAATGTTGATAATTGTCGAGATATTTGCGGTAAAAAAAAGACAAATTTAGGAGTATGTTTAAACTCTGTATGAATTCTAAGAGTGCTATGCGATGTTTGACATTTTCACGTTTATTGTCAGTTTTATATTTCTGTCATTCACAACGTGAGTTATTTTGTCTTTGTTGTCTGAACTAATAGAAATTGTACGATATAATGTATAATGCCAGCAATTCAAACGAACAATTGCTGAATTTATTTTATTTTCATGGAGAGTGCAACAGAGTGGTCAGCAGAACATGTCGGCTGTTTAATGATAGGTATGCCAAGTCCTCGCCAATGACTGCGTTGAAATTTAGACGTTATGGAACCAATTTCTTGAGAATGGGAAGTTGCACGATTAAACAAACCCCAAGATCAGTTCCAGTTACAGAAGACGAAGACACACAAATTTCTGTGTTGTCTTATTTCGAAGCTCATCCAGAGGCGTCAATACGTTCAGCTGAACATGACATGAACATAGCACGTTCCTCCATACATAGAATACTGTCCAAGCATAAGATGCGTAATTATAAATTTAGAAGTGTACAAGCTCTGGAACCGAACGACCCAGCCCACCGAATTGAATTTTGTCACACTCTCCTTGAAAGACACCGAAACGATCCTTTATTTTTGAAAACCATAATTTGTATCGACGAAACAAAGATGTCCCATGAAGGAATATTTAACAGACATAATATTCACTACTGGGCTCAAGACAATCCTCATGTCAAAAGAGAACGCTGTTTTCAGAGAAAATTCAGCTTCAACTTGTTTGCTCTTCTGATGGATGATAAAATATCGTACTGCATTTACGATAATAATCTGACAGCTGTGCAATACCTAGAGATTTTGCGAACCACTGTCTCTGATTTCTTGGACAATTTACCACTTACTGCGTATGTGAATTGTTGGTATCAACTAGATGGGGCTCCTACGCATTAGTCAGCAGAGGTGATTAGCTTTTTAAATGATGAATTTGGAGAGAGGTGGATGGGACGCGGAGGAACATACAATTGGCCCCCACGGTCGCCCTACCTCACTCCTCTTGATTTTTACCTATGGGGTAAACTGAAATCAGATGTTTATGTGACTCCAGTCAACACTAGCGAATAACTTGAAGATAGAGTCCGTAATTGTTTGCATAATATTGATCCTGCAGGTAAATACGGCGTACAACAAGTGAAGGACTTGTAATACGCTTAATTAGAGCGATGTATTAGTGCGAATGGTACACAATATGAACAATATCAATCATGAGTTTCTTAGCTAGTCATAATCATTTTCAACTTTCAATACTTTTGTTTATTCTCTGTTATTGATTGAAATTTCAAAAATATTAATTTTTTTTTTTGTTAACCGCAAATATATCGACAATTATCAACTTTAGGTATAGGGAATGCTAATACAGTTTGAAAGAGAATTATCTGCTCTATTCAATGAGAAGATAATATACAGGGTGTTCTATTTGAAATAAATGAGTTATTCTAGTTTAAAGCACACCAAATTTTAATACATCCTACAAAACACCCTGTATATGAAATAATTTTTCCTTACAATCATGTCAAAGATTAATGGCCTTGGAACGTGTCAAATTTAAGAATTTTCAGCATCCTAACACGACACGAAATCACCTTCATTAAGTCAGCCTCCCCTTGAACAGAATTCTCAAATAAATTGACATAACTCCAAAACAGTTGAAGATAGGGAGAGCATACATAACTTTTAACCTAAAATTAGATGAGTATTCTAAAAATGCAATAATATACAGAGTGTTCTATTTGAAACAACGATGTTTATTTACGGTGTAACCGGAAGTCCGCCATTTTGGAAATTATTTCCATTAAATAGACCATCTTCGGAAACCCCTGCATACAAATTCTCAGCACACCAAAATGTATATTTTCGGAAATAATCTAATACATTACTCGACGTGGGACAGCCTGTATATATATATATATATATATATATATATATATATATATATATATATATATATATATCCACCCGATAACTCAAAAAATACTTCACTGATTTGGACCAAATTTGGGAATTACCCTTATTTTGTTAATGGGTTGGATGGGTTCGTTCATCAGATCTTAACGCCCAATTTGTCTTAAGAAAAAAAAATTATTTTGAAAATGTCATATCTCTCAAATTCTTTAAGCGATTGAAACGGACATATACAACTTAAAAGAACATAGACAGACGTAGTTGTGTACCAACTTTAAAGTCGTTTGTTCAAATAAAAATAAAGTTATTCGAAATTAATATTAAAATAATCCTCGACATCACTTCAGATTCTGTAATGCAATATCTACAATGTTGGACAAAGACAGATGACGTTACCTGTACTGATATGCTATTTAAATAAATGGTAGATAAAAATCTAAACAATGCAAGTTACAATCGTTGTAAGATGCCAGAATATGTAGAACATTTGGGAAATATACGATAGGGACGCCATCTCGTTGTGGAACCAGGTAGTATGTCGTCACGACAGCTCTAGTTTACGCCGCGAAAACAGTGATCATCCCAAAAGCAAATGACCATACCCCTTCGAGATTTCTCTGCGCAAATGACGTCAGAAAAGTTAAACAACTTTGTCCATATGAACTACATTGTAGCTCCAATAATAACGGACATGATTATTGTAAACGATTCCCGTAACAAGCATATCCAGATCTAGATATCTCTGGAACTATGCAGAATAGACTAGAACGTGTTAGCATCATAAGATGGACAATCAAATTTGCAGTTGAACTAGCCTGGGAAATACCTAGCGTTCCACTTAGAAAACTAAACTTAATATGCCAATCTCAGTAATTCGGTGCGCAATTGTTTTTCTTTTTTGGCGTCGGAATCGAGATGCTCGTGAAAAGCTGAAGAATTTTCCACATTTTAATCACATTGTAGCTCCAATAATGACGGATATAGCTATTCTACACGATTCCCGTAAACACCCCATATAAGAGGTTTCTAACTCAGACAAAAAATACAAGACGCGGGGTTTCAGGAAAAGTAAAAAGAAGATAACATTGTAATAGGAATATTTTGAGATAACAGCTTTCAAAGAGTTTTAACCGAAAAAGCGCTATCTATTTGCAGTAATAAGAAAATAATAAAATATCATCTGAATTGTACTTGAAAAAACCTTTGGAACGGTTTTTCCCCGAAGCTCTAGTTACCATAGTTACCGAGATATGAATGTCGCTGATTTAATGAATCACCCTGTACATCTCGGCTCCGATGCACTTTTGAGATCTTTTTTTACCGCTGTTACATATTTTGTATGAGGTACTATCAAATTATGCTAGTTTCATTCGTGGCCGCTAAAAAAATTGGTCATTCCATAATGACCATACCCTTTTAACATCAAACTTGGCACTGAAGATACTTATGATGACTATGCAATCTCTGGCAATTAATTATGCCCGAGTGGAAGAGTTATTACATTTAATGCTATTACAAATAGATTTTCGTACTTTTTGTTTCCATTTTAGAAATGCCTACGCAACAGATTTGTAAAACGTCAAAGACAGCGGGTCGAGGACCTCTGATACAATTAGGCATTTGCTAATGATTATCCCGGTAGGCTGGTAGATATTAAGAATATAGTAGTCCATAAATATTTTATATAGATGCTTAAATGTAAAAATATGCTACAAAAAATAAACGGAAAAAATAAAGTAGTTTATGTGTCACTTCAACATAAATTTGTTATTGAAAACTATTTCTATATAATGAAAAGAAGCTTAAAAAAATGTATAACATTTTGGATAAAAATTAACGCATTTCCAAGATTACTCTTTTTTTGTTTTTGTTTGTTTTTGGATACAGAAGAGCAGCTCTCATTCACAAAACGGTAGTTTGTGGGATATCGACGTACTGTGGGACTCTTGCCCACTAAACTCCACTCACTGGAGTACCGGACCTTAGGTCCAATGTTCCGTCGGAAAGATTTCACACAATGACGTTTGGATTTGAATGTTTTCATTTTGTTTTTGCCGCGGGGGCGTTATCGGGTAAGTATAAGCTTTAGGCGCTTATGTCAATGTGGAAATTGCTCATCGTAGTCGGTGGCACTACGGAAAAGAGTATTTGGGTGAGAAACGGCTTTTGCGAACTGGGTGGTGGATAGTTGAATTATAAACTCAAGTATATAAGGCATTTCCAGATCAGAGTGAATCTTACTGTTTCTGACAAACCATGGCGCTCCGGTAACTATTCTCAGAATTTTATTCTGGATGATTTCGCCCCATCTATGGAGTCTGGTCATGGACGGCCTCTTGGAGCGGCTCTCCGAGAACGGCTTCTACGCCCAGACGTACGCTGATGATGGGCTGGTCTTAGTCACCGGCAAATTTCTAGGCGTCGTCTGTGAGTGCATGCAAGCTGCCTGTAGCATAATCGAAATGTGGTGTGGTGAGCTGGGACTCTCCGTAAACCCGGCAAAGACGGAGATGATCCTATTTACCAAGAAGATGAAGGTAGAGGGGTTTAGGGCGCCCGTGATGTTTGGAAAACCTTTAGCTTTAGGGCGGGAGGTCAAATATCTGGGGGTGATCCTGGACTCCAAACTAACATGGGGTCGCAAATAGAACGGGTTGTAAGGAAGGGAGTAGCGACCCTCTGGCAGCTGCGTCGAGTGATAGGGAGGACCTGGGGAGCTAATCCTCGGATCCTCCACTGGATATACACTGCGATCGTCAGGCCGAGAATCCTCTATGGAGCGTTGGTCTGGTGGTGCGGTGTGAACGAAACTACCAGCAGGAAGCTGGCCAAACTCCAAAGGCTGGCAATCCTGGGTATCACATGCGCTATGAGGACGACACCCTCAGCCGCGCTAGATGTCCTGTTGATGCTGCCACCGCTTCCCATCTGTGTCAGGAGGGAGGCGATGGCGTCGCATCTCAGTGCAAGACTCAGGTAACTGGTGCGGAGAGGGAACAGTAATAGGGCATGCAAGAGTTGCCAAGGAGGTGGAAAAAGAAATTCCGATTTCCGCCATAAAGGTGCGGAATGCCGAGGATGATATTAGGTTGACTAGGCCATACACCCTCAGGATCCCCAGTAGGGATCAGTGGAGGGCAACTGAGGTTGAATTCCAGCCCGCAAGCCTGGTCTGTTTTACCGACGGATCGCGGCTGGAGGACCAACAATCCTCCGGGGCAGGAATATACATCGAGTGCCTGGGGGTGCGCGTGAGCTATGCCCTTGGCGCATATACCACGGCATTCGAAACAGAGGTGTACGCTATCCTGTCTGTGGCCAACAGACAGGATGTGAAGAGGAGTCCTGAGAAATGTGTGTACATCTGCTCGGACAGCCAGGCAGTCCTATGGGCAGTCTGCGCGGCCAGAATCAGGTCTACACTGGTTCAGGAGTGCGCTGACGCCCTCAGAGGGTTAGCCAGGACAAAGGAGGTACAACTACTGTGGGTTCCGGGACACTGTGGCGTGGCGGGGAATGAGGTCGCGAATAATCTCGCAAGGCTTGGTTCCCGGCGGGCGTTCTGTGGCCCGGAGCCGGCCATAGGTATAAGCAGGAATTCGGTCTCCATCGCCTTAGACAGGTGGACCGACGAAGCAATGAAGAGGCACTGGGGGTCGGTTGGTGGCTGCAGGCAGGCGAGGGACTTCGTGGAGGGGCCGAAAAGAGATAAACTCGGAAGGAGTCGAACTACGCTTCGCCGTATCCTTGAGGTGCTCACAGGCGACTGCGCCCTTAGAAGACACCTCACATTGATAGGCGTAGAGAGGGATCCCATTTGCTAGGAATGCGGCGAGGATGAGGAAACGTCCTACCACTACCTGTGCGAATGCGATGCTTTTGGGAGTCTTCGAGCAGAATTGTTCGGATCGAGAACTCTGCAGAGGAATCAGGTAAGTATCGTCCAATTGAAGACCGTCACGGCCTTCATCTCGAGGTCGAGGCGGTTTGGCGACGGAACTGAGGAGGAGTAGAGCATGGTTGGTGGGTTGCTGGGGTTGGCAAAAAGGTCCCATGGTGGCCTACTTGCTTGGCGTTGGCCTCCCCGCCACTGCTATCACTACTACTATTCTCAGAATTTTATTCTGGATGATTTGAAGGGTCTTGATGCGTGTGTCGGCCGCGGTGGTCCATGCAGGAGACGCATAGGTCATGGTTGGCTGGATTATGACTTTGTACATGCGCAGTTAATTGTTCACGGACAATTTGTTGGAATTTCTGTTAAGAAATGGAAAGAACTTCGAGATGAACATCGAAGCTTTCCGTCCGGCATGTTGGACATGGGGGCGCCATGGTAACACATTCTCTGCTAGCTGATTATGCAAGACTAGCCCTGGGAGCCGAATTTACTCTTTTATCATAACTATGCGTACATGCTTTAAAATTACTGTAAATGGATGTACAATGTTCGGAAAGGGAAAAAATCACAATTTTAAGAACTTGTTCAATTTGACGCTTCAAAGTGTTAGTGGCACAGACCTCCATATTTCGAAACCAAGACCACCTGACGCTTCAAAGCGTCAGACCAAAAAAAGGAGCACCTTTTCATGTTCAGCTTGGTACCCTTATTTTTAGTGATTCTAAAACATATACACATACACATATTATTATTTCGTTCTATTTATGATAGTTATTTTGAGGTTAGGTATACGTGAATAAAGAAAATACGAAAAATCGTTTATTGCAGCATCATTACAAGGTTATAAATTAAAATAATTAAGTCCAAAGAAGACCTATATTTGTATCAGCATCCTATCAAGGTAAACAAAATAAAATATTGAAAACTAAAATAACAAACTAATCATTGCAGCATCCTAATGATGACAAATGTCGCTGCACTTCAGGCAATATCCTGGATTACCCTGACAAGTTTGAGATTCGTATGGCGTATCCGTTTGTCATCCCTCGTAAGCACATAATTTACAACGTTTTCTTTATATATTTTTTATTTCACCAACACACCACGAGGGCTCACAGCCTAAATACTATCGTACCGTGGGTCTCGACAAGGAGGAAAGAGGAAACTTTTTAATTATGGACTTGAAGGTTTGGAGGTTCGGAGGAGAAGGGAAAACATGTGCCGGCAAGGAGTTCCACAACTTGGAAGTCCTCGGGACAAAAGAGCGGGCATAACAAGACGTTCTATGTCTGGTGACCTGGACAGTAAAAGGGTGCATTCGCACTGTTCCCCTGGTAGATCTGTTGGGGACAGCACGTGGAGGAACTATGGAAGAAAGCTGCTCCGAGCTGTGCTCGTGCAGATATCTATAAAAGAGAGAGAGAGAGGTCACCAACGGCACGTCGGTGGGCAAGCGATGACAGCCTTTGGGTGAGGGTAGGGTCACCGATGAGATATATAGCTCTTCTGAATGGAGTCCAGGATCGCGAGCGTACAAGCGGCAGCGGCACCCCAAATGTGGGAGCAGTATTCGAGGTTTAACCTTATTTGTGAAGTATATAAGGTATAGAGATTAGCTGGTGAATCGTATTTGCGAGCCCGGAAGAGGAAACCTAATTTCAGCTGCTTCTGCAATTGATGTGACATGTTGGTGCCAATTGAGATTTCGAACCACAGAAATGCCAACAAGTGAATTACTTTGAATAAATTGAATAAATTGGTTGTTCATTGTGATGTGTCTAGGGCTGGTGTATCTCTTATGAGATAGAAAGCAAGACTGAGATTTGGTGGAGTTGAATTGTACAAGATTTGATAGAGTCCGCCACAACCACCTTATTCAATTGCTTAAAAGAAAAAATATAGACATGAAAGATATTAGAATAATAAATAATTTATACTACAGCGAGACGGCCAATATCAAAGTGGATAATTAACTCTCAGAAGAAGTAAAAATAAAACGTGGTGTAAGGCAAGGATGTGTACTATCGCCGCTATCATTTAATCTTTACCCGGAAGAAATCATTCAGAGAGCGCTGGAGAAAACAACAATAGGAGTAAAGGTTAATGAAATACCCATTAATAATATCCGGTATGCAGACGACACCATACTCATTGCCGAAACAATAGAAGATTTACAGAGCTTAGTAAAGCACGTAGTGACGAGTAGCGAGGAGAGCGAACTTACTTTAAATATCAAAAAGACCAAATTTATGACCATTACAAAATCAGTTCAGCAACAGGAAAACCTATGGATCAGCGGAGAACTAGTAGATAAAGTCAGTAAGTACAAATACTTGGGAACAACTGTAAATGAAAATAATGAGTACACTGAAGAAATTAAATCAAGAATTGGACAAGCCAGAACCATATTCAACAGAATGATAAGCGTGTTATGCAGTAGAGATCTTAACTTATAACTTAGAGTCAGAATATTGAGGTGCTACGTTTTCTCGGTGCTGCTATATGGGATGGAATCCTGGACGTTAAAGAAATATATAAGTGATCGACTGGAATCATTTGAGATGTGGTCATATAGAAGGATCTTAAGGATAAGTTGGGTAGACATGGTAACAAATGAGGAGGTACTGGGAAGAATGAGAAAAGGAAAGGAAATATTGAACACAATTAAAATAAGGAAGCTGCAATATCTGAGCCACGTGATGAGAGGAGAGAAATGTGTATTCTTGCAGAATATTATACAGGGAAAGATACAGGGAAAAAGAAGCAGAGGAAGAAGACGCATTTCCTGGTTAAATAACTTGAGAAAATGGTACAACTGTAGTTCCGTTGAGTTGTTCAGAGCTGCAGCATCAAAAGTGAGAATAGCCATGATGATAGCCAACCTTCTAAGAGGAAACGACACTTGAAGAAGAAGAAGAATTCATAGGTGCTCTGTGGAGGGCATGAGCTTTAATGTAAATTGAACAAAGGACATGGGCTTTTGCACTCGCAATTGGTATGGTGTTGGTACAAATAAAAATCAAAATACGGTTAGACTTGTTTATTAAAAAATATTGAATTGTTATAATGCAAATAAGTGAATTTATTAAAAAAAGACTGGAGTTATATAAAACAGAATAACCATGTGTTTCGTGATGGATTGTAGGAGTCTAAATGAAATTACATATGTTCAAAAATTGATAACTGATAAGTAAGGAACTGAACTTTGGTTCCGTTGGCGAAGTTCCATCGGTTTACCGTATCAGAGACTGGGGTTGTTCAGGCCATTGAAACGTCTCAGTACATTATTGGGCGATTCCTGCCTAGACCGTTGAAAAAAAAATGATGGGACCTCTACTTGGCCTGGTCTTGAAAATTAGCTTGGATGTGTTTGAGGAGCTCTTCCAATTTTCTTGCTAGATGGTGGTTGCAGGGTGTGCAGGATGTTCCAATGCCACACGTTCTCTACTTCATGGTGTAAAAGTCATACAGGAGAAGAAAAAGAATGGTAACAAAGAACAGGATGGCTCATGATGGCGGGCTGCCTTCTTATTGCTTATCTGGATGTTATCGATGTAGTATTCTCTACTTAAATGCTTGTTAAGAAGATAACGTTTTAAGTCGCTGCATGACCTCATAAGGGCTTGCTTATCTTTTGAATAAATCTGACCCACCAACTGTCACGGCTGAAGAGGTTGGGGAGAATAGTAATTCTCATTGACTAACAAGATGTTGTGATCATTGACTACGAGCCTGGTGGATCATGACAATGGCTAAGACGTCATTATGTTGGCAACGTTCCTTGACTGAATAAATATTGCAAGATGTATTTATGAACCTTATAGTGTGGGAAAGGCTGTAAAACGTGAAACATGTTACAACTATATACTTCTAATACGCATCGAGTTTGGCCCATCTTCTATATGCCGTTGTATTGAGTGGTTTGAAGACAAAGCTAAACAATTTTTAAGGATTTGGACTTGCCTTATAACGTTCTCCTAAATGTGTAAGTCTTAAAGAAGATTATGTTGAATAAACACAATTTTGTTTGATAAAAATATTGCGTTTTCGATTATGTACACTAAGTATTTTTAATACCTCCCTATACATGTAAGTAATGTATTTTTGAGCTTAATTATGATACATCAAAAACCTGTTTTAGAATCCAATAGTATTTTAACAGAGGAAAATGTTTGTGCTTAAATGCTCTGTTTGCATACCAAATGAATGTTGTTGGAAGATTTCCAGCGGTCGCTGTCTTAATTATCCCATTTGATTATGGTTGTTGTGAGTATATTTTTAAAATCGTGACGTAGAATATACCTAGAGCAATAAACATTCACGTAACTAACATTTTTTGTAAAATATATAGAACCAAGTAAGGAAAAAACTAAAATAACGACAACAGCGCGAACACAGAACATTAACATAAAATCAATAAAAATGTAATTAAATAGGGTATTTATATCTTTCGCTTCTGTTGATTTCATTCATCTGGCATGATATTTAAAAAAGTCTGGACGCAGCAAGTGCGTTATGGAAGTGAATTTTCGTAAATTGTTTTTAATAGCGAATATGTTTCTTTAATGCAAGCAGGCATCAATTTGGTCACCGGTATAACCTATATAGTAGAAACAATGTACCATATTTTATCAAAATAACTTGTTTGAAAATGTACAAAAAATTTCCGAAAATAAATTAAAATATTTCCGAGAAAACTCGTTTCCTAGCCCACGAAGCTTAGGTTAATAGCAAATTGGGTTATTGAATTTGAAGCATTTAATGAAAATTCCCTACCAAAACGCACTTACTGCGTCTCGATTTTTTACAAACATGCATCATATTTGGATGAAAAATGCAAAAATGCAATAAGGAATGTTAACGAAAAATTGTAGGTATCACCAACGACTTATGGGCCAGCCTGTGATTGTCAAAATAATTTTATAAGATGCAGCTGAAGACACCCTATAAGAAACGTATACAATTTTTTCTCGTGTCTTACGTCTTAAGCGTCACCCTGTATATATGTAAACAGAAAGTAAACCCGGATCTAGATTCTAGGGGGCCTAGGTTGCGCTCATTTGAAGAAATCTGTTTAGAATTGAAAAGTCGAGGTCGCGAGATCCGGGGCAGGCCACAAGCTCTGCCCCCAAATCCACCCTTCCGCCTCCGATATTCATCCACAATAAGGAAACGTGGACCTATCTCTCCGACAACTTTACCCGTCAAAACATTAGCTATGTCAAGGGTAAGAATTTTACAGATTTCGTAAGAATTCACTTGACTTCAGCTACGGACTTCAGACAAGCTACCAAAATCGTGGATAGCCTGCAACTCCAACACCATTTCTTCCAGCTCCAGGAGGAAAAGCAATTAAAAATTGTCTTTGGGAGGTATGGAAATCCATCCCCACCAGAGATGGTGAAAAAGACCTCACCGCCCAGGGTTTCCACCCCGATGGTGTCCACCGAATGATCCCATGCCCCTCAGCATGACAAACCTTCAAGACCGAAAGGTCAATCTTCGGGGTCTAAACTGTATGCTGCCTCATCGTTAAGGTGGAGTCGCTACACAAAAATTCTCTACCGAACCAGTGTCATCGCTGCCAAAGATTTGGTCACTCCCAACAGTCTTGTAGGGGTGCTCCTCGCCACCGAAAATGCAGCAGTCCCCATTTGACTGTGGAATGCAAAAAACCTTAGGAAGCCGCAAATTTCCTATGCGGCTGCCACTGGACCGTCCCGTCCCGTACAACTCACAACAGTCCCGAAACCGGAAACCTCCAAGCCGAATCCAGCGCCCCTTGCAAAAGCAGCTTCCACTTCAAATGCAGCTCCCTCCATAGACCTCTCCAACGCACTGTCCCCCATTACCTCGATCAATTGCACACAGCTGAAATTGGTGGCGGGGAAACTCCTGAACCTTTTCCAAACCTCCCCTGAACTGCTGACGTTGACCACATCCGCCATCTCCCTAATCGCTGAAATCGTGTCAATCTTCCAGAACTAAATGTTTTCTCGAAGAAAGCCACAAGCCCTGCAGGTTGCATTCTGGAACGCAAACGGACTAGCCTGCAAAAGAAATGAGGTCCAAGAATTGGCCCAACGCATAAAACTGGACGTTATCTTAGTCCAGGAAACCAATGCGTCTCCCAACTAATCCAAAACTTCCCAACTATACATTGTATCGCAATGACCGCACCACTTCCAGGGTGGCGGCACGGCAGTGTATGTTAAAAGAAAATTGACCACCACTCTCTCAGTACGCCAGCCTTGCAGAACATCGAGGCTACACAAATCGTAGTCAACACTTTCTCTGCAGGCCCAATAAAGCTCATTTTTGCCTATAATCCTCCAGAGAATTCTAGACGCCGACCTAGACCTCTTATTCGATACCAACCAATCCATAATAATGGCTGGCGATTTCCAAACATCCCAATTGACATTCTCGTAATATCAATTTAAATGGGAAAATCCCCCAATCCTATGTAGAACACAATACACCACAAAATAAAACAGAACTGTTAAATTTCACCTTTCACAATGCAAAAATTGGTAGTTAATAAGAAACGATTAATAATACCAAGTACGTTTTAGATAAAAGACAAGATATGAAATTAAGATAAGAGTCAGTGAATAATTCCAGAGCAGATTATTTCGTTGTGTGCAAGTGAATGGAGAACATTTTAAACATTTATTATAAGAAAGGGACGTTTTTAATAAGTTAATTTTCGAAATATGAATTTCAGGGTAAACTATTTAGTTTTAATATTCCGGTATTAAATTTCCACCCTGTCTCAGCGTTTTCCACAAAAACTATTTTTTGCTGAATCATTAATTTTGTGTGTGTGTGTGTGTGTTTCACACTGTATATACATATATGAATTTTTAAATTTTGGATTTTTTGTGTTCCGAACGTTCTCAAAAAATTCTTTCAGTACATCTTTAACTTTAACAGAAAATCCCCATTTATTCATTTTGGCAATGTAAAGTAGATATAACTAGAAATTAGAGGTTTGGAAAAAGTAAAAAGGAAATCTTTCTAAGTCATTCCTTGGTAGTGAATTACAAAAGCCACACAAATGTCAATAAAAAAAACCTTACCTTAATTTTGACCATTTGTTATAATCATCCTCTAGTGAAGTATCTTTGATGATCTTTTGATCCATATATGACTTCTCTTCATCAACAGACATCGATTGGCTTGCTCCAAGGATACTAACTTTTTCATTTTTACCTTCCTCGCTTCCTGGCTTTGCTTCCATTTCTTCGTAACTGTCTTCCTTAGTATCAGATTTAGAACGCCTTTTAAACGAAACTTTTTTCTTTAGAATTGGTGAACCCTCAGCCTCAGATTTCAACACTGATTTTAGCTCCTTCTCTTTTGAGTTATTTTCTTCACCTTCTTCTTGTATGATTTCACTCGATTTAAGACCGTCTTCTTCATCGACTATTATACGTTGCTTCTCAGCTGGTGTGTCAGGTTTTACATCTTTGTTCGACTCATCAGATTTTTTTGCTGACTTTTCACTTACAGGAGATTTCTCATTTTTATTTTTTACTGCTTCTTCTGCAGCTAGAGGTTCTTGTGTAGCTTCTTCAATTTTTTCTTCAGCTTTCTGATTTGCGTTTTCTGTTTTTGCTCCATCTTCACCAGATTTACTTGTTTTTTCATCTTTATTATCCTCTACATTTTTGGTTCCTGTATCATTCGCTTCACTTTCTTTACTTACTTCTAATGTTTCTTCAGGCTTAACATTCGTGCTACCATTTTCTGAATTTTCACTGACCGTATCGAGATTCTTGCGTTTGGATTCAGGTGACACTTTATCTACAGCTTTTTCAGCAAGCTCTTTGAGCTTCTGCTTCTCTTTATCATCAAAGAGAGGTTTGACATCGTCAGAGGATGGTGTATCCGGCGAATGATCATCTAAAATTTCATCGTCCGATGGCGCAGTTAATATTATAAATTGAACAGCATTTCCTTGCGATTCAATGCTTTTGGGACTTTCTGGTGTTTCTGAACTCTCTTTTTCAGCCTCCTTGACTTCCTGTTTATCTCCAAATTCTAAATACGAGAATTCGTCTGTTTCGCCAGGTGGCGGTTTAAGTGGGATATGTATATAAACTGGTTTTACATCTTTTCCTTTTGTATCTTTTACAGAAGCATCTGTTATCGTCTTCGTTTCTTTCTTTCCCTTTTCCTTTTCTTTTCCTTTTTCCTTTGTTTTAACTTTGTCTTTTACTTTCTCCTTATCTTTCTGTTTTTCCTTTTGTGAGTTCGACCTGGACAGAGATAGTTTGGGAATTTTAATTTTGTCTGCTCTATCTTTGATTTTCTTTAAGAATCCAAGTTTTGACATACTAATTCGGCTGTATGCACTGTCAACTGAACGTTTTCTCTTCCTCTCAGGTTCTGCTGATTTAGCACGTATTTTGGCGATATCTTCTGGTTGTTTTGACGTTCCAGCTACATCGAAAATAAATACATCAGTTGTGACAGGCTCATCGCTTTCGGTGCTTGAACTGGTCTTCTTAACACTCTCTAAAGTTGTCACGCGTTCGACTCTCTCTTTAAGTTTAGACGTTTTCTTAGATGGTTTGGTTCTCTCTATAGTTTTGGCTACTGTAACCTCTGTTTTTGTTACCACTATATTTTCTTCAGGCTTATGTTCACCACTTTTTGACTTTTGACTACCCGATCTGGATACAGATTTCTTCTCTTCTTGATCATCTGTTTTCTGAGAGAAATTATCTGAGCTTTTGGCTGGTGTTAGCAATTTGTCGCCACCTAGATTTTCTGTGGCGATATCTGAAGTTGATGCAGCCTTTTCGGCGTTTCCGTTAAGTTGAATTTGACTGGTGGGAAGATTTTCTGAGCTCTTGCTTTCCTGGATAACTCTCGTCCCCAAAGATTTGAAGCTAAATTTAGGCTTAATCACTTTGTCTTCTTTCTTATCTCCAGATTCTAAATCTGAAAACTTATCAACTTGCCCAGGAGGAGGCTTAAGAGGTATATGGATATAAACAGGACTCTTAACTGGTGGCATTCTCGCTATCAGTTCATCTAATGTCATTTCTCTCTTGGCCTCTTTTTCTTCTTCCTGTTTCACTTTTTTAGACTTCTTTTGGTGTAGGTTTGATGTTGAAACTGACAACCTCCTCATCTTTTCCTTTGCTTGTTTGAGTTTTTTAATTACACCCAGCTTTGATAAACTTATTCTACTATAGCTGCTTTCAATGGATAACCTTCTTTTTCTTTTGGGTTCTTCTGATTTTGCCCTCTCATCTTGTTTTGAGGTTTTGAGAGTCTCTTTGTGCTTCACCTCTTCGCTAGTGCCAGGAATGTTAGCAGCTTCTGGAAGGTTAGCATTACTAGCTAGTTTGTATTCCTTATCCAGGTATTGGCTAATGTTATCAGAACTTTCAGCGGATTCTAGAGCGATTATTTCAGGCCTGTCTCTGTCTCCTACACTTTCAGCTTCTTCGGCGGTCGAGTCATATTGGGTGACAGTTGGTTCAGGCGTGCGCGGTATGGAATGATCATCTTTTGCTTTATCTTTCTCTATTTCTTTGACGTCCTTTATTTTTTCATTTGTTCCATTTGTGATCTCTTCTATTTGGACTCCCGATTTGTCTACGTTCGATGAACTTCTGGTTTTGCGGAGTGCGTCCATAGTAAATTGTCCCGGATCTATCTGTCCCTCGTACTCTCCTTTGTAAAGGTATGTCCAAGGGTAGCCACCTCTGGCGCGGGCCCTTCTAATCTCTTCCCACTCGTATGTCTCTATAGGTACCAGTGGCCGCCTCTTCACTGAAAAAAATCAACAATTAATGTTACTAAGAATCAGTGGCGATTTCTCCTAGTGAGCTAGGTGTGCGCCGCACACCCTAAAATATAATTAAAATGTGCACAGTTAAATATGTTTTATTTCTTTTTCCCTTAGTCTTAATACACTACATATGTTATGACAATCGATTTAATTTACTTATTTGATTTCATAAATAGTCGGTTAATAGTGACTTGGAATGAAGTCGGCACCACGTCTTCATTCGGAAATATGAGTAGGTCAATAGCAACTGGGAATGAATTCGGGTTAGGTGTGCGTTGTTATTTCCGAACAACTTCACTCGACAGAGCTGTATTGGTATACAATACAGTCCCCCACCCATGTGTTTAAAATAGTAAGGAAATACCATTCGTTTTAACACTGCAGTGAGCGGTAAAAATACCGCTCAAGACAAATGAATGGAACGCCGGTTTAACAAACGTTGTGATAGCATTATTTACAAACATTACAACTGCGCTTGCCTGGACCACAGTATTCTAGAATCAAAGACTATAATACATTTTAGTAAATTTTCGTAGAAAAAATTCACTAATGGGGAGATCTCGACTTTTGAATTTTGAAAAATTGTTTGCAAATGAGCGCGAACTAGGACCCCTAGAACCCATATCCGGGGTCAGTTTCAATTTTTATATATAAGAATTTAATTTGAGTCAATTTTTAAAATATAGAAATTTTTGATTAAAATGAAGAAACTGATTTCAAGTACCATCCATATTTCTAGAAATTGTAATGGTACATAATGAGGTGAGGTAATTTTGGAGATTAGAAATCAGATGACAGAACTTTACAACAATTGACATTTAGATTAAAATTTAGTCAAAATTGCATCATTTGCAGTCACAAGTTTAGACTTCTTTGTAAGATGCTTTGTACTATTTATATAACAATAAACTATAAACTATATATATATATATATATATATATATATATATATATATATATATATATATATATATATATATATATATATAATATATAGTATCACACCAATAACTCAAAATATAATCGGCCGATTTTGATAAAATTTGGCATGTACCTTCCTTCTGTAAATGTATTGGATAATTTCGTTAGTCAGGAAAATCGGACGAGTTTTTCCGGGAAAATTTTGAGTTTTTATTCGAAAAAAATTTGTATCTCAAAAAATAAAAAAGATAAGATAACCAAATTTGGTAGGTAGGTTTATGATATAAAAATTAAACTATACACCAAAATTTAGATTTCTATGTTGCAAGATAAAAAAGTTATAATAAAATATTTTGTGCCAGATCATTTCTATGAAAATTCACTACCATAACGCACTTGCTGCATCCAGGATTTTTACACATTTTATTATTTAGTACCATATTAACATTGAACTACTTTTAATGTTTACAGTTTTCACCCCGTTCCGGACAGTGCTAACGCTAACACAAATTTGTGTGAAGAGAAGAGCTTGATAATAATTCCATGTTCTTTTCGTGTTTTAAAGTTTTAAGTGACTTTTTAATTTGTTAGTGTTGCAGTGGGAAATTAATTTATTTATCTACGTATCATTCCCATATAGGTCGAATATATATATATATATATATATATATATATATATATATATATATATATATATATATATATATATATATATATATATATATATGTGTGTGTGTACATTTAGTGTTAATAATTTTTAAAACCACCACTAACAGCAACTCGTTACCGCACACCCGAACATTTTGGTCAGGAGACGCCACTGCTACGAATTACACGCGAAAATAAAAAATGTTCGGGACGCAGCAAGTGCGTTATTGTAGTGAATTTTCATAAGAATAATATATCATAGTGATTTAGCCTTATATTCAAAGTTAGAAAACGTTACATTATTTCATTAGAAACTGTAAAAAATAAGGTAAATAAGGGCAAGAAAAAACATGACCTCTAACAGAAATATTTATACAGTAATTTGGATACAAAACTCGACAAAACAGTTGATAAACAGGAAATATAATCAACAAAAAAAAACACTAGAAAGCGGAACATAAAACGATTTCTGTGTTTCATGCATTGAGGGTGATTGTATGCATGCAGAAGGGGAAGAAGAACCCCCAGGACAAAGAGGGTTTCTGCCCCTCACACAAAAACACGGGGGGTTCTCCTTCCCCTTTTCCATGCATAAAACTACCTTCAAAGCATAAAGCACAAGAACAATTTCTTGGGAGCAACCCCCAAGAAAGTTACTGGACCTGGGCGAATATGGGTGTTGTTCGGGGCAGACAGGGTTTAAAGGAAGTATTGCCGCAAAATGTGAAAAACGCATCTTTTCAAAGTCCGACTAAATGTTTTTTTTAGCATTTTCCGCTCAGATTTCCTCCCCGACCAGCCACCCTATTCATTCTTGGCCCCTTAAGTTTCTTAGGGGTTGTTTGCACCAAATTTGCCTTGTGGATTGTGCATCCAAGGGGGGTTTTCAGCATGTTTCCTCCCCAATATAGGGACAAAGTATGTAAGGCTAGATGTATTCTCACCACAATTAGCACCGTAGACCGATTTCGCTCTAATTAGAGCTCATCAGTACGGCATACTAATTGCAGCGAAAAGACGCCTATAAAGTAATACGGCTATGGTAGCCAGCCTCGCAAAACTTAGTGATGTGTAAGACACGTGTCACCATCTCATTGCGGAACTAAGTAGTATGTTGTCACAGCAGCTTCAAATAATACGGAATGTTATAAAATAGAGACTGTATACAACCAACTAACAATTTAGTAAATTGTCAGCCCTGGCCCACTTCTTCCCCAATATAGGGACAAAGTATGTAAGGCTAGATGTATTCTTACCACAATTAGAACCGTAGACAGGTTTCGCTCTAATTAGAGCTCATCAGTACGGCATACTAATTGCAGCGAAAAGACGCCTATAAAGTAATACGGCTGTGGTAGCCAGAACCGTGGACATTGTTAGTTGTTTGTATACAGTCTCTATTTTATAACATTCCGTGTTATTTGGAGCTGCCGTGACAACATACTATTTGGTTCCGCAACGAGATGGCGACATGTGTAAAATGCGTGTCTTTTTTTTTTTTTGTTCCCTCAGGGCTCGTCCGCGGCCTTGTCGCCCCGATAGCACCGCAACCCTTGGTTGATTGTGCATACCCTTAGTCTTACTCCACCCATTCCAAAATCACTGTGCCTTGAACTAGTCTGCACAGCGATTGGTATGGTGAAGTTTTATATTGCTCTGTCTCCGGTCTAGAGTGACCGTAGATCAGTTGTCTTTTCCGGTCCAGAGCTTTACACTCACACAAGATGTGCTGGGCTGATTCCTCCCCCTCGCCGCAGAGTTTGCATGCGAGGTCCCCTTCGAACCGCCCCATTTTATGCAGGTGTTTCTTGACGGCCATGTGTCCCGTCAAGAGACCTGTTGTGTTTCTGAGCTGTCCTCTGCTAAGGTTTAGCAGCTCCACAGCTCTCTTTGAACTGGGTCCGTCAATTATTGACTTCCCATGTCTGAGCCCTGGACAGTCCGCCCAGTACACCTTGTGTTGGTTTCTGACCCAGGACTTAATGGCTCCCCTGGCAGTGCTCTTTGACACGCCCAGAGCCGGTTCTGGTCCCATAAATGGTTCTGCTGACCCTCTCTTCGCGAGAATATCAGCTTCTTCATTGCCTTTGACCCCCGAGTGACCCGTCACCCAGATGAGGGTCACCTCATTCTGCCCAGCCAGGTCGCTCGTCTCGTCTCGGCACTCACTCATCAGCCAGGAATTTACCCGTGGGCTACTTAGTGCCTTAAGGGCTGCCTGGCTGTCTGTGGCTATGAGGATCCGCTTGTTGGTGTAGCCCCTCCTCTTGTTCTCCCGCACACAGTGCAGGATGGCGTACATCTTGGCCTGAAACACCGTTGCATGGGCTCCGAGGGAAATACTATGACTTACCCTCGGTCCTTCCGAGTAAACACCTGCCCCCGTCCCACGCTCCCCGCCAGATCCGTCCGTGAACCAGACGAGCGCGTCCCGTGGTATGCCCGGCGTCTCCTCCCGCCATGCCTCGCGATCAGGGATTTCCACTGTAAAGTTGTTTTCCCTGCAGATTCGCGGGCTCGCGAAGTCTGACCTCATTTCAAGCATGGGCTCCTTCACGATCTCCTGAATTTTGCAGTGGCCCCTGAAGCCTAATGCGTGTCTTACATCTCACTTAGTTTTGGGAGGCTGGCTACCATAGCCGTATTACTTTGTAGGTGTATTTTCGCTTCAAATAGTATGCCGTATTGATGAGCTCTAATTAGAGCGAAACCGGTTTACGGTTCTAATTGTGGTGAGAATACATCTAGCCTTACAAGAGAATTCAATTTTTTCATGTTCCTTTTTAGCAGTCTTATGCTTTTTTTAATGTTTTTTTTGAAAGATCCATCATCACTTTGTAGTTTTTGACACCTACCCTTTTTATTCATGTTTGTATACATATAACCAAAAAACTCGAACTACAACTAAATACTGAAGAGGACACTGGTACTTACCACCTTCTTGTGAAAATGCCTTGCCATATACTGGCAGCGACATCTTGGAAGAACGGCAAAACATAACCTTGTAGCTGGTACTAATATCCTTTCACAGTTCGCACCCCATGACTCCCAAGGAAAAAGGTACTGTGGTCAGTTTTCACAGATCACCTTAAAAACACCCTTGGCAATATTCCGGTTATCCGCAGCATCCCCGAACTCGAGGGTGCAGTGGATAATCTACAGCCCAAAATTCAATGTTCTATCGAACATGCATCAAGGACGTACCCCGCCCAGAGCAATCTGCCACCATTTTCGTCCAGTATCAGAGAAATGATACTCGAAAAAAACCGCGTGAGTAGACTATCTCAACGCACCGAAAACCTCACCGACAAACGAGACGCAAACAGACTCATCAAACCAGTACGATCCGCCCTACAAGAACTCCGCAACAATCGTTGGGAGGAGCGCCTGCAAACCCTTGTCTACCCAAGACAATTCCATCTGGAAAATGACTACAACCCTTCGCTCCCAAAAACTTCCGATATCCCCACTTCACGGCCGTAACGATGTGGTATACACGGATGCGGAGAAAGCTACTGCAGTCGCAGATCATCTAGAGTTGCAATTCAGCCCGAATTATAACAACGTTGATCTGTCGCATGTATCAAGAACGCACCGCTACGTCAGGAGTGCGCTTCGCGCCACCCCAGACACAACTACCGAGTCCACTACTTTCGAAGAAGTTTCTCAAATAATCAAATCATTAAAAAATAGGAAAGCTCCGGGATACGATGGAATCTTCATCGTAGCCCTGAAAAAAATCCTCCGCGAAGCCGTGGTATTTATAGTTACGATTATGAATGCCATGCAACGATTTCAACATTTTCCTTCCATGTGGAAACTTGCCAATATTATCAACATCCCGAAACCCAGCAAAGGTCCGCTGTTCCCTCAGAACTACAGGCCCATTAGCCTATTACCAGTAATCGGCAAAATCGCCGAAAAACTGATTCAGAAAAGGCTAGCTTCATTCACCTTAGAAAATCATATCCTCCCGGATGAGCAATTCGGTTTCAGACACCAGCATTCCACCAGAGACCAAGTCCTTCGTGTGGTGGAAAAGGCTAGCCTCATTTACCTCAGCAAATCATATCCTCCCGGATGAGGAATTCGGTTTCAGACACCAGCACTCCACCACAGAACAAGTCCTTCGTGTGGTGGAAAACATCACCGAAGGATTTAATAAGAACAAGTCAACTGGTGCAATATTTCTTGACATTGCTCAAGCCTTCGATAGGGTTTGGCATGCGGGCCTCCTAAACAAACTTCTATCATTTTACTATTCTCTCCCGCTTATTCTGCTAATCAGATCATACCTGCAACAGAGGAAGTACCAGGTCAAACATCTGGGAGCCAGATATATAACGTACCCAGCCACGGCTGGTCTCCCGCAGGGTTATGCTATTTTCCTCTGCTGTACAATATATTTGTCGCAGACATTCCGACAGCCCCCCTAAACGTGACATACGCACTGTACGCAAACGACACTATCATCCTCAGCAGCTCCACTCAGCCGAGGATAATAACCGAACGACTTCAGTCCGCCGTAGTCGAGCTGCAAGCATGTTATAGGAAATCCCTTCTAGCCATAAACCCCGATAAATGTTCAGCTGTCCTATTTTCCAAGAGGAGACACACACCTCACGAACACGTATCATTAGACAACCGTCTAATTCCCTGGCAAGATTCCGCCAAATCCCTCGACAAACACTTAACTTAAGCTGCTCCCGCTTCTAAATAGAAATTCCAAACTGTTCATGAACAACAAGTTGCTCATGTACAAAGCCATTATCCGGCCAACCTTGACCTATGCATCACCTGCATAAGCCACCGCGGCCGCAACACATATCAAGACCCTTCAAATCATCCAGAACAAAATTTTGAGAATGGTTACCGGAGCGCCATGGTTTATCCGAAACAGTCAGATTCACTCTGATCTGGAAATGCCTTCGATACTTGAGTTCATAACTCAACTATCCACAACTCAGTTCGCAAAAGCCGCTTCTCACCCAAATGCTCTTCTCCGTAGTGCCACCGACTACGATGAGCAACTTCCACATAAGCATAAGCGTCCAAAGCTTATACTTACCAGCTAACGCCCTAGCGGCAAAAACAGAATGGAATCATTCATACCAAAAAAGTCATTGTGTGTATTCTCTCCGACGGAGGTAAGCACTAAGGTCCGGTACTCATAGGGATGGAGTTTTAGTGAGTAGGTGTACTAAGAGTACGAGTCTCACAGTACCTCGATATCCCACGGCACTACGGTGTCATGGATGAGGTCTGCCTCCCTCCTGTATCCTAAAAAGAAAAAAAACCCATGACTTTTGTAACATTTCAACCGCAAAAATCTCATTTTCATAAAATTCGCAGTTACCCTCTTTTGTATTTCTACTCTTCAATTAATGGATAGCGACACCCTTTTAGTTGTTGGGAGTATATTTACGTATGTATTTTTGACATTATTTTGCTTCTTTTATTGCAAATGGCAACATTAACATCCTTTTGTTCCCTTTTATCTCAACTGATAATAATAAATTTTAACTGAAATAATGATTCTTTTTGTTATTAAATACCAACGCGGTTAAAAGTATTGGCTTATAAGCACCGATTGGCAGGGATCCAAAGGAAATACGTAATGTTTATACGTTCGAACAGAGAGATAATTGAAAAGCCATTAGCTTTTCCTTGTAACAAGATATAACTTTTGATGTGATTTTTATTTACAAGCAGGTATAATTTATGTGATTTTTTACTTTGTCAATTTGTAACAAGGCATAATTTTGGGAATGAACCGCGCCGATATCTTTGGTCAGTGTCTATATGAATGGTGAATAGAGGTGTAGAGACTTCTTCTCTGGCTTCACAATTGCTTACTTTCTTCTCAGTAACCGGTTACGCCCTTCTATGCAACGCGATACAGAAGAAAATTGAATTTATTTCCACGTATTCATGTCAACTATAAGTACAAATCGTTTGCGACGTTGAATATTTTAATCAAAAAAATGTTTAAAAATTAAATGAAAAAGTCTAGACGCAGCAAGTGCGTTATAGTACCTTATTTTTTTAGGTTTTGTAAAACATAATGTAACTAACTTTATCTGCTAAGCATTTCATTTTGCAGGTGGTAGTGGACTTTTCCTTTACGTGATAGTAAAATATTTTTTCACGCTCGAAGAGGTACCACCCCTTATATCAAGAGGCCAGTGAAGTCCCAACGGACGTTTCCGGTTCTGGTGTATGAGTCGGTTTCCCTTATAAACAAAAATGATGATGGCTCCCCCTTGTACAAAAGATTCCGGAGATAAAATACCCCTCCGTTCGGATCTCCGGAAGAGGGGTGTGCAGGGGGCGCCGGCATCAAGATTTAACATATCCTTTTCGAATATATGTGGCCTAAATTCTAACCTGAACTCCGTCCACCATTTCCTCCAGTCTAACAGGCCACAAGTCCTCTTCCTCACCGAAACCCAAATCAGTGCCAAAACAGCCACTAATCACCTTAATTTCCCGGGGTATGAGCTCCTTACTTCCTTTAGATTGCATGTAGGCGTGTGAGCATACGTCCGTAGCAATCTACCCTGCACCGGACTCCCCAATTTAGAAGCTGGAAGAAAAGACATACTATGGATAAAACTCTCTCTCAGGGCTGCAACTAAATTTATCTGTTGCATTTACCGGTCACCTTCTGACAACAACTTTGTCCAGCTCTTTGACTACCTTTCTGAAAAAAACGACCATCTGATTTCCGAATATCCTTCCTCCGAGGTCACTATTCTTGGTGACTTCAATCTCCATAATAAGGAATGGCTAGGGTCTTCAAAAACCGATCCACAAGGGAGAGCAGCGGAGGCCTTTGCAGTCAGCAATTCTTTAGCCAATATGGTTCAGCAACCTACTTACTTTCCTCGTATCCCAACACACAGCTCAAATCCCTTGGATCTCCTTCTTACTACAAAACCTGAATGCTATAAGACATCAGTCACCGCCCCCCTTGGTCTCTCAGACCACGGCATGGTCACTGCTTTCTACGCAATGCAACCCGAGGTCATACAGTCATCACACCCACGTATCTTTTGGCACTACAACTCTGCGAACTGGGACGAAATGCGGGATTACTTTTCCTCATTTCCATGAGCGTCTGTCTGCTTCTGTCATCCTGACCCATCTGATATCTCACAAAAAGTCACCAAAATGATCCAAGCTGGCATGGAATTATTTATTCCACGTACACAGAAAACCTCTTCAACCACTCAAAAACCCTGGTTCTCTAAATCCTGTGACAAGGCCAGACTTGAAAAGGTTACAGCACACAAAACGCTTCTACACAATCCCAGTCAAGAAAACCGTCAAGCATTTAACGACGCAAAAAACCGCGATGTCCGCATTCTTTCTCAAGCAAAAAACTCGTTTAATAACCACATAACAAACAAAGTCCTCTCAAGCTCCAACGGCAGCAAACCCTTCTGGTCTCTTGCTAAATATATTGGAAATAATTTCTGAAAGAGCACGTTCATACCTCTTGTTTCAGGAGATGAAATTGTTTCTACCGCCCTGGACAAGGCTAAACTTTTTGCCTCATTGTGCGCCGGCAATTCTACTCTCAACCCACCTCCAAATGTTCAACCACCAACAGTCCCCAATGTCGCGCATAAAATGACGGATATCATTTTCAAAACTAAAAAGGTACGAAAGATGCTCATTAATACCAGGAAAGTCTCTGGCCTTGACGAGATCCCAGAAATTGTTCTCAAAAAATGCGCACCAGAACTTGCTCCTATCCTGACTCGTCTGTTTCAGATATCTTACAATAAAGGCATATTCCCTAGTAACTGGAAAACTGCTCGAGTACAATCCGTTCCCAAGAAATTATTCAAAGCGCTTCCTAGCAACTACAGGCCCATTTCTCTCCTTTCAGTCGTCTCTAAAGTGATGGAAAACTATATATAAACACCGAATTACTAAAATTTCTTGAAAAACACAGTCTAATCCACAACAGGCAGTATGGATTCCGTCAGCGCAGATCAACTGCCGACCTACTTTCCTTTATCACTCATTCTTGGAACAAATCTATGGAACTACACGGTGAATCCCAGATTGTCGCTCTAGACATATCCAAAGCATTCGACCAGGTCTGGCACGCAGCGCTGCTTAATACACTACCGGCCTATGGCCTACCACCAAAACTCTGTACGTGGACAGCAAATTTCTTCTCCAACCGGAGCATTTCTGTTGTCGTGGATGGCCATTTCTCTAAACTGTATCCAATTAATGCAGGAGTTCCTCAAGGTTCAGCTTTAGCCCCTACTTAGTTTCTTTTCCACATCAATGACCTCCTCTCTAGCACATCCAACTCAGTTTACAGTTACGCGGACGACAGCACCCTCCACTCAAATATACAATATTCCATAGATATATAAAGAATAGAGATACAATTATTTACATTTTAAAGCAATCAGAGATCTGATAACATATTAATGTATTCGGGCGATTGTATGCTACACTGTATAATTTTACTACGCTTTACCTAACACTGTTGCCAAACGTTCGTTCACGCCCAATGTTTTCAGATTATGACACAAAATTTAATTTATAATATTAAATAATAAAAGCGTCTTGTCCCTATTTCATAGTGAAGCTATTATTTATAACAGTCTCCTATAGGTACAATAAGTATACCAATAGAGCTGCTGTATCTGATGCTTGATAATAAATATAAAATTTATGAGGATTCGGTAATGCTAGAATCTCAATATCAAGCGGCAACCCTGTTCAGTTCTTCCAGTCAACATTTCTGTCATTAGTAGTCGGCCGCCCAATTTTACAACTCTTCTAGGCGGTGTTGCTAGCAGTCGGAAATTTTGTATTAGTGATTTTTTTTAGTTTTAATTGTGTTATTTAAGGAAAAGTTTATCTATAAACATTAGAACATGGTTCACCAGTGTCAGGTGTGTGGAAAATTGGATTCATTTTTTCACTGGTGGCATAACAAACACGAGTCGGAATTATTTGCGACGTTGTCGAGAGTCGGAATGTGGTCTCTCTCTCTTGCATCTCTTTCCCACTTATGCTAATGGTTGTTACAAAACAAATGGCTATTTATGAATGAATAGTCGAGTCTCCTTTTATTATAAGTCTATGCAATATTCTGTCTCTTTAGCCCAATTAGATGAGGATCGCAGACTCATGGATGTGTCTCCGTGGATCTCCAAAAAGTATTGGACTGGGGAAGTAGAAATCATGTACAATTCAACGCCACCAAATCACAGTCTTGCTTTCTATCTCATAAGAGATACACCAGCCCTAGACCCATCACAATGAACAACCAAGTTATTCAAAGTAATGAGTCCTTTTCACTTGTTGGCATTTCTGTGGATCGAAATCTCAATTGGCACCAACATGTCACATCAATTGCAGAAGCGGCTGCTAAGAAATTAGGTTTCCTCTTCCGGGCTCGCAAATACTTTTCACCAGCTAATCTCTATACCTTATATACTTCACAAATAAGGCCAAACCTCCAATACTGCTCCCACATCTGAGGTGTTGCTGCCGATTCTACACTCGCTATCCTGGACGCCATTCAGAAGAGAGCTATACGTCTCATCGGTGACCCTACCCACACCCGAAGGCTGCCATCCCTTGCCCACCGACGTGCCGTTGGTGACCTCTCTCTCTCTCTTTTATAGATATCTGCACGGGCACTGCTCAGAGGAGCTTTCTTCCATAGTTCCTCCACCTGCTGCCCCCAACAGATCTACCAGGGGAACAGAGCGATTTCACTCTTTTACTGTCCAGGTCACCAGACATGGAACATCTTGTTATGCCCGCTCTTTTGTCCCGAGGACTTCCAAGTTGTGGAATTCCTTGCCGGCACATGTTTTTCCTTCTCCCCCGAAGATCCAAACCTTCAAGTCCAGAATTAACAAGTTGCCTCTTTCCTCCTTGTCAACACCCACGGTACGATAGTATTTAGGCTGTAAGCCCTCGTGGTGTGTTGTTGGAAAAAAAAAAAGTCATTTCTCATACGGGTGCGAGTGATCGTGGGTACATTTGTTGACACCATTATATAGGAGCAATGATAACCCTGCTAGATTTTAATTTGTTTCCACATGCGTTTCTGATATTGTGACTAAGTAATTTTAAAAAAACTTGAAAATATATCTTGTCCGTCATCCCTGTTACGGTCCTGTAAAACGTTCGGTTGTTTTCGTAAATCGGCTGCTGGACATTTGGCCGCCAAAGTTACATCGGTAATGCAGTCGGCTGTATCACTATCACAGTATAATAAACAATTATTAAGCTGCGACCATATTTCGGGGCAACGTTGGACAAAAGCATTGCCACAACCTAAGTAGATTTTCATTTTACAGTATGTATTGAAAATAAAATGAGCTTCTACTAGGAATCGGACCTAGGACCTAGGACCTTTGGCTGCATTTGGATCACCGAAGCTGCATTAAGAGGATAAAACCATGGTAATTTTTATGGGGTTACTATAAGAGTATATAATAATAAAGTCATATTTTTTAATTATATTGTTAACGTATTTAATCTTCCTTTCCCCGCTTGACATTTACATTTCCAAATTTGTAACTATATATTTTTAGTGAATTTTTATTAAAAAAATTCACTAATAGAGAGGTTACGATGGTGAGACTTTGCAAAAATTCTTTCAAATGAGTGCGAATTAGGACCCCTAGAACCCATATCCGGGGTCAGTTTGAATTTTTATATGTTTATATATATATATATATATATATATATATATATATATATATATATATATATATATATATATATATATATATATATATATATGTGTATCCGTCTGATAACTCAAAAAATAATTAACCGATTTAGATGAAACTCGGCAAGTGCCTTTCTTTTATTAATGGCTTGGATGAGTTCGTTGGCCAGGAAAATCGGACGGGGTTTTCCGGGAAAATTTTGAGTTTTCTTTCAAAAAAAAGGTTTTTTTCTAAAAATTTCGATAAAATTTGGTCTACATATTGCTTTGGGAAATACCTAACTATGTGCCAAAATTCAGCTTTCTAGGGTTACAGAAAAGTGAGCTATTCAAATTTGAAACATTTATGTTTAAATCATAAATATGTGGTTGCTGTTGGTTAGTCAATGCTTTTCTTATTGACTCATGAAATTCATTTGTAAGTTTCCGAGAAATGTCAATAATACTGAATCACTGATTGTAAATCTTTGGAAGCATTTACGATTATATATAACCCTATTGTAATTTATTATCATTTATCACCTCTGTAGTATAATTATTTTTGCCTTACAACTCGCAGCGTTTTTAGTCAATTGTTGTTATTAATAGTCAATAGTTTCTTTCCGAATACACACACCTTCCATTGACTTCTGCTTCTGCCGCTGTTACAGTCCTTTTATTTAGAGGTAGAGTTGTAACCACTCATACAAACAGTGTTTTTTAACCACGTGGCTGGGCGACTGACCGAATTCATTCCCAGTTGCTGTTGATTTACTCATATTCTCTTAATATGTTTGAAGATGTGGTGTCTACTTCATTCCAAGTCACTATTAACCGACTATTTATGAAATCAAATAAGTAAATTAAATCGATTGTCATAAAATATGTAGTGTATTAAGACAAGGGAAAGAGAAATAAAACATATATAACTGTGCACAAATAAGTACACTTGGAGAACACCCAAATCACCACAACACATGTTTCAGAGACCTTACGATCGTTTCGTTGACCAAGTCAACATCTTCAGAGGAAGAAAAATTCTGATAGAATAGAATTTTTCTTCCTCTGAAGATGTTGACTTGGTCAACTAAACGATCGTAAGGTCTCTGAAATATGTGTTGTGGTGATTTGGGTGTTCTCCAAGTGTACTGATTAGTGCTCATCACAGGTTCCAGTTTTCACATAGTAACTGTGCACATTTTGATTATATTTTAGGGTGCTTGAGAGAGGTATTGTCACAGCATAATATCTTATTAAAGTTCATTTGTAAATAGGTTTAATTTTTATATGTTTATATATATATATATATATATATATATATATATATATATATATATATATATATATATATATATATATATATATATATATGATAACTCAAAAAATAATTAACCGATTTCGATGAAACTTGGCAAGTGCCTGTCTTTTATTAATGGCTTGGATGAGTTCTTTATCCAGAAAAATCAGACGGGGTTTTCCGGAAAAATTTTGAGTTTTCTTTCGAAAAAATTTTTTTTCTCCGAAAGTAACAAAGCTGTTTCAATGAAATTTACTATATATGTTGCCTCAACCTTACTACGTACCAAAATTCAACTTTCTAAGTTTAGAGAAAATTGAGTTATTCAAATTTTAAATTTTCTTTCGAAAAAAATTTTTTTCTCCGAAAATTACAAAGTTATTTTAATGAAATGTTGTGGATATCTTGCCTTAGGAAAAACCTTACTACGTATTGAAATTAAACTCTCTAAGTTTATAGAAAATTGAGTTATTTAAATTTGAAGCATTTAATAAAAATTCACTACCATAACGCACTTGCTGCGTCCCGAGTTTTTTTTTTACCGAGAACGTTTCTTTCATCACTTACCATTCCTCTTTAAATTAGTCGTAATTATATATTTCTGTTTTGCTTCTATAATTAAACAAAGGAATAAAAAAACTGTGACGATGTAGTTTTCTTAGACGAAAAGAGTGACGAAAATAATAGCAAACAATTCGGAAACGGTCTTTGATGTAACAGTTAAACAACCTCTGAGCTATCTTTGTAAGCAAAATGAAATAAAAGCGAAGATCTCAAATTAACTCTCGCGTTTCTTCCTAGTTGAAAGTATATGTGATTGCTTTGGCAATAGACGCAATTCTCACACAGAATATTTAAAATGGTAATGATGGTGTAGTTCATCAATTTCCTTGCTTCAGCAGTTCTTTTCATTTCATTATATAACATATGTACTTCTTTAATTCACCCGAATTTTTTTTGTTGCAAAGTCTCACCATCGATACCTCTCTATTAGTGAATTTTTTAAAATAAAAATTCACTAAAAGATCGAATCCTCACGGAAGATTTGGTGGCTAAAATTTGAGCAATTAGGCGTGAGTTACAATAGACCTTGATTCGCAGTGGATGGACTCACATTAAATATAATCTAATCTACTACTTAAATAACAAGTTTTTTGAAACTAACTTTGAATGAAAATTCGCTACTAAAGCACACTTGCTGCGTGCAGAATTTTTTGAATTTCGTTGAAACTGATGAAATATTGTAACTTTCTATGTAAGACCGGCGAAAAGGTCTACCTCAAATTCATTTTTGGAAACATTTTAGGCAAATGCAAAAAGTACAACTGAAACATACGAGGGCGGGTCAATAAGTCCGTGACTTTTTGAATGAAACACAGGTTTTTTGACAAAAAATCATTTTATTTCTCAACATATCCTCCTTTGAGCTCTATACACTTCATCCAATGTGTCTCCATTTTTTTATCGCTTCCAAAAAATAAGATTTGTCGAGGTCCTCAAAATAGGTATTTGTTTGTGAGATGATTTCATCATTGCAGTCAAATCTCTTTCCGTCGAGCCATTTCTTTAAGTTTGGAAACAAGCAATAGTCAATTCGTAGCTCAATTTATGCAATTTCGCCATGGAGACGTTTTTTCTTCAAATCGTCATTGAATCGGTCCAATAAGTTGGTATAATATTCGCCATTGATTGTTGTTCCCTTTTGAAGGTAATCAATGTGGATTATACCGTGTGCATCCCAAAAAACGGTCGCCATGGCTTTATTGGGTGACAAACCCACCTTCGCCATCTTCGGCCGGAGAAACCCACTATTTTGACTGCTGCTTGTTCTCTGGTGTGTTGTGGTGAATCCACGGTTACGAAACGAAGCAAAAACTCGTTCCTTTTGCGGTTGAACAACGCCAAACATTCCTTAGAAGTTGTCACACGGTTGCGTTTGTGGTCGATTGTGAGCATACGTGGATCTTGCGGATAGTTTTCTCATACCCAAGTGATCATGCAAAATCAAAACCACTGAGTCATGTGATATGCCTATGGCTTCCACAATCTCCCGCACTTTCAATCTCGGATCGGCCAACACCATATCATGATTTTTTTCAATTGTTTCAGGTCTAGCGACCTCAACTGGGCGTCCAGAACGTTCGGCGTCATTTGTGCCTGTACGGCCGCAACGAAATTCGGTAAACCACTTGCATGGCAATTCTCGACCAATCAGAGAGTGGCGCGTGAGTCAATTAATTATTATATAAGAAATCTTGGTACATTTCAGATGAGCTCACGGAGGGCTATTAGATTTTTTTTTCAGAAACACGCTTCGAAGCATTCTTGGATGCATAAACCACAAGAACAATTTATTTAAGGCTGGATGTATTCTCACCATAATTAGAACCGCAAACCGTACGCTATACTAATTACAGCGAGAACACACCTACAAAATAATACGGCTATGGTAGACAGCCTCTTAGAACATTGTGAGATATACGACATCTCGGTGCGGAACCATGTGGTATGTTGTCACGACAGCTCCAAATAACACAAAATTTTATAAAAAGTCTGGACACAGCCAGTGCGTCATGGAAGTGAATTTTCGTAAAAATGTTTTTAATAGCAATTATGTTCGACCTCTTATTCGATACCAACCAGTCCATAATAATTGCTGGCGATTTAAATTCCAAACACCCCAATTGGCATTCTCGTAATGCCAACACAAATGGGAAAATCCTCCAAGCCTATGTCGGCAACCATGCAAATTGCTCGGTTGACGCTCCCCAAATACCCACAGACTTCGGCAGTGCGGGTCGACCCGACGTGCTCGACACCCTTCTCCATGAAATAACAACCCAAAACGACCTCTCGTCGGACCATAACCCAGTCATATTGCAGCTCGGCGACGTCAGCGACGAACCCGCCTTCCCAAGGAAAAAGGTACTGTGGTCAGTTTTCACAGATCACCTTAAAAACACCCTTGGAAATATTCCTGTTATCCGCAGCATCCCCGAACTCGAGGGTGCAGTGGACAATCTAAAGTCCAAAATGCAATGTTCTATCGAACGTGCATCAAGGACGTACCCCGCCCAGAGCAATCTGCCACCTTTTCCGTCCAGTATCAGAGAAATGATACTCGAAAAAAACCGCGTGCGTAGACTAGCTCAACGCACCGGAAACCCCACCGACAAACGAGACGCAAACAGACTCATCAAACAAGTACGATCCGCCCTACAAGAACTCCGCAACAATCGTTGGGAGGAGCGCCTGCAAACCTTGTCTACTAAAGACAATTCCATCTGGCAAATGGCTAAAGCTTTTCGCTCCCAAGAACTGCCGATATCCCCACTTCACGGCCGTGACGGTGTCGTATACACGGATTCGGAGAAAGCTACTACATTCGCAGATCATCTGGAGTTACAATTCAGCTGGAATTCTGCTACCTTCCCTCTGCTGTACAATATATTTGTCGCAGACATTCCGACAGCCCCCCTAAACGTGACATACGCACTGTACGCAGCCGACACTACCATCCTCAGCAGCTCCACTCAGCCGACGATAATAACCGAACGTCTTCAGACCGCCGTAGTCGAGCTGCAATCATGGTATAGGAAATCGCTTCTAGCCATAAACCCCGATAAATGTTCAGCTGTCCTATTTTCCAAGAGGAGACACACACCTCACGAACACGTTTCATTAGACAACCGTCTAATTCCCTGACAAGATTCCGCCAAATACCTCGGGGTTTTCCTCGACAAACACTTAACATGGCGCCCCCATGTCAATCACGCCCGACGAAAATCCTCGATGTTCATCTCGAAGCTGTTCCCACTTCTAAATAGAAATTCCAAATTGTCCATGAACAATAAATTTCTCATGTACAAAGTCATCATCCGGTCAGCCTTGACCTATGCATCCCCTGCATGGGCCACCATCCAGAATAAAATTCTGAGAATGGTTACCGGAGCGCCATGGTTCGTCAGAAACAGTCAGATTCATTCTGATATGGAAATGCCTTCGATACTTGAGTTTATAACTCAACTATCCACAACTCAGTTCGTAAAAGCCGCTTCTCACACAGATGCTCTTCTCCGTAGTGCCACCGGGTACGATGAGCAACTTCCATATAAGCATAAGCGTCCAAAGCTTATACTTACCCGCTAAACGCCCCCGCGGCAAAATTAGAATGGAAACATTTAAACCCAAAAGTCATTGTGTGTATTCTTTCCGACGGAGGTATGTACTAAGGTCCGGTACTCCTAGGGAGAGAGTTTTAGTGAGTAGGTGTACTAAGTGTACGAGTCTCACAGTACCTCGATATCCCACGGCACTACAGTGTCATGAATGATGTCTGCATGAGACATCTCTCCCTACTGTATTAAAAAAAAGCAAATGTGTCTCTAGTTCAAGCAGGCATCAATATTTTATCAAAATAACTTATTGTTTGAAAATGTACACACATTTTCCGAAAATAAACTTTAAATGTTTCCGAGAAACCTGGTTCCTAGCCAACAAACCTTAGGTTAATAGCAAATTGAGTTATTGAAATTTGAAGCATTTAATGGAAATTCGTTACCAAAACGCACTTACTGCGTCTTGATTTTTTTTCTTACAAACATGCATCATATTTCGAAATGCAAAAATGCAGTAATATGAGAGTGTTCGAAAAAAATTGTAAATACCACCAACGACTTGTGGGCGACCATGTGGTTGTCAAATAATTTTACGAGATAAGGCTCAATACACCCTATAATTAACGTATACAACTTTTATTCGTATCTTGTATAATAACAGTTATATTGAACTTTACCGTAGAAATGCGTCACCCTGTATATATGTAAACAGATAAAAAGTGAAACTAAACCCGGATATAGACTCTAGAGGGCCTAGTTTGCGTTCATTTAAAGAAATATTTTTAAAATACAGAGTCGCGGTCTCCTCATTAACGAATTTTTTCGTCGAAAAGTAGCTAAAAATTATAGACCGTTTTACCAAAAACTTAACTAAAACTACCTCAAAAGCATCAGAGAAAGAGTCTTTTTGAAATGAAATTTCTGGAAATATTTTAGTAAAATGAAGGAGAGTGAAGGTTGAAGCCGAAACTTCAGCGTTTGCAGAACACTTTTCTTGCCACATTTTCTTTACAGAATCCGTATTAGTTTCAGGTTATTTGCCTAAATATTGCCAATTTTGACGTTTCAAATCGCGACTGACGTTTTGAGGAAAATCCCCTTTTTTAAATGCCTATATCTTTTTTGTCTTTAAACCTACAGACCTTAATTTTGGCACATGGTTCACTCTTTATAATAAAAAGACTCTTACCAAATTTGGTTGCCCTTACTTTGTTATTTCCATAGATATAATTTTTTCTGAAAGAATACACACAATTTGCCGGGAAAACTGTGGTACCCAAGCCACTCGCAAAAGGAAGGTCCTCAAAAAATTTGATCAAAATCGGCATATTATTTTTTGAGTTATCGGTGTGATACATTCATATATATATATATATATATATATATATATATATATATATATATATATATATATATATATATATATATATATATATATATATATATATATATATATATATATATATATATATATATATATATATATATATATATATATATATATATATATATATATATATATATATATATATATATATATATATATATATATATATATATATATATATATATATATATATATATATATAGTGTCCCATCGGTCTGGGGACGGAAGAAAGATCCTCACTGAGGCCATATCTTAAAATGCTGTTTTCTGGTCCACGAGTGCACATTTTAAAATTGATTTCATTTATACAGGGTGGCTATATACAGAGTGTTGCACCAAACTTCTATTTTTTAAATGGAATACCCTGTATTTTACAGCAGATTTGGATTCTCCCTGCTTCATATATTAACAAAGTGAAGTTTCAGCGCTTTATACAGGGTACTTTTAAAGATATGGCCATTTGTTTCTCTGAATCGACATGCATTGGTCACCTGGTATCTCCCAAGAACTAACTTAACCAGTTATTTTTTATAGCGATATACTTTCGGCATGTAGTCTCTTTTATTTTAATACCGAAAAGTATCCGTCAAATTGGAAATCATATGCACTGTGACCCAAAACGTGAATCGAAGACTTTCTCGAAATTTTCAAATGGAACACCCTATATTTTATATTGCTATCTTGTGGCTTATTTATTCCTCTATTGATTTTATTAAGCTTTTCCTATACTCAAATTAACTCGTTTTAAAGTTATCCTAGGTATTATCAGAAAATACCCTTATATACATGATATTGACATTTGTCAAACTAAAGTAATTTTTATCTCCTACAAATTTAAACTTTTTGGTGAAAATATGGGTTGCTTGGAAAGAATAGCAGTTAGAAAGACATTATGTAATAACAGAGATTTATGCTTATGGATGTTAATTGCACGTCGGGGTCACCAATATGGATGTTAATTGCACTTGTTGATATTAAATCCATACGTAAACATTTAATATACTTTATTATTTCACTAACTGAAAAACTATATAAAACAATCCAACAGTACATAACAGATAACTGACCGAGCGTGGAGAGACGTATCTTCACTGTATCGGTTGGTAGCGAGGAGAGAGAGAGAGAGAGATCCCTGGTGTCTCTTATATAGTAGTTCTTGACAGCTTGCTGTCGAATAACGTAACGCAACGTTTAGCTGTCAAGAGAAACACAGAGTAGTGTTGACGGAAACACTGCGGTCGGAACCACCGCCACAATGCTAAATGAAGGCGATGGCTGAAGTGTTAGAAGGTGCAAAATAAAAGAGAAAAAAGAATTTAAGTTTGGTACGTCAAAATCTGAAGTTTATTGAATTTGGTGTCGGACTGTCAAACTATTTAGGATTCAACCTTCTAAATTATATTATATGATACACCACAAGTGGCATAAGACTTATTGTATTAACATAATGTATAATTTTTGCCAATAAACAATAATAATAATAATTATTATTATTTCGTCACTTATTTTCATTAATCATGTTGGCTTTGGATATGCCTCGCCCACTAACTAGCTAACTTTTCCAAATAGTTCTATGGACCAGCATGAGAGCAATATTAGGTGATTTGTTAAGCTAGTAATTAACAAATTATAATTCAGCTCAAATTAGGTTTTATACGATATAATTTTTTTTCTAAATGCAACAGCCTGTATATTTTTACTATTTTGATTAATACAAAATTTCATAAGCCTTCTTATGATACCAAATTTGTATAAGTTAAATCAAATACGAAAGGAGATACACCGGTTCAAAGTTAAATTTTTATTGAAAAATGTTTATTATCGTTCATACCATCGTGTAAATAACGGTAGCCTTCGAGATAAGTTGAAACATAAGCAACACAATAAAATAAATATCTGAAATATTGTGAAACTGACGTTTTGCCAAGTGTTTGCTAATTTTTTAATTACTTTTGCGTTTAGTGTTAATCATTGTTGCTTGTTTATTAACTGTTGTTTCTTGTTCGTTTCTCGTTTGTTGTTCCTTGTTCTGTGTTTATTAGTGAATTTTCTTAGAAAAAATTCACTAATGAGGAGATCTCGACTTTTGAATTTTGAAAAAATTTCTTCAAATGAGCGCGATCTAGGACCCCTAGAACCCATATCCGGGGTCAGTTTCAATTTTTATATGTTTATATATATATATATATATATATATATATATATATATATATATATATATATATATATATATATATATATATATATATATATATATATATATATATTATATATATATATATATATATATATATATATATATATATATATATATATATATATATATATATCACACCGATAACTCAAAAAATAATAGGCCGATTTTGATAAAATTTGGCATGTACTTTTCTTTTGTAAATAGCTTGGATAAGTTCGTTAGTCAGGAAAATCGGACGAGGTTTTCCGGGAAAATTTTGAGTTTTCATTCGAAAAAAATTATTATCTCAAAAAGTAATTAGCCGATTTTAATAAAATTTGGCGTGTACCTTTCTTTTGTAAATAGCTTTGACAAGTTTGTTAGTCAGGAAAATCGGACGAGGTTTTCCGGGAAAATTTTCAGTTTTCATTCGAAAAAAATTTTTATCTCAAAGAATAATAGGCCGATTTTGATAAAATTTGGCACGTACCTTCCTTTTGTAAAACGCTTTGACAAGTTCGTTAATCAAAAAAATCGGACAAGGTTTTCCGGGAAAATTTTGAGTTTTCATTTAAAAAAAAATGTTATCTTAAAAAATAAAAAATCTATGATAACCAAATTTGGTAGGTAGGTTTACGATATAAAAAGCAAACTACATACCAAAATTTAGATTTCTATGTTACAAGAAAAAAAAGTTATAAAATATTTTGTGCCAGATCATTTCTATGAAAATTCACTACCATAACGCACTTGCTGCGTCCAGGCTTTTTATTAACGTTACATTTAAAAATGAATTTTACTAATGAATAGTAGTTAATATGGTGTACGCTTTAGGACAGGCAGATCGATACTGTCTTCTGGCGTCCGGAATCTACAGGCAGAAGTATCCTTCAGCTCGACACCCAAGACCAGAAGCATTTGAGAAAGTTAGAACACGCTTCGAGGAAATATGTAGCGCCAAATACAAAACAAAATCATATGAAAATCGTCATAAAACCAATGAAAATGCAGAATGCCAGGTTTTGTTATCAATCGAAGAGAATCTACATATAACTACGAGGCAAATTGCATTATTTCAGGGTATTAGCAAATCTTCAGTCAACAGGATAATTAAAAAGTACAAATTTCATCCATATCATTTATGTCTTCATCACTCAATTACTTCTGAAGATCAAGTAAATCGAATCAATTTCTGTAATATTTTTTCAAATATGACCGATGAAATTCCAAATTTTTACAATACGGTTCTCTTTAGCGACGAGGCAACTTTTAATAACATCGAAGTAGTAAACAAACACAATATGTATTACTACGCTCAAGAAAATCCACTCTGGGTACGTCAAGTAGACTTTCAACATCAATGGTCCTTGAATGTGTGAGGGGACTTATAGGCGATAAAGAAAAATTTTACAGATCGACTTCATTGAGAACGATACCGCAGGTTTCTCGAGGATGATTTGCCGAATTTAATGGAGGATGTAGACCTTGAAACAAGACTAATAATGTATTTTCAGCATGATGGTGGTCCTTCACATTTTCACGGAGACGTAAAGCAATACTTAAACAATTGGTTAGGAAACCGATGGATCGGTCGAGGAGGGAACATTTGATGGCCAGCAAGATCGCCCGATCTAACCCCAATAGACTTTTGACTCTAGGGATATGTGAAGCAAGAAGTATATGAAGATTTGTCCACAGCTGCGGATAAGAAAAATCAAATTCAATCAGCTTTTAGAAGTATTAGCCCCCTCATGTTGAACAAAGTCAAAGAAAACTTTCAACGACGACTCCGAATTTGCATTTAGGAAAACGGAAACATTTTTGAACATGTTTTCTGAGTTGTAATAAGAGTTCTACTATGCACAAATAAAAAGTTTGAACCGGTGTACCTCTTTTTGTGAATTTTCTTAAAAAAAATTCACTAATGAGGAGATCCCGACTTTTGAATTTTGGAAAAATTCTTCAAATGAGCCCTAATTAGCCTATTAGCCACACCCCCCCCCCCCCCCCCCCCCAGAAAACATATCCGGGGTCAGTTTCAATTTTTATATGTATATATATATATATATATATATATATATATATATATATATATATATATATATATATATATATATATATATATATATATATATGTATATGTATCACACCGATAACTCAAAAAATAATGGGCCGATTTTGATTAAATTTGGTGAAAAAATTCCTTTTGCAAATGGCTTGGATAGGTTCGTTAGCCAGGAAAATCTGCCCAGGTTTTCCCGGAAAATTTGGTGTTTTCTTTCGAAAAAAATTTATATCTCCGGAATTAAAAAAAACTCTGGACGCAGCAAGTGCGTTATGGTAGTGAATTTTCATAAAAATGTTTCTTAATAGCAAATATGTGTTTTTCTTTTAATTTAAGAAAAGAGGCATCAATTTCGGTTACCAGTATAACCTATATAGTAAAAACAATGTGCCATGTTTCATAAAAATAACTTTATTGTGTGAAAATGTACAAACATTTCCTAAAGTAAACTTAAAGTGTTCCCGGAAAAACTCGTTTCTTGGTCAACCTTATAGGTTAATAGCAAATTGGGCTATACAAATATGAAGCATTTGATCAAAATTCGCTACCATAACGCACTTGCTGTATCCGGAATTTCTTTTTTACAAACATGTATTATATTTCGATGGAAAATGCAAAAATGCAATAACATAAGGCGTGTTTGATTAAAAAAAAAAGAAAATTTGTATCACCGACGACTTTTGGGCCACCTGTGATTGTAGAAATATTTTTTGAAGATGTAGCTCAAGACACCCTATAATTAATGTATAAAGATATTTTTCATATCTTGTATAATAACGGATATATTGAGCTTTATTGATTTTTTACGAAAATTCGACAAAAATTATATACCATTAAACGATAAACTCTATAGCTAAGGCTACTGCCCAGCATCAGAGAAAGGGTCTATTTGAAATGAATTTTCTGGAAATATTTTTGTGAAATTAAGGACAATGACGGTTGAAACTAAGACTTCAGGGTTTGTAAAACATCCTTCTTGAGACATTTGATTCCCATAACCCGTATTAGATTTACGTTATTTGCCTAAATGTTGCCGATTTTGACGTTTTATATCGCAACTTTGACGTTTTGCAGAAAACCCCAATTTATTTTTCTTTAAATGCCTATAACTTTTTTGTCTTTTGACCTACATAGCTAAATTTTGGTAGGTAACTTACCTATAAAGATGTAAACCCGCGTGCCAAATTTGGTTGCCCTTACTTTGTTAATTTGGGAGATATAATTTTTTTTCGAAAGAAAACACAAAATTTTCCAAGAAAACCTGGGCAGATTTTCCTGGCTAACGAACTTATCCAAGCCATCTGCAAAAGGAATTTATTCACCAAATTTAATCAAAATCGGACCATTATTTTTTGAGTTATCGGTGTGATACATACATATATATATATATATATATATATATATATATATATATATATATATATATATATATATATATATATATATATATATATATATAAACATATAAAAATTGAAACTGACCCCGGATATGTTTTCTGGGGGGCCTAATTAGCGCTCATTTGAAGAAATTTTTTCAAAATTCAAAAGTCGGGATCTCCTTATTAGTGAATTTTTTTAAGAAAATTCACTAAAAGTAAGGGCACCCAAATTTGGTACGCATATTTACATCCTTATAGGTAAGTTACCTACCAAAATTTAGCTATGTAGGTCAAAAGACAAAAAAGTTATAGGCATTTAAAGAAAAATAAATTGGGGTTTTCCTCAAAACGTCAAGTGGCGATTTAAAATGTCAAGATTGGCAACATTTAGGCAAGTAACTTGAATATAATACGGGCTATAGAAATAAAATGTCTCAAGAAGAATGTTTTACAAACCCTAAAGTCTTAATTTCAACCGTCAGTGTCCTTCATTTTACTAAAATATTTGCAGAAAATTCATTTCAAATAGACCCTTTCTCTGATGCTTGGCAGTAGCCTTAGCTATAGAGTTTATCATTTAATGGTATATAATTTTTGTCGAATTTTCGTAAAAAATCAAAGCTCAATATATCCGTTATTATATAAGATATGAAAATTTTTTGTATATATTAATTATAGGGTGTCTTGAGCTACATCTTAAAATAATATTTCTGCAATCACAGGATGGCCCATAAGTCATTGGTGATACAAATTTCCTTTTTTTTTTAATCAAACACGCCTTATGTTATTGCATTTTTGCATTTTCCATCGAAATATAATGCATGTTTGTAAGAAAAGAAATTCTGGACGCAGCAAGTGCGTTATGGTAGCGAATGTTGATCAAATGTTTCATATTTGAACAGCTCAATTTGCTATTAACCTATAAGGTTGACCAAGAAACGTGTTTTTTCGGGAACACTTTAAGTTTGCTTTTGGAAATTTTTGTACATTTTCACACAATAAAGTTATTTTGGTGAAACATGACACATTGTTTTTACTATATACGTTATACTGGTAACCAAATTTGATGCCTGCTTTCTTAAAAAAACACACATATTTGTTATTAAAAACATTTTTATGAAAATTCACTACCATAACGCACTTGCTGCGTCTTTGTATTTAATTTAACTTGTTAAAAAATTGTATCATAAAAGGTTAATAAAATTTTGCATCCATCAAAATCCAAATATTACTAGTTATTTAGTTATTAGCTAGTTAGTGGGCGAGGCATATCCAAAGCCATCATGATTAATGAAAATAAGTGACGCAATAAGGGTATTTTCTGATAACAGCTAGGATAAGTTTAAAATGAGTCGATTTGAGTATAGGGAAAGCTTGATAAAATTAACCGAGGAATAAATGAGCTACCCGATAGCGATATAAAATATATGCTGTTCCTTTTGAAAATTTCGAGAAAGTCTTCGATTCTCGTTTTGGGTCACAGTGTATATGATTTCCAATTTGACGGATACTTCTCGGTAGGAAAATAAAATAGACCACATGTCGAAAATATATCGCCATAAAAAGAATTGGTTACGTTAGTTCTTGGGAGATACCAGGTGATCAATACATGTAGATTCAGAAAAACAAATGGGCATATCTTTAAAAGTACCCTGTATATAAAGGGTAGAAACTTCACTCAGGTACCTAATGCATGAATCGAGGAGAATCCAAATCTTCAATAAAATATGGGGTGTTCCATTTAAAAAATATAAGTTTGATGCAATACTCTGTATATAGCCAGCTTGTATAAATGAAATCAATTATAAAATGTGCACTCGTAGAACACGTAGCAAAACTAAAACTATTAGCTCAATGCTTCCTCAAATTATTGTATTCATAAAACCGTTCTCGATACAAACAGATTTGTCGGCAATTTAAAAAGCTTTGACAAAATATATTCTATTTATTAGTTTTTCCAGGATTTAACCAAGGTACTAATTTCCTTCGAAAATTTTGAAAAAGCATATATAAAGCATTTCGAAGTAAGAACGTACCCAAATCCATAGCCTAGTTTTTTAATCACTACATTTGAGTGGAGCACCTACAATGATTGTATGTAGCAAAACTAAAGTTAATCCCTCATGGTGTTCAGAAGTTACAATGTTTACAAGTTCGTTCTAGATACGAACAGATTTTGCCACCATTTTGAAATGTGTATGTTTAGCGAAACAAATAATCGAGGCTATAAATCTTTTTATTTTTTAAACATTCTTAAAAGCATATTTTAGCTTCAGATTTAATCGAATAATAGCGGCAGAACTTTTTTAAATTGAAGGATACACGCCAGTTTGAAATGAGTGGATTTGGCAAAAAATCACATATTCTTCAGTTATTTACGGTTACTACAAAATACATTTTATAAAACAATTTGCTCAATCAATAAGAAAGCAGTTTGTTTTACTGTTATTTATGGAAAAAAAATCTACCACTGTTGCAATTTTGTTGGTTTTCTAATCACTTTGTCTCACGCTTCTAAGAATTGTATATACAAAGAACGAAATCATTAACTTAATGCTTTTGAAGTTATCGTGTTTACAAAATCGCTCTATACATACACACACAAACACACTTAAACACTTGCATACATAAGTACTACACTCTTGATTAATGGATTTTGATTTTTTGGGTCCAGAGCGCTCTAAAACGTTTTCTGTGTAAAATAATTTTTGATACCCTGACTTGACAGAAATTACATCCTATTACAAAGATCTATTTTGACAAAGTCAGATAGATATAATAATAAAATCAGAAAATAGAAGACAAAGATTTTGAACACCAGTATAAATAGGTATACCTGTCAAGTTTTATAAAGCGAAATATAAATTACAACATGTGCAAACCTTGAAAACTATTTTACTAGCAACACTCGTTGCCAAAATATATTTTTCTTTAATTTAATTGGACATTATACCAAATCATTAAGAAGGAGTAATAAGACCAAGAGCTGAATGGAATCACGAACTTTTAATAAGCCGTTTACAGTAAAAAAAATTTAATACCCACACAAAATTTTTGTTTTGCTTATCGTACATTTTTGGTTGATTATTGACAAATTTTGCAATAATCTGAGCTTTAAATTTTATTCGGCAGGAAACTACCTTGATCAGAACTTTCACTAGTTGACCTGGTTGACCTGGCTTTCATTTTGCACTTATCTACTAATAAAAGTATTTTAAAATTATCACTTCACTTTACAATATTTAAATTTCACTATATGTAATAATTGTATAGGTAAATAAAAAATATAATCACGCTTGATTTTGTATTAGCTACTGATCAGTCAACTACACAAAAAAATATTGAAAATGTTTTGAGAGTGGGTGTCCATGATGCAAGGTGTTGAGTTTATTTCTGACCACCGTAAAAACCTGATTCGAGCTTAATTTCGTTCTGGCAGCTAAACAAGCATAACAACAACCATATTAAATGTATAGATTCCACATCATATCAGTTTGAAATCATTATATAACTGTCTAATATCCGTTCTCGAACGGATATTCTTTTTTTTTACTCCCTTATTAATAGCCACACAAAAATAATTAATATGGTTTCGTGTTTGTGGTAGAACCGCCAAAAAGATTTGGCAAACCAAAATAAGCTCTGTTTTGAAACTGTTCCGGCTTCGCTCAGAGTTAGATATGACATACCTGATCTCTTGCTCTTTCTATCACGATGTTCCATTATTTTCGAAGGCACTACACTTGTTGCTTGAATCTTCCATGTTTTGGAATTAGTTTCCTTTCACTGACTAATGGTCTTCGATTGGAAATGATGTTAGATGGGACGTGAGTATTTTTAAACGGTATACACACGCGCGAAACAGCTCTGAAATGTTGATCAGTGTTGATCTGGCCCGCGACTGAGATAGGTGCTTCGGATCTATTTCTGGAGGGTCTATTTCTGAGAAATGACGTGTGGTGAAAATCGCATATATACCCACTTCAATTATTCATCGCTATTGTCTACTTCCTTAAGATTATTTTCTTATACTAAAACACTAATTCCAGTCCTTTATTGATTTATTATGAAACAGATTTAAATTGCTCTCGAATGGTCAAGAGTTTGCGATAGACTGACTGGGTTAGAGAGTTGGGCATGTTTTGTTATTTGTCCTGGAATGAGAAAATAAGTTTTACGTCACAATTGATCCAGACAGTGTTTTATGAGGTTGTTACGAAATCTCTAAGATTCTTGGTGGTGCGATATAAAAATAAACTACAGAGTCAAAGATAGCGATGGCCTGTGTTTAGTATTTACGGGGGCTGTTCAATGTTTTTTATATTTCAACAACACACCACGAGGGCTTACAGCCTAAATACTACCGTACCGTTGGGGTCGACAAGGAGGAAAGGGCAACTTGTTAATTCTGGACTTGAACATCGACATTTCGAACGCACATTGCGGTCCTCGGATACTGTTCCCGGACCACTCCTGTCTGGGGGTCGTCTCCTAATCAAAGACTGCTCGGTCGCGTCTTTCTGAGAAGACGCGGCGACGGAGCGTGGCGTGGTCCGCGACGGTCTCTAATTGGAGATCGTCGACGGACCGCGGCGTTCCGAAACGTCACCGTTATGCCTGCCAGCTCTCGGGTATACCGACTTGTGCGCTTGACAGTCCGACCATCGGGTCCAAATGTCCGGTTTTATGAGAGTTCGGACAGGCGACGGAAGCGAGTCTGACCGCTCGACGTCCCTTTATTCAATGCATGAGGAGAAGGAAAAACATACGCCGGCAAGGAATTCCAATACTTGGAAGTCCTCGGGACGCAAAAGAGCGGGCATAACAAGATATTCTATGTCTGGTGACCTGGACAGTAAAAGGGTGCATTCGCTCTCTTCCCTTGGTAGATCTGTTGGGGGCAGCAGGTGGAGGAACTATGGAAGAAAGCTCCTCTGAGCAGTGCCCGTGCAGATATCTATAAAAGATAGAGAGAGAGAGAGAGAGAGAGAGAGAGAGAGAGAGAGAGAGAGAGAGAGAGAGAGAGAGAGGTCACCAACGGCACGTCGGTGGACAAGGGATGGCAGCCTTTGGGTGAGGGTAGAGTCACCGATGAGACGTATAGCTCTCTTCTAAATGGAGTCCAGGATAGCGAGTGTAGAAGCATCAGCGGCAGCCCAGATATGGGAGCAGTATTCGATTTTTGGCCTTATTTGTGAAGTATGTAAGATATAGAGATTAACTGGTGAAAAGGATTTGCGAGCCCGGAAGAGGAAACCTAATTTGTAAACAGCCGCTTCTGCAATTGATGTGTCATGTTGGTGCCAATTGAGATTTCGATTCACAGAAATGCCAACAAGTGAAAAGGACTCCTTACTTTGAATAACTTGGTTGTTCATTGTGATGGGTCTAGGGCTGGTATATCTCTTATGAGATAGAAAGCAAGACTGAGATTTGGTGGAGTTGAATTGTACAAGAATTCTACTACCCCAGTCTAATATTTTTTGGAGATCCGCAGAGACAGAACCCTCCATGAGCCTGCGATCCTCATCTAATTGGGCTAAAGAGACAGGCTTAGAATATTGTATATTTGACTGGAGGGTGCTGTCGCCCGCGTAACTGTGAACTGGGTTGGATGTGCTATAGAGGAGGTCATTGATGTGGAGAAGAAACAAAGTAGGGGCTAAAGCTGAACCTTGAGGGACTCCTGTATTAATTGAATACAATTTAGAGGAATGGCCATCCACGACAACAGAAATGCTTCGGTTGGAGAGGAAATTTGCTGTCCAGGTGGTAGGCCATAGGCCGGAAGTTTATTAAGCAGCGCTGCGTGCTAGACTTGGTCGAATGCTTTGGATATGTCTAGAGCGACAATCTGGGATTCACCATAGACTTGTTCCAAGAATGGACGACAAAGCAAAGGAGGTCGGTAGTTGATCTGCGCTGACGAAATCCATACTGCCTGTCGTGGATTAGACTATGTTTTTCAAGAAATTTTAGTACTTCGGTGTTTATATACTTTTCCATCATTTTAGAGACGACTGAAAGGAGAGAAATAGGCATGTAGTTGCTATGAAGCGCTTTGGATCCTTTCTTGGGGACGGGTTGTACTCGAGCAGTTTTCCAGTTACTAGGGATAATGCCTCTATTGTAAGATGTCTGAAACAGACGAGTCAGGACAGGAGCAAGTTCTGGTGCGCATTTTTTGATAACAATTGATGGGATCTCGTCAAGGCCAGAGGCTTTCCTGGTATTAAGAGAAGAGAGCATTTGTCGTACCTTTTTAGTTTTGAAAACGATATCCGTCATTTTATGCACTTTGTTTTTGATGTGGTTATTAAACGAGTTTTTTGCCTCAGAATGACTGCGGACATAGCGGTTTCTTGCGTCGTTAAATGCTTGACGGTTTTCCTGACTGGGATTGTGTAGAAGCGTTTTATGAGGTTTGACCTTTTCAAGTATTTAATCTTAGGTCATTTTCTCATGCTTCTTTAGACAATTCCTTAATACCATAGACTTCCAAAATCTTTTTCCATCTTATGGCTTTTTGAAACAGATCAGGCTCATGGACCTTTTTATTGATGTCGTCTATCCATATTGTTAATGCGGGTGGCTTCAAGATTTTAAAAAAAATCTAAATTACGTTTAAGATAAGCACAGTTGTAGAACACAAATCACCACAACACATTAAAAAAACCTGACGATCGTTTCATTAACCAACTTAGCGTTATTAGAGGATGAATGTTTTTAATCATTAACGCGAAGTTAGTTAAGAAAATTGATATACAAAATAAAAAAATAAACAACTGGTAAAATATCAAATTAAAAACGAAAAACTAGTTCCTCGGAAAATTGACCTCGTAGAAAACCTTTCTTCACAGTCGTTTAATAACAACAAGTTCGACCTCCTAAACAAGGGGTTGAAATTCGATCTACAGAAAAAGGAGACTGTATACAACTAACTAACAATTTAGAAAATTATCAGCCCTGGCCCATTTCTACCCCAATATAGGGACAAGGTATGTAAGGCTAGATGCATTCTATTTTTTTAACACTTTGTGTTATTTGGAGCTGGCGTGACAACATACTACTTGGTTCCGCACCTAGGTGGCGGCACGTCCACCACTCACTTAGTGTTAATAACAACAAGCTTTTATTTGCGACATCAGTATAAAATAATGCTACAAAAAATTTCCAAACGCTACAAACAAAAGCTATTAGGTGGAATTGCCACTTGTGTTTGTTTCGGGTCTAACAATATATATATATATATATATATATATATATATATATATATATATATATATATATATATATATATATATATATATATAACATATAACACGTAAACCATATAAGATATCTGCATATTTGCACCTACAAAGTACTTATAATTCTTTAACTAGAATATAAACATCCATTATATATTGAGTTTTACCGTAAGTGCATTACTCTGTATATATGTAAACAGATAAAAACTAAAACTAAACCCGGATATGGATTCCAGGGGACCTAGTTTGCACTCATTTGAAGAAATCTTTTTAAAATTCAAAAGTCGCGGTCTCCCCATCAACAAATTTTTTCTATAAATATTAGACCGTTAAATTATAAACGTAACTAAAATTACTGATAAAGCATCGGAAAAAGGGTCTATTTGAAATGAATGTTCTGGGAACATTTTAGTAAAATGAAAGACGATGATGGTTGACGCTGAACACTCTTCTTGCGATATTTTCTTTAAATAACCCGTATTTGTTTAAGTTTTTTTGGCCTTAATGTTGCCAATTCTGATGTTTCAAATCGCGACTTTGACGTTTTGAGGAAAACCCCATTTTTATATGTTTAGATGCCTGTAACTTTTTTCAATATTACCTTACAGACCTAAATTTTGATACATGGTTGGCTCTTTATAATACAAAGCGCCAAGCAAATTTGGTTGCCCTTCCTTTGTTATTTCTGGAGATATAATTTTTTTCCGAAAGAAAACAAAAATTTTCCGCGTAAACCTGGGCCGATTTTCCTGGCTAACGAACTTAAAGTCTTGAATTACTGGGGATAATTTTGTTTTAAATATGGAATTTGGCGTTCCATTTACAGTGGTTCAGTTTTCCTTGGACACCTGTATAGGTGTTTAACTAATAGTTTGCAGGTAAATGACCACCTTGTAATAAATGATCCAAGTATACTTTAATATATCTAAATAAACAGAAGACATAAATCTCAAATGGCATTAATGAGCTGTGTAATGTTCTCGATACTGTCTTAAGAAACCTGCATTGATTAATTTAACAGTTTTTGATTACGTGGCCTAGTTAATTCCTAAGTCATGAATTCAAACATGTTTATTGTGATTGTGATTTTGGTGTTAGTTTTCATTTTTCGAAAACTGAAAAACATAATTTTGTATAAATTTTCAACATATATGCAGGTCAGGTATATATTTTGTAACAAGTAAAATACGTATAAAGTTGCTATAAAAATTTTATTGTACAATTATCAGATTTATCCCTTTTAAAATTTCCCCCCTCGGGCATAATGCATTTGCACCACCTCTGTTTCCACTGTTCAAAGCACATTTTAAAGTTCTCTGAAGTGAGGTTCTTCAGCTGGCTCGCCATAGTCCATTTGATGGCGGCCACGCCCCACAAATGTTGCCCACGAAGCACCAATATGCACTTTAGGAATATGTAGTAGTAGCACGGTGCCAAATTAGGCGAATGTGATCGGTGTCGGTGACTGTAATCAATTTTGCTGCCCAAAAACTCTCCAACTCCCTCCTACCGCTAAATTCGGGCGAATGCGCAACACATGTGCTCGCAGACGTTCCAGAATCTCGATGTAAAAACAGCTTGGCCAGGAGGGACGAATTCATGGTGACTCGAGAATAAAAAAGTCTGGACGCAGCAAGTGCGTTATGGAAGTGAGTTTTCATAAAAAAAATATTATGTCTTTCTAATGTAAGCATGCCATCAATCTGGTTACCGGTATAGTCTATATAGTAGAAACAATGTACCATATTTTATTTTTTATTTAATATTATTGGCTGCGGCATCTCAGGCCATTAGCACATTCATTTCCCATCATTCAATATTTTTTACAAATTTTCCAGACAAAGTCAACTTAGCTCGTCCAGGAATCGAACCCGGGACCTCTCGCTTAGCAGGCTGGCACCTAGCAACCTGCGCCACGAGGGCGTCATACCATATTTTATCAAAAATACTTATTGTTTGAAAATGTACAAAAATTTTTCGAAAATAAACTTTAAATGTTTCCGAGAAAACCGGTTTCCTAGCCAACAAACCTTATATTAATAGCAAATTGAGTGAAAATTGAAAATTCGCTACCAAAACGCACTTACTGCGTCTGGATTTTTTTCTTACAAACATGCATCATATTTCGATAAAAAATGCTAAATGCAATATTATAGGGGTGTTCGAAAAAAAAAACAATTGTAGGGATCACCAATGACTTATAGACCACCCTGTGATTGTTAAAATATTTTTATAAGATGCAGCTTAAGACACCCTATAATTAACGTATACAATTTTTTTTCGTATCTTGTATAATAATTATTATATTGAGCTTTACGGTAAAGATGCGTCACCTGTATATATGTAAACAGATAAAAATTGAAAGTGACCTGTATATGGGTTCTAGGGGTCCTAGTTCGAGCTCATTTGAAGACATTTTTTCAAAATTCAAATGTCGGGGTTTTCCAAGTAGTGATGTTTTAAAAAGAAAATTCACTAATATAGGAAAAGTACATTAGGTTATTTACAGTAGATTGAATATGAGTAGGCGGTAATTGACAAATCCTGGTAGTTTAAACGTGCAAATTCGGTATTTTTATCTACTGGAGGTAACCTCGAATCTGAATCTGCACTGACAGCTCAGCTTTCTGATTAGAATTAATTATATTATAAATATCTGTGTATCTTTTTATGTTAACCAGTAAAGAATAATCGTTTGTTGTTGGTGATTTTGTTTTTTGATAACATTTGTGAAGTCCTATATTGTGTAGTTGTTGTCTAGCTATTGATATAATATGTTCGTCATCATATTAAAATAGCACTGAAGAGGAAGAGTGAATATTAAATTTTATTTATCTTTCTTAGAAAATAGTGGTGAAATGGCAGAGGTAAATAAACCATTATTCATTGTTTGAGTTTTATATTAAGTTTTTAACTCTAGAATAAGACAGACAATACTAATTAAAACGATATCAAAATCTGCTTTGTTATTTGCTACTTAATCTCACTATATATTTGTCTAATCTTTTTGTGCAAATTGATCATTTAGATAAGGCTATTGTGATGTTGCAGGAACTTATAGTAAAGACAGCCAACTGTTTTTTACATGACATCATTTATGTTAATTATTGTGCAATGCCTTCACTAACAATTTAAGGTTTGATTAACATATTATGCCACCCTAGGATGGTGCCATTTCTTTTTTTCCCCTCAGGGATCGTCCGATCTATTAGAGATGGACATAGGATATTAATATGCTCATGGAATCAGTATCTTTTGCAGATTTCAGTTGTTCAGAAAATAGCGGTTTTCTGCATAATGTGATCGATTATTTTGATACTTCTTCTATTTACTTGAATTGCAAATTAATGACAAGTCTGTGGAACTACACAGTGAATCCCAGATTGTCACTCTATGCAGCGCTGCAGAATAAACTTCTGGCCTATGGCCTACCACCAAAACTCTGTACTTGGACAGCAAATTTCCTCTCCAACTGGAGTATTTCTGTTGTCGTGGATGGCCATTCCTCTAAACTGTATCCAATTAAGGCAGGAGTTCGTCAAAGTTCAGCTTTAGCCCCTACTTTGTTTCTTCTCCACATCAATGACCTCCTCTCTAGCACATCCAATCCAGTTCACAGTTACACGGACGACAGCACCCTCCACTCAAATATACAAATATTCTAAGCCTGTCTCTTTAGCCCAATTAGATGAGGATCGCAGACTCATGGAGGGTTCTGTCTCCGTGGATCTTCAAAAAATATTAGACTGCGGAAGTAGAAATCTTGTAGAATTCAACCCTACCAAATCTCAGTCTTGCTTTCTTTCTCATAAGAGATACACCAGCCCTAGACCCATCACAACGAACAACCAAGTTATTCAAAGTAATGAGTCATTTTCACTTGTTGGCATTTCTGCGGATCGAAATCTCAATTGGCACCAACATGTCACATCAATTGCAGAAGCGGCTGCTAAGAAAATAGGTTTCCTCTTCCGGGCTCGCAAATACTTTTCACCAGCTAATCTCTATACCTTATATACTTCACAAATAAGACCAAACCTCGAATACTGCTCCCACATCTGGGGGGCCGCTGCCGCTTCTACACTCGCTATCCTGGACTCCATTCAGAAGAGAGCTAAAGGTGTCATCGCTGACCCTACCCTCACCCAAAGGCTGCCATCCCTTGCCCACCGACGTGTCGTTGGTGACCTCTCTCTTTTATCGATATTTGCACGGGCACTGCTCAGAGGAGCTTTCTTCCATAGTTCCCCCACCTGCTGCTGCCCCCAACAGATCTACCAGGGGAACAGAGCGAATGCAACCTTTTACTGTCTAGGTCACCAGACATCGAACATCTTGTTATGCCCTCTCTTTTGTCCCGAGGACTTCCAAGTTGTGGAATTCCTTGCCAGCATATGTTTTTCCTTCTCCCCCGAACCTCCAAACCTTCAAGTCCAGAATTAACAAGTTGCTCTTTCCTCCTTGTCGACACCCACGGTATGATATTATTTATGCTTAGAATATTGTATATTTGAGTGGAGGGTGCTATCATCCGCGTAATTGTGAACTGGGTTGGATGTGCTAGAGATGAGGTCATTGATGTGGAGAAGAAACAAAGTAGGGGCTAAAGCTGAACCTTGAGGGACTCCTGCATTAATTGGATACAGTTTAGAGGAACGACAACGGAAATGCTCTGGTTGGAGAGTAAATTTTCTGTCCAGGTACAGAGTTTTGGTGGTGGGCCATAGGCCGGAAGTTTATTAAGCAGCGCCGTGTGCCACAACCGATCGAATGCTTTGAATAAGTCTAGAGCGACAATCTGGGATTCACTGTGTAGTTCCATAGACTTGCTCCAAGAATGGGTGACAAAGGAAAGGAAGTCGGCAGTTGATCTACGCTGACGGAATCCATACTGCCTGTCGTGGATTAGACTGTGTTTTTCAAGAAATTTTAATAATTCGGTGTAAATATACTTTTACATCATTTTAGAGATGACCGAAAGGAGAGAAATAGGCTGTAGTTGCTAGGAAGCGCTTTGGATCCTTTCTTGGGGACGGGTTGTACTCGAGCAGTTTTCCAGTTACTAGGGAATATGCCTCTATTGTAAAATGCCTGAAACAGACGAGTCAGGACAGGAGCAAGTTCTGGTGCGCATTTTTTGAGAACAATTACTGGGATCTCGTCAAGGCCAGAGGCTTTCTTGGTATTAAGAGAGCATCTTTCATACCTTTTTAGTTTTAAAAATGATATCCGTCATTTTATGCCTGACATTGGGGACTGTTGGTGGTTGAACATGTAGGTGGGTTGAGAGTAGAATTGCCGGCGAACAACGAGGCAAAAAGTTCAGCCTTGCCCAGGGTGGTACAAACAATTTCATCCCCTGAAACAAGAAGTGGGAACGTGCTCTTGCAGAAATTATTCCCAATAGATTTAGCAAGAGTCCAGAAGGGTTTCCTGCCGTTGGAGCTTGAGAGGACTTTGTTTTTGATGTTTTTTTTTTATGTCAACAACACACCACGAGGGCTTACAGCCCAAATACTATCGTACCGTGGGCGTTGACAAGGAGGAAAGAGGCACTTGTTAATTCTGGACTTGAAGGTTTGGAGGTTTGGAGGAGAAGGAAAAACATGTGCCGGCAAGGAATTCCACAACTTGGAAGTCCTCGGGACAAAAGAGCGGGCATAACAAGATGTTCTATGTCTGGTGACCTGGACGGTAAAAGGGTGCATTCGCTCTGTTCCCCTGGTAGATCTGCTGGGGGCAGCAGGTGGGGGAATTATGGAGGAAAGCTCCTCTGAGCAGTGCCCGTGCAGATATCTATAAAAGAGAGAGAGGTCACCAACGGCACGTCGGTGGGCAAGGGATGGAAGCCTTTGGGTGAGGGTAGGGTCACCGATGAGACGTATAGCTCTCTTTTGAATGGAGTCCAGGATAGCGAGTGTAGAAGCGGCTGCTGCACCCCAGATGTGGGAGCAGTATTCGAGGTTTGGCCTTATTTGTGAAGTGTATAAGGTATAGAGATTAGTTGGTGAAAAGTATTTGCGAGCCCGGAAGAGGAAACCCAATTTCTTAGCAGCCGCTTCTGCAATTGATGTAACATGTTGGTGCCAATTAAGATTTCGATCCACAGAAATGCCAACAAGAGAAAAGGACTCATTACTTTGAATAACTTGGTTGTTCATTGTGATGGGTCTAGGGCTGCTGTATCTCTTGTGAGAAAGAAAGCAAGACTTAGTTTTGGTGGGGTTGAATTGTACAAGATTTCTACTTCCCCAGTCTAATATTTTTTGGAGGTCTACGGAGACAGAACCCTCCATGAGTCTGCGATCCTCATCTAATTGGGCTAAAGAGACAGGCTTAGAATATTGTATGTTTGAGTGGAGGGTGCTGTCGTCCGCGTAACTGTGAACTGGGTTGGATGTGCTAGAGAGGAGGTCATTGATGTGGAGAACCTTGAGGGACTCCTGTATTAATTGAATACAATTTAGAGGAATGGCCATCCACGACAACAGAAATGCTTCGGTTGGAGAGGAAATTTGCTGTCCAGGTGGTAGGCCATAGGCCGGAAGTTTATTAAGCAGCGCTGCGTGCTAGACTTGGTCGAATGCTTTGGATATGTCTAGAGCGACAATCTGGGATTCACCATAGACTTGTTCCAAGAATGGACGACAAAGCAAAGGAGGTCGGTAGTTGATCTGCGCTGACGAAATCCATACTGCCTGTCGTGGATTAGACTATGTTTTTCAAGAAATTTTAGTACTTCGGTGTTTATATACTTTTCCATCATTTTAGAGACGACTGAAAGGAGAGAAATAGGCATGTAGTTGCTATGAAGCGCTTTGGATCCTTTCTTGGGGACGGGTTGTACTCGAGCAGTTTTCCAGTTACTAGGGATAATGCCTCTATTGTAAGATGTCTGAAACAGACGAGTCAGGACAGGAGCAAGTTCTGGTGCGCATTTTTTGATAACAATTGATGGGATCTCGTCAAGGCCAGAGGCTTTCCTGGTATTAAGAGAAGAGAGCATCTTTCATACCTTTTTAGTTTTGAAAATGATATCAGTCATTTTATGCGCGACGTTGGGGACTGTTGGTGGTTGAACATTTGGAGGTGGGTTGAGAGTAGAATTTCCGGCGAACAACGAAGCAAAAAGTTCAGCCTTGCCCAGGGCGGTAGAAACAATTTCATCACCTGAGACGAGAGGTGGGAACGTGCTCTTGCAGAAATTATTCCCAATAGACTTAGCAAGAGTCCAGAAGGGTTTGCCGCCGTTGGAGCTTGAGAGGACTTTGTTTTTGATGTGGTTATTAAACGAGTTTTTTGCCTCAGAAAGAATGCGGACATAGCGGTTTCTTGCGTCGTTGAATGCTTGACGATTTTCTTGACTGGGATTGTGTAGAAGCGTTTTGTGAGCTTTGACCTTTTCAAGTCTGGCCTTGTCACAGGATTTAGAGAACCAGGGCTTTTGAGTGGCTGAAGAGGTTTTCTGTGTACGTGGAATAAATAATTCCATGCCAGCTTGGATAATTTCGGTGACGTTTTCTGAGATATCAGAGGGGTCAGGATGAGAGAAGCAGACAGACGTCCATGGAAATGAGGAAAAGTAATCCCGCATTTCGTCCCAGTTTGCGGAGTTGTAGTGCCAAACGATACGTGGGTGTGATGACTGTGTGACCTCGGGTTGCATTGCACAGGAAGCAGTGACCATGCCGTGGTCTGAGCGACCAAGGGGGGCGGTGACTGATATCTTATAGCATTCAGGATTTGTAGTAAGAAGGAGATCCAAGGGATTTGAGCTGTGTGTTGGGATACGAGGACAGTAAGTAGGTTGCTGAACCATATTGGCCAAAGAATTGCTGACTGCAAAGGCCTCCGCTGCTCTCCCTTGTGGATCGGTTTTTGAAGATCCTAGCCATTCCTTATTATGGACATTGAAGTCGCCAAGAATAGTGACCTCGGAGGAAGGATATTCAGAAATCAGATAGTCGGTTTTTTCAGAAAGGTAGTCAAAGAGCTGGACAAAGTTGTTGTCAGAAGGTGACCGGTAAATGCAACAGATGAATTTAGTTGCAGCCCTGAGAGAGAGTTTTATCCATAGTATGTCTTTTCTTCCAGCTTCTAAATTGGGAAGTCTGGTGCAGGGTAGATTGCTACGGACGTATGCGCACACGCCTCCATGCAATCTAAAGGCAGTAAGGAGCTCATACCCCGGGAAATTAAGGTGATTAGTGGCTGTTTTGGCACTGATTTGGGTTTCGGTGAGGAAGAGGAGTTGGGGCCTGTTAGCCTGGAGGAAATGGTGGACGGAGTTCAGGTTAGAATTTAGGCCACATATATTCGAAAAGGATATGTTAAATCTTGATGTTGGCGCCCCCTGTACACCCCTCTCCCGGATATCCGAATGGAGGGGTATTTTGCCTCCGGAATATTTTATACAAGGAGGAGCCATCATCATTTTTGCTTATAAGGGAAACCGACTCATACACCAGAACCGGAAACGTCCGTTGGGACTTCACCGGCCCCTTGATGTATGGGGTGGTACCTCCTCGGGCGTGAAAAAATCCTTTACTGTTACATAAAGGAAAATTCCACTACCACCTGCTATGGATTGGATTGGATCAATGTCTACCCCTTTAAAAATAAGATTAATAAAGGGACTATCAATTGTCCAGTAGTTATGATTTTCGACATAGTAGGAGGATACAAAACATTTTCATCATTTTGCATCCATGCCTATTGTCGGTGATGTGGTTATTAAACGAGTTTTTTGCCTCAGAAAGAATGCGGACATAGCAGTTTCTTTTGTTGTTAAATGCTTGATTGTTTTCTTGACTGGGATTGTGTAGAAGCGATTTGTGAGCTTTGACCTTTTCAAGTCTGGCCTTGTCAGAGGATTTAGAGAACCAGGGCTTTTGAGTGGTTGAAGAGCTTTGCTGTGTACGTTGAATAAATAATTCCATGTCAGCTTGGATGATTTCGGTGACGTTTTGTGAGATATCAGAGGGGTCAGGATGAGATAAGTAGACAGACGCCCATTGAAATGAAAAGTAATTTCGCATTTCGTCCCAGTTCGCGGAGTTGTAGTGCCAAACAATACGTGGGTGTGATGACCATGTGAACTGGGGTTGCATTACGCAGGAAGCAGTGACGATGCCGTGGTCTGAACGATCAAGGGGGGCGGTGACTGATGTCTTATAGCATTCAGGTTTTGTAGTAAGAAGGAGAGCCAAGGGATTTGAGCTGTGTGTTGGGATGCGAGAAAAGTAAGTGGGTTGCTATATACGGTTGGCATTATACAACAGCCTTATTGTCAGTGTGGAAGTAAAGGCAACCTCCAACATATGTTACTTGAATGCTCTGTTGGGAGAAAGATAGGAGAAGAATGTCTAAATGCTATACTTAAAATACAGAATATTGGGTACCCTTTTAATTTATTACAAATCTTAGAAACAAAAAACAAAGAAGATACCTATACACATATCTTTAAACTAATTAAAAAATTAAAGTTAGAAATATAAAATAGAATATATAGGTATTTATAGAAAGAAACCATTTGTATTTTGTCCTCTATGTTATCCCTCTCTATTAGTGGCCCAGCCTGTTTGTCTTAAAAGTCGCCATGACAGGCGCCTTGGCATGAATAAAACCAAACAAGAGCTGAGACAAAAATATAGCTACAAATAATTTTAACTAACGATATAAAAGTTATACTACATACAGACTTGGAGACTACTTCTCTGGCTTCACTGTTGGGTTTCGTTTCTGTAGGTGAAGGGCGTAGCCAGCGCGTAAGCTAACTGGAGCATTCTCAGAATGCTGTCGAGCAGCGAAACTAGTCACAGAAACGTTGAAGAACATCCGAGAACATCTAGAATTCATAAGCGCCCCTTACTCCAGTTAGCTTATGCGCTGGCTACGTCCTTCACCTACAAAAAGGAAACCCAACAGCGAAGCTAGAGACGTAGTCTCCAAGTCTGTATGTAGCATGGACCAGTTTCACCAAATAAGGGCAAAAACAATCAATGAAATAAAGTTATGGTTGTGCAGTCAAGCAATTTCGACTATACATATATACATCAGTTTCTCTAATGCCTGCTGCATTTATCGTTCAGATTCACTAAGTAGTACCGCATCATCAGCGTACAGTCACACTCTAACTTCAAAACCATTAATTTTTACACCACCTCCAGGCAGACCTCTCTTATACATTTACCAATGAATATGTTGAATATCCTTGGAGACAGCACAGATCCTTGTCTGTTAATTCTTAAAGTCAGCCAACTTCCTGCTTTGTTCTTACAAATGCTTAACATCTTGAATTACAGGGATTTAATTTTTTTTTAATATGTAATTTTGCTTCCCATTTACAGTGGTTTCTTTTTCCTTGGACACCTGTATAGGTGTTTAACTAATGGTTTGCAGGTAAATGACCACTTTGTAATAAATGATCCAAGTATACTTTAATATATCTAAATAAACAAAAGACATAAATCTCAAATGGCATTAATGAGCTGTGTAATGTTCTCGATACTGTCTTAAGAAACCTGCACTGATTAATTTAACAGTTTGTGATTACGTGTCCTAGTTAATTCGTTAAGTCATGAATGCAAACATGTTTATTGTGATTGTGATTTTGGTCTTAGTTTTCATATTTCGAAAACTGAAAAACATAATTTTGTATAAATTTTCAACATATATGCAGGTCAGGTATATATTTTGTAACAAGTAAAATAACGTATAAAGTTGCTATACAAATTTTATTGTACAATTATCAGATTTATCCCTATGTAAGGCTAGATGCATTCCCACCACAATTAGAACCGTAGACCGGTTTCGCTCTAATTAGAGCTCGTCAGTACAGCATACTAACTGTAATTAGTATCCTGTACTGACGAGCTCTAATTAGAGAGAAACCAGTCTACGGTTCTAATTATGGTAAGTACACTTTGAGAAAACCCAAATCACCACATCATTCTCACACTAATTAGAACCGTAGACCGGTTTCTCTCTAATCAGAGCTCGTCAGTACGGCATACTAATTGCAGCAAAATACACCTATAAAGTAATACGGCTATGTTAGCCAGCCTTCCAACACTAAGTGAGTGGTAAGACACGAACTAACGTTAGTTCGTGTCTGGCTACAATTAGTATGTCGTACTGACGAGCTCTAATTAGAGTGAAATCGGTCTACGGTTCTAATTGTGGTGAGAATGCATCTAGCCTTACATACTTTGTCCCTATATTAGGGTAGAATGGGCCAGGGCTGACAATTTACTAAATTGTTAGTTGGTTGTATATAGTCTCTATTTTTTAACAATTTGTGTTATTTGGAGCTGGCGTGACAACATACTACTTGGTTCCGCAATTAGGTGGCGGCACGTTGCTTCGTGTCTCACCTCTCACTTAGTGTTGGAAGGCTGGCTACCATAGCCGTATTACTTTATAGTGTAGTTTCGCTACAATTAGTATGCCGTACTGACGAGCTCTAATTAGAGCGAAACCGATATACGGTTCTAATTGTGGTGAGAATGCATCTAGCCTTACATACCTTGTCTCTTTATTAGGGTAGAAATGGGACAGGGCTGACAATTTACTAAATTGTTAGTTGGTTGTATTCAGTCTCCATTTTTTAACACTTTGTGTTATTTGGAGCTGGCGTTACAACATACTACTTGGTTTCGCAACTAGGTGGCGGCACGTTACTTCGTGTCTTACCACTCACTTAGAGATTTATCCCTTTCAAAATTTTCCCCGTCTGACATAATGCATTTGCACCACCTCTGTTTCCACTGTTCAAAACACATTTTAAAGTCCTCTGAAGTCAGGTTCTTCAGCTGGCTCGCCATAGTCCAGTTGTGGCGGCCACGCCCAACAAATGTCGCCCACGAAGCACCAATTTGCACGTTGGGAATATGTAGTAGTAGCAGCACGGTGCCAAATTAGACGAATAGGGCGGTTGATCGGTGACTGTAATAAATTTTTCTGGCATAAAATCCCTAACGCTCTCCTTCCGCCAAATTCGGGCGAGTACGCAACACATGTGCTCGCAGACCATCCAGAATCTTGATGTAAAAACAGTTTGGCCAGGAGGGACGAATTCATGGTGAATCGAGAAAAAAACATTAATATAATCTTTACTTAGAGAAACAAACAAATTGATTTCCACTATTATTTATTATATTCTATGGATGACTGCAGTTTCGCTTAAGTTTTCAGCTTCGTCAAATACAGAATGAATATAAAATAATAATAAATCATGACTAAAATAATCTTGACTTTTGCCCTGGATTTTCTTGAGATCTTGGTTATTGGTTCACAAATACGTCAATTCCAAATGAAAACCCTGGTTCAATAAAGCTTGCCGAAAAGCATTAGTTACTTAAAGCTAGATGTATTCTCACCACAGTTAGAACCGTAGACTGGTTTCACGCTAATAAGAGCTCGTCAGTACGGCATACTAATTGCAGCAAGAACACACCTATAAAGTAATACGGCTATGGTAGCCAGCCTCCTAGAACATTGTGAGATGTACGACAGGGTCGCCATCTCGGTGCGGAACTAGGTAGTATGTCGTTACGACAGCTCCAAATAACACAAAATGTTATAAAATAGAGACTGTGTAACCAACTAACAATTTTGTAAATTGTCAGCCCTGGCCCATTTCTTCCCTTTTTTCCCTTAAGGCTCGTCCGCGCCTTTGCCGCCCTGATGGCACAGCAGCCTTTGGCTTATTGTGCATGCCCTTTGTATTTTCTACTCCACCCATTCCAAAATAACTGTGCCGTGAACTAATCTGCACAGCAATTGGTATGGTGAAGTTTTATATTGCTCTGTCTCCGGTTCTAGACTGTCCGTAGATCAGTTGTCTTGTGCGGTCCAGAGCTTTACACTCGTACAAGATGTGCTGCACTGATTCCTCCCCCTCGCCGCAGAGTCCGCATGCCAGGCCCCCCCTCGAACCACCCCATTTTATGCAGGTGTTTATTGAGAGCCATGTGTCCCGTCAAGAGTTCTGTTATGTTCCTGAGCTGTCCTCTGCTAAGATTTAGCAACTCCACAGCTCTCTTTGAACTGGGATCCCCAATTAGTGTCTTCCCATGTCTGAGCCCTGGACAATCTACCTAGTTTGCCCTATGCTGGTCCCTGACCCAGGACTTGATGGTTCCCTTGGCCGTGCCTTTCGATACTCCCGGCACCGGTTCTGGTCCCATAAATGGTTCTGCTGATCCTCTCTTCGCGAGTCAGCTTCTTAATTGCCTTTGACCCCCGAGAGACCCGGCACCCAGATGAGAGTGACCTTATTCTGCCCAGCCAGGTCGCTCGTCTCATCTCGGCATTCACTCACCAGCCTGGAATTTACCCGTGGGCTACTTAGGGCCTTAAGGACTGCCTGGTTGTCTGTGGCAATGATAATCCTCTTCTTGGTGTAGCCCCTTTCCTTGTTCTCTCGCACGCAAATGCGTACATTTCGGCCTGAAAGACCGTTGCAAGAGCCCCGACGGGAATACTGTGACTTAGCCTCGGTCCTTCCGAATAAACGCCTGCCCCCGTCCCACACTCCCAGCCGGATCCGTCCTTGAAACAGACCAGCGCGTCCGGGGGTAGGCCTGGCGTCTCCCCCCGCCATGCCTCGCGGTCGGGGATTACCACTGTAAACTTATTTCCCTACAGATTCGCGGGCTCGCGAAATCCGACCTCATTTCAAGCATGAGCTCCTTTACGATCTCCTGAATCTTGCAGTGGCCCTTGCAGCCTGGATTGGCCTTCAATCTATCATTGCAGGCTAGTCTGTATAGTCCTAGCCTAGCATCTCCCATGATAAGTAAGTGTGTGTGTGTGTGTGTGTGTGGGGGCAGTTCCAGCAACACCTCCATGGCGGCTGTTGGGGTTGAGGTCATGGCCCCTGTGATGGCGAGGCAAGCCAGCCTTTGGGTTTAAAAATAAAAAAAAAACTATTTTAGAATCATTTTTATAGACTTGACTTCAATTTGTTTACATTTCTGCTATATTATGCGACAGCAGAATATATCTATGCTGTGCTAAGACTGCATTTGGGGCCGTTAATAAAGCTACAAATACAGTGTATTTTAATAATTGATTGAATCCCCCAGTCAAACAACAATAACTTGGCAAATTTTTAATTTCATGTCTGTCATTTTCCATAATTGCGGCCGAGATTTCACGATTGTTGGTTCGGGTAGTATGTTTTCTGCCTGGTATATATTTAGTTTGGTTACCGTTGATGTATGGTTTATACCTGTATGTATCAATCTACGCGTGGCAGTTAACTATTATCTCTGTCAGGCATTGGACTTGAACCACTAAGTCGTGTCAACGCATCTCTTTGGGATATTATTTTTAGTTTGGAAAAAACTCTAAATATTGTGCACCAAATTACTTAAAATTCACAACATAGGTTTATTTGCACTATTTCTAGCCATATCTAAAGTATCATTCCAGTTACTCTGATAGTTGCAAAAATATAGCGTTTTCAAACAGTTTTCCCTGATTTTCTAGCGGAAAAACTTGAGCATAAAGGCTGATTAACAAACTCGACCTCAGTTTTCGCCTAAACAAGTTTTGTGCCAAGTTTGATTGAAATCAGTTTAGTATTTTTTGAGTTCTCGTTCGGGTACATACATATATATATATATATATATATATATATATATATATATATATATATATATATATATATATATATATATATATATATACAAATTTTAACGGACCTTGGTTTTGGGTTCTAGGGACCCAAATACGCGCTCATCTGAAGAAATTTATTCAAAAGCTTTTCATTGTGACCTCTCTGTTATTGAATTTTTTTAAATGAAAATTCGCTAAAAAGTGTTTGGCACATTAGTGATTAAGAATGAAACAAGGAAACAAAATCTTAAATAAAATAGACGGTGTCTCATTGAAAAAAAAAATATAGTTTCTGTTATGGATATATATTTTAGGTTAACATCACCACCCATTATTAACTAACTCTTTTATTATTATTTTTAGGGAGGAAAACGAAGGGTACCTCCTATGGTGCAAAATTTTCTTGAAGTAGACAAACAGCTAACAGAGAAGTTTGTATTGTGGGTGAATCAGATAGCACCAATCAGTAATTTAAGGGTCTATTGTAAGGGTCTCGAGGTATGTTCGACAAATAATCTTTATAAAATTAGTACATATTTAAAATTGAATATCTTTCTAGATCTCCTGTCATGGCATTCCCTGGTTGGCATTTTGGATTGCTTTCACCTGGTTGATAAACAATGACAAATATGTACAGTTGCAAGTTAATATGTTAATAGGTATGTAATATATGACAACAACAATGACAGTCCGTTATTTGCAATCTCTAGTTTTAAATCTGCTTATGATGTGTGAATTTGGACTGTATTTAAAGTTTCGACACAAAGTAATAATAATAACGTCTATTTAACAAGAAATGCTATACATAAAAATTACAATAAAAGTAAATGCAAAAACTAGAAACTTATTACTAATATAACTCTGTCGGTAATCCTGTATTGTAGACACCTAAGAAGTAAACAAAGAATCAGGTAGAATCGGAACGCAGAAATGAACACGCGACGATGTAAACTATTACCAGATGAATATTACCAAGTGTCATTTTAAATAACGAAGGAAATCAAAGGGTGAATAAATGTTTTTATGGTGAATTTGCAGATTAACTCCCGAACAATTTTAAAAACCTCGACTGCTGATAGATAAAGTTTGGTGTCTTAAATGCACACTGACACTATTGTCTCTTATTTCCCGAGTTATTGGCATTTAAAATTCCTTACACCTTACACAGTTTTTTACCAATTTCCCAGTACGGCCCTGTCCCGTGACATCCCTTTCCCTCCTAAACATTACATTTGACATAAAGTTCACATTGAGGGAATTGGGAATCCCTAGAATATTCTAGGGATTCTGCTTCGCCGTGGGGATTTTCCTTCCCCTCTCGCATGTGTACAACCACCCTTGTTGCATAAACCACAAGAAAAATTTCTTGTTCATGCCCCCGAAGAAAGTTACGGGACTGGCACGAATAAGGGTGCTGTGCTTTTATCGGCCGTATTGGTGATGCCATATCTCAGGTTTTCCCTCTAAAATCTAAAATATTGCCACCTAAAAACCAGAAAATCAATTGGTTTACTGATGAATTAAGAAATAGTCGTGAACTATTGCATTTCCTTCAGGACGTTTACAGACGTAATTCTAGCCTGTCTTTAAAAGAAGTTATCAAGGATCACAAACAACGATACAGGAAGCAACTATTACTTTCAAGGAAGGAATCGAACGATGCTTTTATTTCTAAGGCAGAAAATCCTCGAAAGGCAATGTGAAAGTTATAGGTAACAAGAGTTTGCGTCGGGCATCACCAAACTTGACGCGGCCAATTTCAACATTTATTTTTCAAATGCCGCAGAAGACTTGTTGAGGATCGTACCTAAAAGTTCAAATTCATATAAATTTTATTTGTCTAAAATAAAGCCTGATGATAAAACTAGAACATTTTCATTCAAAAAGGTCACATATATCGAACTCTTGGATATAATATCTGAATTAAAAAACAAGTGTTCCATGGATGGTTTCAATATAAATATGAAAATTTTAAAATGCATCAAATATGCTATAATAGTCCCACTCATAAAGTTGATTAACATTTGTTTATCTAGGAACATATTTCCGGATGCCTTGAAACTGTCTAGGGTCATCCCGGTTTTCAAAAAGGGAGATTGGGAGTAATTGCAAAATTACAGACCAATTTCTATAATTCCATTTTTTTCCAAAATATTTGAATTTGTGTTGTACAACCAAATTAGTTCATACCTAGAGGATAACAACTTACTGTCACACTCACAATTTGGTTTTAGGAAAAATCGATCTACATCTCTAGCAGTAAGTAGCCTAGTGGATGATGTTTGCGTGGGCTTCGAGAGGGGTGAGCATACCTATGCACAGTTTCTCGACCTGTCTAAGGCATTTGACTGTGTCTCTCATGATATTTTAATTAGCAAGCTTCAGTTCTACGGCTTCGATACCGACAGTATCAGTTTTTTAAAATCATACCTGGAAGAGCGATCACAGTTTGTATCAGCTAATGGTGAAAAATCACCTACATTAGATCTAAAATACGGTGTACCACAGGGTTCGGTTCTTGGGCCTATTTTATTCTTGCTATACATCAACGACCTACCAAAATAAACAGACTTGCGTAATTTTGCTCTATTTGCTGATGATATGACTTTTGTTTTCTTAGATCCAAACAACAATACAGTACAGTCTACCATTAGCAGAATTAAAGATGTCTGTCAGGATTGGTTCTCAGCAAATCAGTTATGCTTGAACAGCCTAAAATCTGAGTCTTTATTGTTTTCGTTAAAGCACAATCTTGTCAATGGCGCTAACACCGAGCCTGTGAAATTCCTTGGAGTTATGGTCGACAGCAAGCTAATTGGGGACTCACATTGCATCTATGCATGTCAGAGTGAATCCCGTGGCATGTTTCTCCTGCGGAGTCTTTCAGCCCAAGTATCTACTCCCACCTTAAAAAGTGCATACTATGGATGTGTGCATAGTATCTTCACTTATGCCGTTCTGGTATGGGGACACTCACCACACTCTGAATTTGTTTTCGCAACCCAACTTAAGGCAATTTGAATCCTGGGCGGTTTGGGGTATAGAGATGACTGTCGTGGCCACTTTAGAAGCTTTCAGATACTTACAATACCTTGTGTCCATATTTTGCAGTGTGTTTTATATGTTAAGTGCTACGAATCAGACTTCACTAGGTATAGTAGCATTCACAGTCATCTTACGTGCGGTAAAGATAACTTCGCAGTCGATTTCACACGCTTAAAAAGAACAAGGAACGGAACAAACCACTATGGAATGAAATTTTATAACAAACTCCCTCATAATATAAGAAATTTACATTAGAACAAATTCAAGTCTGCCATTAAGAACATTTTGATAAGCAATGCTTTTTATTCATTTGATGAATATTTTGCTTATCGTATAAAATAAACGCTCCCACGCCATGCTACCTTTTATAACTTCAGTTTGCATCGATATTGTTGTATCATGGGGCTTTTGTTGACTTTTTCTGTTTTGTGCTGTTTTTTTTTTGTTTTTTTGTTTTATTTGGATTGTTATCCACATTGTGATGTTTCAGTACCTTCATGATTCGTTGCTTCATGCAGCTTTCAATTGTGTGCTTTGACCTATGCTGCTCATTTGTATGTATATTTGTGAATAAGATGTATGTTATCACTTTTGTAATTTTGTTTGTACGCATAAGTACATGACCTGTGTAATGCACCACTGTGCAAAGACACCAATAAACAATTATTATTATTATTATTATTATTATTATTATTTTATATAAGCGTTACACTTTCTCAGTATTACTACTGGAAACCTTTTGACCGACCCCCCGCGCGCGATATTGGAGTTCGGCTCGGTAGATGGGGATGAAATTCATCATATCCCATTATGTCGATTATTATTATTACAGTCTGACTTCCAGTGCTTCAACACAGCAGACGTGTTTGAGGTCGCCACTTAACTGAGGAATTTTCGGACTATGTGACATATCTGCAGCAGAACCGCCCTCTGCCCCACGTTGAGGATGTTATTTGGTAATCCGAGTTCCTTTAGATTTCCCATGAAATTTTTGGTGACTATTCCTTCCGCCGACATAACGAAAGGATATATAGCCACCTTCTGGAGCTTCCATATGTTTTTTATTTTATATGCCAAGTTTTCATACTTGGTGATCTTTTCAATTTCAGTTTTCTGAATGTTATGGGACAGCGGTACAGCAATGTCTATGATCACAGCAAGCCTCATCTGTTTGTTTATCAGGACAATGTCTGGCCTATTGAAGTCCACAGTGCGGTCCGTTATCATGGGTCGGTCCCAGTACAAGAAAAAGTCCGCCGACTCCAGCACCGCCTCTGGAGAATACTTGTAGTAGGCTGGTGTTGTTGACGGGTTCAGGAGGCTGTATTTCAAAGCGATTTGTTGATGGATGATCTTGGCGAGCTGGTTATGTCTGCCTAAGTAAGCTGAGTCTGAGAGAGCAGAATATTCTGCCATGACGTGTTCAATGGTTTCTCCAACAACTGCGCATTTTCGACATCTATCCACCACTTTTAATTTTAGACAATGCTTCTCGTAGTTTTTAGTTTTTATAACCCTATCCTGAATGGCCATCACAAAACCCTCTGTCTCCGGGTAGAGTTGCCCCTCGACCAACCATATAAGCGAAGAGATTTTATCAACACTGTCCGCCTGCAGGTGCTTGGGGTACCTCCCATGCATAGCCTGGTCGCCCCACTGGACTACACCGTCCTGGTCAGCCGGGGTGTCCAACTCATAGTTGCGCTGACCCAGCCTAGGTGGAGTACAATCCTTATCTTCGCACACCACCAACCTCATCAGTTCATCCTGCGATGCTAGAAAACGTCGCATGTTTCTTTCTTGCTTAAAACAGAGGTTCTTTATATGGATTAATCCTCTGCCGCCTTCTTTCCGGGGGTGTATACAGTCTTCTAACAGATGAGTTGGTGTGAAGGTACCGAAATTTCGTAAGAAGCCTTCTCGTGAGTCTGTCCAGTTCATCTAAGTCGGTGTTAGACCATTTGACAACTCCAAAAGAGTATGTCAATACTGGTACCGCCCATGAGTTGATAGCAGTACAGAGGTTACCTCCGGAAAGCTTAGTTCATTATTATTATTATTATTATTATTATTATTATTATTTATTATTTTTATTATATTATTTTGGTAGACGAATCTAAAAATTGTAGTTGTTCCAAAGTAAATGCAGAATACCTGTTCCTCTGCATGTCACTCAGCTTTAAGAGTAAATATAGTGCTGCTGTCAGTGGATAATATCCTAGCCTGGATAGTTTAAATTAATTCCAGACGTAATATATAACCAGGAGTGTTCCTGGGAAGAAATTTTTGACCTTCCAAGTTCCGAACCCTACTTTAAATCTATTGTGACAATTTGAATTAAGTGAATCCAATAAAATTGAAATATTTGGGAAATGGTGGAATTTGGGTATAGGGAATGCTAATACATGTTGAATGGGAAACCGGATGCGAACCAAAATAGCTCATAAAATATAGGCTGTTCCGTTTGAAATATGTGAGTAATTGTGATTTCAATTTTACCAAATGGCACGGCTAATTCTCATCACCATGTGTATTTAAAAGAAACGCTGTCAAACATGTCGTTTAGGTGTCAATCTGAGGGTCATCTGTGCAAAAAATGAGTCTTCTCTGTTGTATTTCCACAGACAGGTAACATGTAACATTCACCTAGGTTTTTGTGAGAATTTTCAAAAAAGTCGAAAAATATCGAAAACAGTTGATTTTTCACATATGGTATACTAGTAATCATTTATCTCAAATTCAATGTAGAATTCAAATATATAATGAAAATCACCATGTTGTATTTAAAATAAGCGAGTTGGTTAAACCAGAAGTCTCACATAAAGTAAACTATTTTCACTGAACTGGAATGTCTCAAACGTATGCGTGTAAATTTTCAAATTTCAAATCGAAGTAGTTATTGAGAAACGGGCAACTAAAGGTCTTGGCGCCACACCCTGTATATGTACCTTGTATGTATTTTGTGTAAATAGTCCCCACATACGTATTCACTCGTGCTGCACAGCATGATTTCTTTATTGTACGGGGGATAACTTTTATGTCTTCTTAAATTTTTAACTATGTGACAATACTGCATTTGCAGCAAATTGATTTCAACAAGTCTATTAGACAACCCCTTTTCATTGAAATTGTCATTCTTCCCTTACAGGTCTCGTCATAGACATCTTGTTAGTTGCTGTGATTAAGGCATCATTTCCTCGTCAGAGACCAATGTTGTACAAATATGATACCTTAGGAGATATGGATTCAGATACTTTTAGTTTTCCATCAGGCCATTCAAGCAGAGCCGTTTACGTAGCCTTCCTTTTTCTGAATGTATATCCAGTTTCAACTATTTCAGCATCTTTTTTTCTAGTGTGGGCTTCTGCAGTCTGTATAAGCACAGTCATCGTGAGCCGACACTATATTTTAGATGTTGTGGGAGGAGTAGTTTTTGGATTGGTTACAGGAGTGATAATGAAGAATATGTGGTTGGAGGAAGATACGGCAAAACGGATAATGGCATTGTATTCGTAACCTAAATAGTTATAATGAGCATATTTCACATGGATTTTTTACAAAACAAGTTAATACAAAAAGAAAAAAATAAAAAACTCTGAAAAATCTGTGTCATGTAGTTATTAATATTTGTTTTTGTCAAAAAATTACACGTGTCCATGCTCAGTTAAAGATTACAGGTTGAGTCAAAGATTGAATAAAGGAGGTGGGTCGTTTATAGGTAGATGGGAAAATTCCCATTAGACGAAAATTCCCGAAACTCTGAAAGTTAAAAAAATATTGCGAAAATGAGTTTTTGTGCCAAGAGCATTGCAAATATATATATATATATATATATATATATATATATATATATATATATATATATATATATATATATATATATATATATATATATATATATATATATATATATATATATATATATATTACACATTACCTTTGTGTCAAATTTTATTAAGAAAAAAATTTTAACATAATTTATACGTATACAATAGCAAAGTGATTGCGTATCTGATAAATTTAAACTTTTATTGTACACAGTGCATTTTCCTACCATATATTCAGGTCCACATTCTCTGCATTTTATAGTGATACTTCTGGCAGCATTAACTTCTTTCACAGGAGTAAAAAACCTGAGATGGGGCTTAGACAATTCTATAGATTTGCAGTATTCTTGCACTTTTGATAGATAGCATAATATCAGTTTCCCTAGTAATTCTTTGTTGCACTTGCTTGTCGTAAAGGCCCAGACTTAGTTTATCTTTGATCATTCAATCTGCATATGGATTTTTATAATTATACAGATACATCCATAACTAGCAGGTTGCTTCTTAAGTTCCATTACAAAAGAGTAAATGGTATGGTTTTCTTTTTGATAGAAGTTATAAGATTTTAACGTTTCCATAGTAATATTTGTCTTTGGCTCCATCAAAACAACAGAGAACATTTTCCGGCTTATTTGTCTTATCTACTAGAAAAGTATTAAGGATAAATAAATAAATAAAATAAATATCGCCTTTATTAACTAAATTATGATTCTTATTACAACCCCACAACCACCATCAGGAAGGGATGTAGTCTAGCAGAAGCTATTCACATTCAACCCTAACCGTCAGTGGAACCAGGGCACATTATATGCAACTATGAATCTTCAGCAAAGATAAACCAAAAAATAAAATTAACAAGTCAATCTGAAGAACAATCTAAATTAAAAATTGCTTAAATTTCCAAGGAGTCCCAACTAAAGGCCAAAAGTTAAACTAAGAATGGAACCACCCAAAACACCCTAGCATCGATGCACACCACATGGAAACCAACCTCTACCTATTGATTGTTCAGCAAAAACAATTTTAATTTATACTTAAATTTGTTGATATTGAACATTTTAAATTCTTGAGGTAGTCGATTATACAAAGAAATAGATTGATAAATAAAGCTACATGTAAAGGTGGCTGTCCGATGATGTGGCAAAACAAAATTTTCATCAGAACTAGTTGATTTAGAGTGAACATGTTTATGAGGTGTTGTAAACTTCTGTCTGGGAGATGAAGATGCTGCAGGGTCATTCACAATGTGTAAAAGCTCCCAAATGTAGTAGTCTTGTAGAGCTCATATTAAGAGATTGACATCTGTATAGGTGGAAAAACTGTTATTAACCACAATATGCATTTTTCTATCAGCCAATTATGATTCGACCAGCAACCTTGATGACTTATCAGAACCATAACATGCAAGTTTGACACAGTGGTGATTTATGGTATCAAAGGCCTTAGAGTAAACAAGTAAAACGAGCACACTAATCAATCCAGCATCATTAGCCTCCATAATGTCACTAGTAACATTAGCCAAAGCAGTGCTCACACCATATCCCCCCCTGAAACCACATTGTACAGGGTGAGCGAAACTCCATGTCCCGGCTCTATTGTAAGAAAAGGAAAAGCGATAGAAAAAAATCTGAAAAGAGGTTCTTAAATGGGATTGAGTAAGGTCCATTTTAAGCCTAATTTGCGTATTTTTGGATATGTGAAAACTGAAGTAATGACGTCATCGATTTTGTTTCCCAGAAACATACTTATATTTTGGCATATCTAAAAATAACTATTTTTTCTGGACAAATTATGTAAAGAAAAAAATTGCTATCTTTTTCCGTTAAAAAGTTATTTAATAATTTAACATTATAAAAACATTATATGTTACTACTTTTACCACAGCAATAAACAAAGTATGTAGGCAATCATTGCAACAAATTTTCACCGTGACCACCTCCTACTTCTAAACACTTATCCAATCTCCGCGCTACTTCCCGCACTGAAGCCTTATAAAACATTTCTCTAGATAGTTCACCGCAAGCATTTCTGATTTTTTCTTTTAACTGTTCCAAGTTAACAGATGGTGTTCTGTAAACTTTATTTTTCAAAGCTCCCCACAATAAGAAGTCTAGTGGGGTCAAGTCAGGTGATTTAGGCGGCCACTGTATTGGTCCATTTATACCTATCCATTTTTCTCCGTAAGTTTCCTTTAAATATTGTTGGACAATTCTTGAGTTATGCGGTGGAGCTCCGTCATGTTGGAAACACATGTTTGCTTGCAGCTGTAGTGGCACATTTTCAAGCAGCACAGGAAGTTGTTCTTGGAGAAATTGCAAATATCGCTCACTATGTAAAATTCCTTCGTAAAAATATGGACCAATCAAATGCCCGTTAATAATACCACACCAAACCTTAATTTCGAAGTGTCCTTGATTTTCAACCGGATTGAGAAAATGTGGATTTTCAGTAGCCCAAATATGCTAATTTATTTATTGGGCTTAGCGTTACTAACAAAACGGCTCTCGTCCGTCCAAAACACATGCTGAAAAAAAAAAGATTGTCATTGATCAAGTTTACCATCACTTGGGCAATATAATTAATTCTTCGTTGTTGGTGTTGATCTGACAAGTGTTCTAAGTTATGAGGTTTATAATCGTGATAACCATTTTCTTTCAAAATTTTTCGTACCGAACTATATTTTAAATTCAACTCACGACAGGCTTGCCGAATCGAGTTCCTTGAATGGTCTTCAAAATACTGCAAAACAGTGGCAACAGTATTGTCAGAATTGACCCTTCTAGCATTTTTTTTCCCTTTCGCTGAATGAAATTTTTAATGCTACGGAATTTAACGAGTTTTGATTTCATTTTCTTGACTTCTATTTTTCAGTGTTACAAAAACCATACCATGATCTGAAATACTGTCTGCATTTAATGTTCCAACATTCTGAACAAAGTCAGCATTAGTAAATAATATGGGACCTAGAAGTGTACAGGTCATCTTTGTCACCCTTGTAGGTTCACTCAAATACTGTTTTAAGCCATATGTTTCAAAACAAGAGACAAGGGGGTTATCCAGATTGAAGAAACATACATTCATGTCATCCAGACATAGAATCTTGTCACATAGTGAATATATCAATGAAATAATATCAACATCACTAATAAAAGTACACAGATGAGCATTTGGTGGTCTATAAAAGTTAGCCACAATGATGATCTTCCTACCCTGTTTGATTTTAACTAAAATATAATGCAAATATAACATACAACATGTTGTTGACATTAATTTATATTTACGTCTATCGGCCATCTTCCCTTCTTCCACTGGCATGGACATACGCTCTATGCCTAAAGAAGGGAGGTGCCTAAATATATAATTTCAGGATGATTAACATAGAACAGTTAACAGAATTAAACATGCAAAATAGTTACTATTATAATTCTCACCTCACGCCAGTGGAGTAACTAACTGATATTGTAACTAATATGTTCTTACTTTTCAGGTCTTATTTTAGACATCATATTCATCGCAATAACTAAAGCTTACTTTCGTCGCCGAAGACCAATGTCAAATAAAAGCGATGCACTGGGGCAGATGGGTCCAGATGTATTCAGTTTCCCGTCAGGCCATGCAAGCAGGGCAGTATACGTAACCTTCTTCTTTCTACACTTATATCCGGTTTCTGTTATTTTAATGCCAGTTTTTATAGCTTGGGTCTCCGCAGTGTGTCTAAGCCGGGTTCTTATGAACCGTCACTATATTTTAGACATTCTAGGGGGAATAGTTCTCGGGTTAATTACAGGAGTAATAATGAATATTATCTGGTTGGAGGATGATACAGCAAAATGGATAATGTCGTTCTTATCAGATGAAACAATAGACGGAGGTGAATATCATGTGTGATACTGTCTTTTTACAATTTATTAGTTCTTATGTTTATTTTTAGAAGTAGATTATTTTATTTTACTTTTATATAATACACAAGTAGTGTAAATTATAATTTACATTTCTGTTGACTTTTATAAAATTAAAAGTTTCTTAATGTAAGAATGTTTTAATTTACAATTTGTATGTTGAAAATAGTATAGGAATGTAATTTATTGTTTTGTTAACTGTTTTAAATAAATGTTTAACGTTCTTTATGTATTGTTTCAAGCTGATAATCATAATAATATTTATACGAGATAAATAAAGATAACAAACATGTACGATTCAGAAAAAGGTTAGCAAATGTGATTGGTCTAATTACCCGTTACTCTACGCCGGAAGGACCAGAGGAACTGTTCTTTGTAAGTACAGATTTATAATAGATGCACATGTTAAAACAATAACGATTTATTCTACTAGTTATCAATTTAAGTACAAAGTGAATACGGGTGTTGTGACCCAATAACGATAACACAAACGGTGACTTACAAATAGACTGAGACGGGTAGGCTGGCGTGATCGGCACGTGGTAGTGTCGCTGATACCTGGGGCTGCATCCAAAGAGGCTGACCACGGTGATGCAATTGTCTAGGTGACAATGCACTCACAAGCACGTGGTGCACTTCGGTCATGGGTCTACTGCTCGCTGCAAAAGGGTTCCTGCACACGAGGCGCACATACTGCTACAATGACCAGGAAGTTGCATGGGCTGGTAACTGGCTCACAAGCACGTGGTACACTTCGGCCACGGGTCCTTCGCTCGCTGCAAAAGGGGTTCCTGCACACGAGGTGCACGTACTGCTACAATGACCAGGAAACTGTATGGACTGATGACTGGCTCACAAGCACGTGGTGCACTTCGGCCATGGGTCCGCCGCTCGCTGCACACGAGGCGCACGTACTGCTACAATGACCAGGAAACTGTATGGACTGATGACTGGTTATCGCTGCTTCACATGATTGGTGATCTATATTTTTTATGACAATTCTGATTTTTTCATGATATTATTTTGTTGTCACAACAACTCTGATAGCAATTGACGCTGGCCGCCAACTCGCACGGGGATAGTCTCACTGAGGGTAGGGATTAACAATATCAGGACACAACAAAACATATACAGGCGTAACAAAATTGTATGGCCAAATTTCGGGAGGTAAAAAAATAAAAAAAGGCTTTGTTTCCGAGAATCAGGGTGTTAAAATTGACAAAAAAGTAAGGTTAGTATTAAAAATGGTTTATTCACACTTCTTTAAACCTGTGAGGGGGTAATACACTATTACATCCAGTGGCAGAGATCTGCAGGTTTGATAGAATATATTTTTACAGAATCCTCACAGGGCAAGGTAATGCTGACCATCAATTTGAATAAATTTATGTTCTAGGTTAGGTTAGGTTAATTTGTGAGTGGGCCATAACGGTCGCTCCACTGCGACTTTAAGGTCTATTGTGGCTCACGCCTAATTGTCTTATATTTCACCCAACAAATCTACAGAGGTTGACAATTTTTGTGGGTGAAAGTTGACCCAGATCTTCTGGTGCAAGCTTTTTGCCAAAGAGCAGGTGTCTTGTTCTGTCCGCAGCCGGAGAGGAACATAGCACATACTCTGCTGTTTCTTTCGTCACTCTCCCTACACCACCGGCACTCAGTCGCTTGACGGAGACCAATTCGGTGCATGTGGTGTCGCAAGCAGCAGTGTCCTATATACAGGCCGACTAGAGTGCTCAGTTGTTGTCTGTTTAGCTCTAGAATTTTTTTAGCCTTAGACTCTGAAAGGCCATTTGTGAAGGCCTTAGAGTGTGCTAATTCTGGCTGATTTTGCCATTGGTGGATTATCATTCTATCTGGCCAGGTCTTTAAGGTGCGTTTTGCTGTGCATGATGATATCCCCAGCACAGGTTCTGGTCCGATAAAGTCCTCCTGGGCACCACCCCTGGCAGGTGCGTCGGCCGCTTCGTTGCAATAAAAGTTACTGACCCGGTACCCAGACCAGTGACACCTCATTGCAGCTGCCTAGTTTGTTGAGGTGAGATTTACAGCTCCATATCGTTTTTGAATTGCAACGGTAGAAACCAAGTGCCTTTATTGCAGCTTGGCTATCCGAATATATTTTTATCGGTTTTGTATAATTTCCATTGCACACATCTAGATTGCATACACTTATGCCTAGTGTATGGTTGCATACTTTCCGAGGCTAGATGATATTCCTGCATCGTTGTTGCTCCCATATGCGCCGGCTCCTGCCCCCTATCGGTTTTGGAGTCGGCAGTGTACCAGCAGAGATCTGCCCTCAATAGGGTCGTTTAGTTTCGTTCCCAGTCCTGCCTTTCCGGAAGGACGGTCTTGTAAGACAGATCTCTCCTAATCTTTGTAGGCATCAGGTCTGAGACCATTCCCAGAACCTCATGACTCTCAATGTCGTCGAGGAGTCTGGTCATTCCAAAACTGATTGTCTTTGGCATGCTGTCGGCTGTTTGTTTTAATCTGTATGTTGTCCACCTAGCCTCCCTCTCCAGCCAAATGTGAAATGTTTAGGAGGACCTCCAGGGCGGCTGATAGAGCGGTGCTTATGACGCCCATTATCACCAGACAAGCTTGTCTCTGTAGCTGAGCCAGTTTGGCGCTCGCGAAACCACGAAGTGCGATAGGCCATCAAACTACAGCTCCATAGGTTATCATGGGTCTGATAACCACTACATAGAGCCAGTACATCTGTTGTGGGCTTGTTCCCCAGGTATTTCCACAGATTCTTCGGCATTTCCACCGGGACAGTGTGGCCCTGCGGATTACATTCTCCAACTGTACGTTCCAGTTGAGCTTTATCTAGGGTAACCCCCAGATATTTCGCCTGTTCCATAATAGGAATTCTTTACCCCATAAGAATAGGTGGTTTTAATTTGCCTACCTTCTTCTGGTAAATGAACCAATGATGATTTTCCGGGGGTTCACTCCGGCACCAATCATTCACTATATTTAGTGCCTCTTGAAGAGTAATTGAAAGTTCCTCTTCAGATGTACTTCTAACCATGATGACAAGATCATCTGCATACGCCTGGATCTCAACCTCCCACAGCCCCAAGGTAGCCAGCAAATCGTCCACAAAGAGGGACCAAAGCAGAGCAATAATACTTCTCCCTGGAGCTGACTACCGCCCCCTGCACCGAGGTAATAATGGTCTGATTGTGCAGCATGCTACTGATCCATGCCTCTAGCGATAACAGCCTCATAGAGGGAGTTTTTTTTCCTCAGGGCTCGTCTGCGACTTTGCCGCCCCGATAGCACTGCGGCCTTTGGCTTATTGTGCATGCCCTTTGCCTTTTCTACTCCACCTATTCCAAAATCACTGTGCCTTGAACTAGTCTGCACACCGATTGGTAGGGTGAAGTTTTATATTGCTGTCTCCGGTCTAGACTGACCGTAGATCAGTTGTCTTTTGCGGTCCAGAGCTTTACACTCGCACAAGAGGTGCTGGGCTGATTTCCCCCTCGCCGCAAAGTCTGCATGCCAGGTCCCCCTCGAACCGCCCCATTTTATGCAGGTGTTTCTTGACGGCCATGTGTCCCATCAAGAGACCTGTTATGTTTCTGAGCTGTCCCATGCAAGATTTAGCAGCTTCACAGCTCTCTTTGAACTGGGTTCGTCAATTACCGACATCCCATGTCTGAGTCCTGGACAGTCTGCCCAGTACCCCTTGTGTCTGTTTCTGACCCAGGACATAATAGCTCCCCTGGCCGTGCTCTTTGTCATGCCCAGAACCGGTTCTGGTCCCATAAATGGTTCTGCTGACCCTCTCTTCGCGAGACTACCAGCTTCTTCATTGCCTTTGACCCCCGAGTGACTCGGCACCCAGATGAGGGTCACCTCATTCTGCTCAGCCAGATCGCTCGTCTCGTCTCGGCACTCACTCACCAGCCAGGAATTTACCCGTGGGCTACTTAGTGCCTTAAGGGCTGCCTGTGGCTATGAGGATCCGCTTGTTGGTGTAGCCCCTCCTCTTGTTCTCCCGCACACAGTGCAGGATGGCGTACATTTCAGCCTGAAAGACTGTTATGTATGTTCTAGAGAAACGTTTAACTTTAGGGCAAACATTAAAGAGACCTTTTTTTCTGTAAAATAAATAACTTACTAGAAGAAAATATTCAAGAAGTTATCAAGCCAGTGGCATGCAAGTAATGTAAAAACATATTCTATCGAAGCCCAGATCTCCGCCACTGGATGTAAGAATTTACTATCGATAACCCCAATTGACAAGAAATATTTACTACAATACTGGCCACTAGTTTGAAGAAATGTGAATAAACCATTTTTAATGTATAATTTTCTTGTAAATTTTAACACCGTCTCCCAGTAACGAAGCGCCTTTCGAATTTTTTTTTATAGGACGTACCCATTTTAATTTCATGAGTTCTATCGCCTCCCGAGGTTTGTGTAAACTGTTTTGTTACACCTGTATAGTAGAGATGTGCGAACCCATCTTTTTTTAATCGAACTATGAACGAACTGAAGCAAAAATGTTGCTTTGAACTTTAAAGTAACATGTCTAGGGACTTAAGGATCACACTCGAACTTCTTAAATATTCGAGATCGAACATCGCACTAACCAACACTCTCCAATGTACATATATTATTTGCTTAACAGGTTAAGTGCCACACCATTTTCGGTACGGTAGTAAGAAAAAGCTGACCGTAACACTCTGTAAATTAGAATAACGGCCGTTATCCGGGGGTAAGTAATTAACGCCTATTTAGCTTCCAGGAACTCTGTGGGAAATAACGATTGATCCCTGGCTATAGTTTTCTCCACTGAGCTACCCTAGGACAAGGCCGCTCTTAAACAGTAATTTGTGGTGTTCTACGAGGGCCTTAGCAGAAGTCCACACGGGGATCTAACCTCATCCTATTTGTAGCGAATAATGATGGCGCACTAGGGTTTGTAATTAGATAAAATAATATCTGTCTGATTGTGAGCGATAATTTAAAGTAACGCCCGAAGGACAGATTGTGAATAACCGTTCGGTGTCTGCTTAGCCAAACTTCATCACAACGCGACACCGACCCTTCAAAATGAGGAGGGGTAAATGTCAAAAATATTTCAAAATGTGTCCACCAGCCTATCACCAAATTTTTAGCAAGATACTCAGAGCAGTTTTTCAGATACCTAATTGTAACAGTTTAACTGGTTTCAATGATTTTTGTAGTACCATAGCCTGGCATAATAGTAGACTCTTTGCTCCTGTCTGGTATGGATTTCACAGAGTTTTTAAATTCTGTTCTTAAACCTCACTGCTGCTTTGAAGGGGAACTAGTTTCTGAGGGGCGAGGGTTGAAGCGGTAAGTTTCAGTAATTCAAATTCTACACTTTTGTATATTTCTTAATGTCTTGCTCTAAAGTTTCCCATGTATGGAATGTTGTTTTCAAACTTACGAATTACAATCATTTTATGTGGTTTTACAAGTAAGTATCTTTAATTTCAATTTTTTTTTTAAGTTAAATAGATTTTTTCTAATTTAAGACTATTTGTGAAGATTGGAACCTGTGATGAGTACAATTTGGAGAACCCAATTCATCATAATACAGTTTTTTTTTTGACCTGACAATCGTTTCGCTAACAAAGTTAGCGTCATCAAGGGGATTAGTAAACTAAATGAATAAAGAGTAGAACTACTATTTATATGTTGGTTGCCCAGCAGTTGCGAACAGCGTCCTCTAGGATGATATACAGACATACCCCCACTGTCGAATCTTAAATCCCTGTAATTAGAGCTGCATACCTGCCTTTGTTATGCTGTGTGCCGTTATCAAATATTCCTTCTAAGAAGGACACGCTGGTTATTAAGATAACAGTTCGAACAATGGACTACATAGAACCGGACCTACTCTATTAATCGAAACATTTTTGTTCAAATATCTCACGATATATATATATATATATATATATATATATATATATATATATATATATATATATATATATATATATATATATATATATATATATATATATATGAGATATACTTGGTTCTCGGGTTGAACTGCATCCAGAATTTATTAAAACTCGACATTTCGGCTCCTTTTTTGGAGCCATTTTCAAGAGATAAAGGAAATATGTAAGGACCCTCTAAGGCCTCAATCTGCCTACTCCTTAGAGCGGTGGACAAAGGTGGGTTGGGTTGTTGTAGCTCGATTACGGGGCCTCGATCTGCCTACTCCCCAAATCTCGCTGGAGATCGTCTCTAAAGTCTCAGTGTGTTCAACCCCAGGCCTAAAGAGAGATCTGACAGTTTGTTGCAAGTCTTGTATGTATCGTTCCGTCTACCTGCTTCGTTATCAGTGAAAGTAGTCAGGTCACGGTCAATTAAGTCAGGTGATTTGGTCACCGTACTTAAAGGCTTAAAAGGATTACTGGCATTTGACACACAAAAAGAAAATAAATTCAATAGAAAATTTCATTGCCCCCTTATCTGTCTCAAATGCCGCTAATCCTCTTAATCCTTTAAGTACCGTGACCAAAGCCCCTGACTTAATTGACCTGACCTGACTACTTTCACTGATAACGAAGCAGGTAGACGGAACGATACATACAAGACTTGCAACGAACTGTCAGATCTCAAGGAAACCACTACCGTGAATTACATTCTGATTGACTCACACCATAGTTTTCCACAAAAAATAGCTAGTTTGAATATTCTAGTTCATAGATTAATACAGTTTCCTTTAAATAAAAAAAGATACAACAGATAACTTGAATATATTAAAAATGTAGCTAAGTATAATGGCTACTCTGTCTGCTTAGTGAAGAAACTAGTCAATAAACATAAAACAAATAAAATGTTAGCGGAATCTATGGCTTTCCGGAAATATAAACCAGTCAAAACCGTTGTCTGTTTACCATTTCAACTGCGAATTAGAAGAAGTTTTAATAGCATTTTTAAGAAAGCCAATTTGTTAGTAACATTTTCTAAAAAAATACATTAAAAAATTTGCTAGGTAACCCAAAGGATAAAGATAAAACCACAGATGTGTCGGGAATCTATGAAATAGGCTGTAAGTATTGTGAACTGAAATATGTTGGGCAAACTAAAAGAACCATTGAAACTAGATTTAACGAACATATAGCGCAACTGAGTTATGGCACTATTGACTAATCATGTAATCATCATGTAGATAAAGAAAATCTAAAGGCAATAAAAATGTCAGGCAGTCGCGTCAGCTTGATGCTTACGAGAGTGTGTATATATATATATATATATATATATATATATATATATATATATATATATATGTATATATATATATATATATATATATATATATATATATATATATATATATATATATATATATATATATATATAGTTAGAAATTTGAACAAAAATGTTTGGATGAATAGAGTTGGTCCGGTTCTATGTAGTCCACTGTTCGAACTGTTACCTTAATAACCAGCATATCCTTCCTAGAAGGAATATTTGATAATGACGCACAGCATAACAAATGCAGGTATGCAGTTTTAATCACAGGGACTAAAGACTCAACAGTGGCGCTCTGTCTGTATACCTTCCTAGAGGACGCGATTCGCAACTGCTTGGCAACTTAACATATAAATAGTAGTTCTAGTCTTTATTCACTTAGTTTACACAGCGCCTTGCTGACGACAACTTTGTAAGCGGAACGATTGTCGGGTCAGAAAAACGGTATTGTGATGAATTGAGTTCTCTAAATTGTACTTAATTTAAGACTAACAGGTTATTATCACCATTTTAATCAAAGATTAGGAAGGACAAATTAAAAGTCTCTAATTTGCACCATATTTATTTTTTTACTTACTGCTTACATTCAATATAATGCCAAATTATAAAAAAATTACAAAAAAGAAACAATACTCAACATTTTAATAATAATTGCACTATACCATGTAAGTATATGTTGCTCCAACAAGACGAAACAACCAATGTAAACAATAATTTAATACATGTAACTTTTAATGTATAAGAAAGGTATCTGTGTATAAATTTTGGTAATATATGCTGAAATATAAATAAAACAAATTACTTACATAATTTAGCATCTTCGAGTATATCATAATTTTTAGTACTACATAGATATATCAGTTAAAAATTTGAAAAGTGGCAGTGCATTTTCTTGTCCACTACCTCGCACATTTCTACCATCACAAAAAATAAACTAATTAATTTTCATCGGAAAACTAAAAACAAACACTTAGCTACCTTGTGCAATTCATATAACTAAATTTAAAGCTATCAGCTGCTATTGCTTACAGGGTGTAAATGAAAAGTTCGGAAAGTTAATAAATCAGAAAATAATTTCTCATACAAACCACCCACCAAATAAAGTTAATATCTGAAAAAAAGGCTTTTTAGTTGACATTTTTGATAACTAAAAATCAGATAACGCTTCAGATTAACCATCTATGAATCTGAGAGATTGTTGAAAACAGTTTTAGTTTAATCTTGAAATAATATAGAAATTATTTAATATGTAGTGACTAAGCAGCTATAAAAAATAAAAATTTTAGTTTCTTGTTATTTAGGGCATTCATAATAATGATTGAGTGTTTTATATCCAACATAATTAGCTCGAGTACCTATTCTATTGTGCCAAAATAATGTTATTTAAACGTACAATAATTTTGTTTCAGGTTAGGTTTTACTATTATGTATCTATTTGAAACTGCATATTTGCACTCAATTTTAGCACGTGAGAATAAGTACATGCTATAAAATTATACTAAACGTTAATTCGATACAATAGCATACATATTTTAGCTAATTGTCTTTTAACACGTTAATGGCCACAGCTCTTTTTGTACATTTACTTACTGGACTCTAATTTTTCAAGAATTGGAAAGTAAGTACTGAAGCCATTTTGTTTTTCTTAATTCACTTTATAAATTTTCAAACTTCTTAAGAGTTCTCATGGGGTTTCTGCTTGACTGTGTAGCCTTCTGTTACGTTTGCTCTGTCAGTTCACTCCACAATTTTTCAATTTTCAAATTTAATTTCACATTTTGTCAATCAGCTTGATTTGCTTATATTTTATTGTGATAATTTTAACCTGCTTTGATTGCATGTTTTGTGACTATAATGTAGCTTGTTTAACTGTAGCGTGTAGTTTTTACTGTAAATTTTGGTTTTTACTGTTGCTTTTAATCTATTTACTGTTTGATTCTAGATTTTTAACCTTGACTATGTCTGTAATGTTTGCTTTGAGATCATTGTGCTTCAACCGGCACATTTGCCTACCAGAAAATAATGTTTTCTGACAGACCTTTTTATTGTATTTTAGATTTGCCCCTGAAGATGGCTACTAGGTAGCCGAAACATGTAGGGTTTTAATAATAAATATACTGTCTGGCTTAGAAAGCTTTCATTGAGTATTTGATTACGTCTATCCCAGATCATGACTCTCTTAAGGTAGCCAAATGCCTCGTCATCTGATTAGTGACGCGCATGAATGGATTAACGAAATTCCCACTGTCCCTACCCACTATCTAGCGAAACCACTGCCAAGGGAACGGGCTTGGAAAAATTAGCGGGAAATTTACTTACTGGGCCCAAAATTTGTTTTTGATAATTTAATGTAATTTTGAGTTAAAATGTTGAAAAAGTTGGTACAAACTAATTTTAAATGGTTTTTTACCTAAATTATAAAAAAAAATAATTGCGGGCGGTACCTAAGGACCGCTGCAGCTCAGTATGAAAATCTTTATTGTTTAGCACTAGCGGTCCCGATCGATCCTTGTCACATGTTATCAGTAGCGCCTGCGCACGCCGTATTCATGCTGTAAGTTGCAGGTTAGATTGTTTCTTCAGTTATACTAGTGTCGTTTTCAAGTGATTTTATGTTAAAATGGCTAGTGAACGAACAAAAAGAATAGTTAGATTAGAGAAACTCCCTTTTTGCGACAGTATGTGTAATTTTGTTTTCTTACTTTAATTTGTAAAAATGGGCATGATACATCAATTCATATATCCTACAGACGACAAAGATGTGCAAGATCACGATAGTGACTCAGATTCATATGATTCATCGGATTCAGTTGAGGACCCAACTTACTTACCAAATAATGAACAGCCCAACATTACTCAAAAAGGGAGCGCTGATTGTTCAGATATTGATCATATAAAGGTAAAAAGTATAATGGGATGTCGCATAATTTTTATTCATAATTTATTTTGTCTTATAGGGTCTATCAACTAGTGAGAATATTTAAAATTCTGCTGAAGTAGCCAATATAATCTCAGAGAAACATCCAGCAGTTCCGAATCGGACGACTCTGCAAATCAAAACTGTTGCAGAATCAGAATGGAAAAATTCAGTTGGCAACAATATAAATTTTCCTGACGACTATGTTGAGAAAAGTGGAATAAATCCAGAATTAGCAGCCGCATTAGTAGGCAGCAGTCCTTTTGATTTCTTCTGTGTTTTTCTTGATAATGATGTAATTAACCTAATGGTCGATCAAACGAATCTATATGCTATACAAGTTATTTGCTCAGGAGAGGATGTGCCGAAATCTTCCAGGTTGCATCATTGGACCCCCACCACACACGAAGAAATTATAAATTTTTTAGGGCTGATATGATATGGGCCTAGTAAAGTTGCCAACAAGTAGACAGTATTGGGACAGAAAACGTCTTTTTTCTGGTAATGGTGTTGTGTCTAATACAATGAGTAGGAATCGTTTCGAACTCCTTCTGCTAATATGGCATTGAAGTCACGATGATATGTGCCCTCCTGGCGATCGAGTATATCAAATCCAACCATTGCTAGATTTAGTGATAATTTTTTTTTGTTAGTTTCCACCAAGCACAAGTTGTCTTTTATGTATTCGAATTCCCATACTTCCAAGTCTACCCCATGAATAACCAACTGCCCCCAAAGTTTGCTCAAATTTGCCCCACACATATTGTATATGTTCCATAAATATCCCCATCACTACCAGATACTTCAAGTCCACCCCAAGTATTTAAATTTCCTAAATTTTATCCAGTGGTCTGAAATTTATTCTATATTTGAAACAATTAATTTACAAAATATTTAACTGGTTAGTTAAAGTCTTTATGTAACTAATTATTTTTGTTTTCTATAATTTTTAGTTGGTAAATAACAATAAGTATGTATTAAAAATATTTTGTCCATTCACTTAATCTGCTGTGTAAATATTAAAATTTATATTTTGCAGATTCTGTTGTTGAATAACGGTGTCTTTCACATACTCCAATTTACATACTTTCAAGTTTAACCCACATATTTAACTGCCCCCAAGTTTGTTGAAATCTGCCCCGCCCATATTGTGTATGTTTCACATAGATCCGCATCAGTCCCACATACTTTCAAGTCTGCCCCACGTATTTAAATATCCTAAATTTTATCCAGTTGTCCCAAATTTTTTCCATATTTGAAACAAATAAAATTTTTACCAAATATATAACGTTCTAGTTAAAAATTTTATGTAACTAGTTATTTTTGTTTTCTATAATTTTTAGTTGGTAAATAACAATAAGTATGTATTAAAAATATTTTGTCCTTTCACTTAATTTGTTGTGTAAATATTCAGATTTATATTTTGCAGATTCTGTTGTTGAATAATGGTGTCTTTCATATACTCTAATTTACACACTTTCAAGTTTACCCCACATATTCAACTGCCCCCAAGTTTGTTGAAATCTGCCCCGCCCATATTGTGTATGTTTCACATAGATCCGCATCAGTCCTACATACTTTCAAGTCTGCCCCACTTATATACAACCATCCCTAACTTTAAACCAGATCTGCCATAATTATATTAGTGTTGTATGGTATTAGAATTTATATTTTAATATTTTATCCAAATTTCCGCATATTTGATTCGAATTGCCCCAATTTTTGAAATTGCCCCAATTTTATTTAAATTGTCCTAATTTTATCAGAACGGTACCATACTTATATAAATCTGTCTCAGATATTCAAAACTATTTTTCTCCAAAACGGAAAAATATTTCTTATTACATACTTACGAGACTCTTATAATGATAAACAATTTACTACTAAATTTAACATTCTGAAGCTGGGTTGGTTTGTATGAAAAATAAAATGTTTGCATAACTTTCTATCAAAGACTCCACATAAAAAGAGACTCCATCTAAGATAAAAGAGACAAATTAATACATTTTTGGAATGTTTTGTCATATAAATGTAATCAAACCTTACACAATATCGTATCATTTGCCTCCCCACAAACAATTTAACTATGGTAACAACTAAATTACTCATCAAAACAGAAACTAGAGAAAACAAACATGCATCACAACAATAAACCTAAGAATTGTGCTACAATTTTTAATAATAATAAATATAAACATTACATAAATAAATGTATAAAGAGGTATGTATAAAATGATATGATATAGAAAGCAAATTGTTACAATATGTATGTCATGACATGAATATTATGTATTTTATATTATATAAAGCTACAATAATGAATACATCGATGAGTTTTACCACAATTTGTTGTGGTAGAACTTCAAATCAAGGAAACCCTGTTCAGTTAAATGACTGGGTGTTCGTTTGCCAGCTGCTTTCGATTCCGGCATATCAAATTCCTCCTTACTGTCAACCTTGATTTCTGTCATAATGCTCATTTTGTCAAAGTCGTTCTCGACATTGTCTAGTTGGTCGTCAGTGTCGTTAGCTGGGGCTTCACTTTCTATATCATTTGCATTTTTCTTATCACACTGTTCTTCGCTAAGCTGTATAGATAGGGAACGTGGTCGTTCCAGTTTTGGTGAAGCAGTCGTGAATTTATCTTCTACTACCACTGATGTTGTACTGACACTGGAATAATTGCAAGGATTCGTTCTAATTGTACTAACACTATTGGGAGGCTATCTGCGCCCTGAAGGTGGAAAATAAAAGCAAAGAAAATAAATAAAAATAAAACAGAACCAAGCAAAAGATAAGTTAAACTATAACGATAACAAAAATGTAATAAACGATAAGTTAAAATTTAAATGTAATAAACGAACACGACAAAATTGAAGTAAAGTGAAATACCAATTAGTTATTGTAATAACTTGTTAATAATGAAAAATAAAAATTATTTTGGTCATCGTAAATTATACTAGAAACGGGAGCTGGTCCAAGCAAAGTGCTTCAAGCACTAAGCAGCTAAAAAAAAGTATTTCGTTTGTCGAGCACTAAGTACTTTTGACGAGAAAGTACAAAGTACCAAGTGCCACTTGACCTACTTTCCTTAACAAATTAAGGGAGTGAAAATCAGCCCGCTAGAGGTTAAATGCTACAAATTCCGTTATGGTTAAAAAAAATGCCCCCTCGCAAGCAAAATCGACGTGTTTTAAGGTTTTTAGAAATTCTCAGCAGTTCTCGAAAAAATCCTGGGGCATCTTTTATAATGGACACATGCATAAAAGATGCCAAAATTCAGATCGATATGTCATCAGAAAAAATTCTAAGCATTTAATGAAAACAGAAGAAACTGAAGATCAAAGGAGGGCATAAAATCAAATGTGTGGTTAACAAAATCTATTACATATTACAGATGAAGATTAAGTTTTATTGATGGAAAAAGATCAAGAATTGACAAAAACAGTTTACTGGTTTTTCTTCTAAAAACGTCAACTATTTGAAACCTCATAATTGGGGATTTGTAAACAAATATTTTGAGACAAGTGAGGGTTATGGACAATACACATTGAAGTGTGTTTAGCAAGGTATCAAATTTTCGGTTCAACACCTGTTTTTCTTCAATTGACTAAAATATTAGCAGAAAATTTATTTAGGCCATTATCGCAGAAAGGCAGCAGTTTAAGTGATAGAGCTTGTGTCAAGTTTTTAGTTTAACAAAATATTTTTGAAGAAACCACAATCTAGTCCCTAAATTGATAAAGCATGTATTATAACCGGTATACAACTCTGGATGCAGAAAGTACGTTATGTTAGCGAATTTTTATTAAAATCTTTTAAACCATGACCTCTCCCTCCCCCCAACCATTAACAAAATATATGCGAAAATCATGCAGTTCGAATGGTTTGATAAAATTTGAGTTGTTGACATCTTGCCTTTATGACGATTTTGTTATAGACCAAATTTTAAAAAAGTTGATAAATAACATACACACTGGCAGTTTATAGAGATACAGAGGAAGCGAGTGAGAAAGAGAAAGTTAAGCCTATAATTTTTTTTTTACTCGTCGAAAAAGCTAAACATGAAGTTTTTGTAAGAAAAAGTAACTTTATTTAATCTTTATATTGGGTGGACCACTGGGAACTGCATCGGGAAAACCATCATCAGGAAAACTCTTTAAATTTGGCACTGTATTAATGCAGTTGCCTCACTCGGGGGGGTGGGAGGGTGGAAGGGTGGATTTGGTGGTTTGGGGGAGGGTATGGAGGAACCTCTGTTGGCAGGGGTCGCGGTGGGGTGCCCGCAGGGGAGCGTTTTGTCTCCCCTGCTCTGGTGCATCGTGGACGGCGTGCTAAGGAGGCTCTCGGGAGGGGGGTACGACGTACAGGGTTATGCGGAAGACATTGTTATTATAGTCCGAGGAAAGGTTACACAATCAGTGCGGGAGCACATGCAGACAGCACTGAAAGTGGTGGAAACTCTAACCTAAACTCGAATGGCTACGTTGAAAAAATACTGTGCAAGGCAGTTATGACCCTAGCCGTAAGTAGGTGGCTATATGGAAACACCTGGGGACTGAGACCTAGTATGGCCCACTGGCTGTACACAAAAGGGTGGTCAGACCATCGTTAACATACGTGGCACTGGTTTGGTGGCCTAAGGTGACACAATCCAGTACCAAACAAAAAGCAAAATCCAAAGGATGGCTTGGCTAGGCATTACAGGGGCCATGACCTCAACCACAACAGCCATCATGGAGGTGTTCCTGGATCTGCTCCCGCACCCCCACCCCACACTTAATTAGCATGGGGGTGGCTACGCTAGGACTATACAGAATAGCCTGCAATGGTAGACTGAAGGCAAACCCAGGCTGCAAGGACCACTGCAAGATTCAGATCGTGGAGGAGCCCATGCTTGAAATGAGGTCAGACTTTGCGAGCCCGCGAATCTGTAGGGAAAATAAGTTTACAGTGGTAATCCCCGACCGCGAGGCATGGCGGGGGGAGACGCTGGGTCTACCACGGGACGCGCTCGTTTGTTTCACGGACGGATCCGGCGGGGAGCGTGGGACGCGGGCCGGCGTTTATTCGGAAGGACCGAGGGTAAGTCACAGTATTTCCCTCAGGGCTCATGCAACAGTCTTTCAGGCCGAAATGTATGCAATCTTGCACTGCGTATGAAAGAACAAGAGGAGGGGCTACACCAATAAGCGGATCCTCATAGCCACAGACAGCCAGGCAGCCCTTAAGGCCCTAAGTGGCCCACAGGTGAATTCCAGGCTGGTTAGTGAATGCCGAGACGAGATGAGTGACCTGGCTGGGCAGAATGAGGTGACCCTCATCTGGGTGCCAGGTCACTCGGGGGTTAAAGGAAAAGCAGAAGCTGACAGTCTCGCGAAAGGAGGATTATCAGAATCCTTTATGGGACCATAACCAGCTCTGGGCGTATTGAAAGACACGGCCAGGGAACCATTAAGTCCTGGGTCAGGGACCAGCATAAAGCATACAGGGCGGACTCTCCAGGGCTCAGACATGGGAAGTCAGTGATTGGGAAACCTAGTTCAAAGAGAGTTGTGGAGCTGCTAAATCTTAGCAGAGGACAGCTCAGGAATATAACAGGACTCTTGACGGAACATATGCTTGTCAAGAAACACCTGCATATAATGGGGCAGTTCGAGGGGGACCTGGCATGCAGACTCTGCGGCGAGGGGGAGGAATCAGCCCAGCACATTCTGCGCAAGGGTAAAGCTCTGGACCGCAAAAGACAACTGATCTACGGACAGCCTAGACCGGAGACAGAGCAATATAAAACTTCACCCTACCAATTGCTGTGCAGACTAGTTCAAGGCACAGTGATTTTGGAATGGGTGGAGTAGAAAAGACAAAGGGCATGGACAATAAGCCAAAGGCTGCGGTGCTATCGGGGCAGCAAAATGCGGACAAGCCCTAAGGGAGAAAAAAAGATGCAATTGGGAGACACTTGGCTAAAATATTGCCAGACTACTGGTATTTCTTGTTATACTCGAAGTAGATGTTCGATATTTTAAACTGGACACCCAGTGCCATCTTTGCTCTGATCGATCCAAAATTTGTGAAGTTTATAATAATCCGTTTATCAGTATTTGGTCTTGGTTTCGGTTTTTGGGGATATCGGTGTTCTTGTCAATAATCGTCAATCGTATAATTTAAACTTCCTTTGAAGCAATTAAAAAGCAAGTGACATTATATTAGCAGCTGCGTCACAGTCGTATTGTAAACGTCATCGTGGCCAACTAAAGTGAGATCAGTCACTATTGTTGTAATAGAAAATTGCTAAAATCTCGAAAAGTGACGTTTTTTTTTTAATAAACAACTTCATACGAAATATTCCTGGTTTTTAATGTGGATGCTAATCAAAATAGGCGTTTTCCATTTAAAATACTCAAGTTTCGGCAGTTTTTTTTTATCTTAATTTTGGTACTTCTTTTTCGAACACTCTGTATCAATAAATTCAATAATTTCATTCAAAGACTGTTAGACTACATCCTCATCTACAAGGTAAGCAATCCAAAGTAAATAATTATGTCGTGTTTATGAGAGAAAAATATCAATATGTTCCAGTCTGCAAATGTCAATTTTGACATAAAAGTTCGAATATCCCAAGAAGAGAAAGGCTTAGGTGTGACATTATATACAAAAAAGCCTGGACGCAGCAAGTGCGTTATGGTAGTGAATTTTCATAGAAATGATCTGGCACAAAATATTTTATAACTTTTTTTCTTGTAACATAGAAATCTAAATTTTGGTGTATAGTTTGCTTTTTATATCGTAAACCTACCTACCAAATTTGGTTATCATAGATTTTTTATTTTTTAAGATAATTTTTTTTTTCAAATGAAAACTCAAAATTTTCCCGGAAAACATCGTCCGATTTTTTTTATTAACGAACTTGTCAAAGCCTTTTACAAAAGGAAGGTACGTGCCAAATTTTATCAAAATCGGCTTATTATTCTTTGAGATAAAAATTTTTTTCGAATGAAAATTCAAAATTTTCCCGGAAAACCTCGTCCGATTTTCCTGACTAACAAACTTGTCAAAGCTATTTACAAAAGAAAGGTACATGCCAAATATTATTAAAATCGGCTAATTACTTTTTGAGATAAGAATTTTTTTCGAATGAAACCTCAAAATTTTCCCGGAAAACCTCGTCCGATTTTCCTGACTAACGAACTTATCCAAGCTATTTACAAAAGAAAAGTACATGCCAAATTTTGTCAAAATCGGCCCATTATTTTTTGAGTTATCGGTGTGATACATATATATATATATATATATATATATATATATATATATATATATATATATATATATATATATATATATATATATATATATATATATATATATATATATATATATATATATATATATATATATATATATATATATATATATATATATATATATATATATATATATATAAACATATAAAAATTGAAACTGACCCCGGATATGGGTTCTAGGGGTCCTAGATCGCGCTCATTTGAAGAAATTTTTTCAAAATTCAAAAGTCGAGATCTCCTCATTAGTGAATTTTTTCTAAGAAAATTCACTAAAAGTATACAGAACTTTACGCAAAATCTCAAAATGTCATAATATACCAGGAGTCAATTTGAAATAAGGAAGTTGACATATACTTCCGGTATAACTGGAAATACCACTAGTCTGAAAATATTTTAGACAAGTATTCCCAAATTGCATTAGTACAGTACCAAATTTTGAGATTTTCCTGATGATGGTTTTCCCATAATCAATTGATGCAGTTCCCGGTGGTTCACTCTGTATTTATCCTTTTAAATTCGATAAAACTCATTTCTAAGAAAATTCGCCAACAACGTAGTTGCTGCGTTCATATTCTATTTGACTTGAGCAAGGATTTTTAAATAAACTACTTAAACTTTGATTACCTAAGATGACCATAGTAACTTAATTATTATTAAGAAGTGTTGGATAAAAAAGTTAACTAGTAATCATCAGAATATAGCAAAATCAGTCGTACAGTCTAATAAATACTAGTTAAACTCAATAAGAGTCAATAAGTCTGTGACTTTTTGAATTTCCCGCCTCTTCACAGGAAGGGCAACACTGCTCCTGTTAACAAACATCTGTCAGTTGACTCCTGTCAAATTTTGAACAAGCTGTGTTATTTAGTTTGTGTTAGGTAGCCATTGAAAGCAGTCAACCTCTTGAGTTATAACAAAAATGAAAAAAAGTGAATTTTGTGTGCTCATCAAACATTATTTTTTGCGGAAAAAACCATCACTCAAACCAAGGCTAAGCTTGATAAATACGATGGGGATTCTGCACCATCAATTTCCATGGTAAAAAAGTGGTTTACTGAATTTCGTTGCGGTCGTACAAGCACAAATGACGCCGAACGTTCTGGACGCCCAGTTGAGGTCGCTACACCCGAAACAATTGAAAAAATTCATGGTATGGTGTTGGCCAATTCAAGACTGAAAGTGCTGGAGATTGTGGAAGCCATAGGCATATCACATGGCTCAGTTGTTTCGATTTTGCATGATTACTTGGGTATGAGAAAGCTACCCACAAGATGGGTGCCGTGTTTGCTCACAATCGACCACAAACGCAATACGTATGACAACTTTGAAGGAGTGTTTATGCGCTGTTTCGTAACGGTGGACGAAACATGGATTCACCACAACACACCAGAGACCAAGCAGCAGTCAAAATAGTGGGTTTCTCCGTGCGAATCGGCGCCGAAGATGGCAAAGGTGGGTTTGTCAGCCAATAAAGTCATGGCGACCGTTTTTTGGGATGCACACGTATAATCCACACTGATTACCTTCAAAAGGGAAGAATCAATGGTGAATATTATACCAACTTATTGGACCGATTCAATGACGATTTGAAGACAAAACTACCGCATTGGAATAAGAAAAAAGTTCTTTTCCACCAACACAATGCAAGGGTGTAGTCTCCATGGCTAAATTGGGCTACGAATTGCGCCCTCACCCGCCCTATTCACCGGATTTAGCCCCGAGTGACTATTTCTTGTTTCCAAACTTAAAGAAATGGCTCAGCGGAAAGAGATTTGACTCCAATGATGAAATCATCTCACAAACAAATACTCATTTTGAGGAACTCGATAAATCTTATTTTTTGGAAGGGATGAAAAATTGGATAAACGTTGGACGAAGTGTATAGAGCTCAAAGACTATGTTGAGAAATAAAATGATTCTTTGTCAAAAAACCTGTGTTTCATTTAAAAAGTCACAGACTTATTGATCTGTAGTTTGTTTTATTAAAAAGATCAAATAGAAGTTAATATACTTTCGGTGCTGTACTCTCTGTTGAAATATAAATGGCAAGATTTTGATTTTATCTAGGGAACTAAAATTTAAAGCAATAAAATAAAACTAATTATAAATAAAAATAAAAAATAAATTAACTTAATCATGGGTAAAAAAAAACAAAACAAAAAACAAAAAGAAACAGGGAAGGCGCTCCTCTATACTTACACTTCTACTCTAATTTTAACACATCCAAGGCCACACAGGTGAGTAACACTTTAAAGGTCACCAGGAATTTAGGAGTTTCAGTTCGATTAGGTAGGTGACAGTTATCGCCGATAGGTTAGGGTCGTTGGGAATCTGGATAGAGGTCTCTGCCTAAAGAAATCACATAATTCAACAGTATAACAATAATAAAAGGTTAAACTGCATCTTACTTTTGCTCCAACTGTGGTGGATAACCATACCTTAGCTCTCCCTCAACTTCAGCTTCAAGTTTCTTTGTATCCCTTTTGTATAAAACATTAAATATAGAATGTTATAAAAGATGAGAGATATAACAAAAGAGAACTCTTGGGTATGACAGTGATATGTAGAAGTTTGTTTAATTGCAGTTATTACTTTTCATCGATTGTTATTGCCCTATTGCGAAACCGTTCTATATCAAATATAATCCTAGACTTATGCTGCCCTGCTTAGTTAAAATGTTATATCTACAAAATTGCTGATTTTCATATAAATAGCTTGCGTTATCAAGAAAAACAAGTTGTATCTGTTCCACTTGGTTAGAACCTCCTATCTACCACTAGACCTGATAAAAACACATATTTAGTTTGTCCTACATGCACAATAATCCAGCTATCCGTGGACAAAAAGACTTTACTTACATTTCGTTAGTTGAAAAGTACAGGGCTTTCATTAATTCCCGAACCCCACGTGACCGCTTAAGTTAGGTAACCCGGCATACACGGTTGTACATCCTGAATTAATTAAATCCCTAAGATGCCAGTGTTGTCTCATATTTCCTTTGGGGTTTTATAAAAAATTATAATAAGTTGAAACAGTAAATGTCTTAAATGTATTTATTATTTAGTATTTTTAACAGCAAGTCTGTATCATGTATGGTTTACTGTTATTGATTGTTAAAAAATAAATAAAAACAATAAAATATTACTTTTATTTTGTATAGATATCAACATTTTGTAATGTACGTAAACAAATTGAGTGCCGATTATTTAAACTTCTAATTTACGGTTTTAGGAATGTGTATTGTGTAACATGTAACAAATATGTACCTGTTTGGGCAGATTACCGACAGGCAGATTTGGTAGGGCTTCGTTCCATGCAATATCGAATATCGTCAACAACATAACCTTAACATACCTACACTTTTAACTTACGTAAAAATGCAATGAAAATGCTCAGTTTTGATAAAAACTGTTTATTTTTATTGTCCAACAGAGAGAAAATTATCTGAAAAAGGTAAACACTGGTCGAACTTGGAAAATGCACAATATACATACAAAATAACTGTCGAAAGGGAATTGAGCGCCAATGGACTGAACTGTCAACTGTCAATTGATTTAGTAACTTTAGGGTCCCTAGTCTAGTGTTTTTTTTTGGTTACTTTTTGACTGCCAACTCATAAAATCATATTCCACTAAGAGAGAGACAGAATCTAGTCACGTGGGGTTCGGGAATTAATGAAAGCCCTGTACTATCTACAATACTGTGTACATTTAGGACTATTCAGCTACTAATTTAAATGGAAATAACAGAACATATGCTAAGAAAAAGATTCCCATCTGCAGATTACTTGATTAGAATGTACTGTCTACAAAAATAGATGTAGATAGGACATCCATACTAAGCAAAGAATCATACAAATGTAAATACATTTACATAATAAATAAGCAGATAAGACTGATAGGCTAAGTAATAAATGTTATTCAATATGCATCATTGCTTAGAAAACATTTCGTATTACAATGCAGACAGGACATATGGTTTGTGAGTTCCTGTATATTGTGTTGAACTACGCCTCACCATCCCGCATTATTTGAATAGAGATTTGGACAATTTCATAGGTACGACCAATGGAGCTCCATATTATGAATACCGCGTATTAATTGGGGTGTCACACTTTATTGGACCACCCAGTGTATTTGAAAATAATTTTAAAACGTTGCGATTATTGACCTACATAAGCTCCGTCATTAAAAATTCAATATAAAGAAATGAAATATATAGACGTGAGACTCCGTGTCAGTTAGTCATGGGCCACCATATATATATATATATATGTATATATATATATATATATATATATATATATATATATATATATATATATATATATATATATATATATATATATATATATATATATATATATATATATATATATATTGGAATGTTGCACTACACTGTAATCACTTTTAAATATACACTTTATTTGTTTGCTGTACTTTTTGTGTTTTTTTTTTTGGTTTACGTAGCCTGCAGTATCGAACCGTCCTGGTCCGTCAGTATCGTGCTGAGGATGAACCAGGACGGTTCGAAACTGCAATCTACGTAAACCAATAAAAAATCACAAAAAGTACAGCAAACAAAGTGTGAGTATATATATATATATATATATATATATATATATATATATATATATATATATATATATATATATATATATATATATATATATATATATATATATATATATATATATATATATATATATATATATATATATATATATGTATATTCAGGGTGAGTTTGTTTTTTGATGTTTAGTACACGGATCTCGTGAACTACTGCAGTTAGAGAGACGGTTAAATGGGGAAAGTAGTGCAGTGTTAGGAGTGTAATTCAGAATTGTATTTGTTTTTCATAAAAAATGTCACGGATTACTAGATATTTTGAAAAAACTGATATTTGCCAATTTCTTTAAATGCATTTAGCTGCGTTAGTATTGGGTTTACTCAAAAGGTGTAAAGGAAAAAGTTGTAGATAAATATGTTCTAAATAAAGCAAAAATATGCAAATTTTAAAAAGATCTGTAACTTTTGAGTTATGACAAACTTTTGTTTTTTAAATGGAAACCATAGTTGGCTGTCGCTTCATTACAGAGGTCTTTTTTTTCTCTTTACATTGATATGAAACACGATATGATTATTCTAAGAAATAAACATTTTACAGTGGCTTTCTTTTTTTTTCAATAAAATAACATTGGTTACCACGGAAACCGTTGTTTATTTCAAATAGCGAAAACCTGAATCTAAGTTTTCGCACATAGTTTACATAAAATTTCTAATTAGAGATTTACAGTAATAATTAACAGATGACATGAAACTAAAAATTTGCCAAGTGATTGTTATTTAACTGGGGGATTCAATCACTTTTTAAAATACACTATATCTGTAGCTTGATGAACTGCCCCAAATACAGTTTTAGCACAGCATAGATATATTATGCTGTAGTGTGTGTGTGGAAGGAATTGGCTTCGGACATTACGTCCATTGGCCACAAAACTCTGCAGTAAATTTGTACCATTGTTATATCTATACATTGTTATAAAAAGCGATTCTCCTTCAAATATATTTATAATTTGCAGCATGGAATGCTGTAGTGTTAGACTGAAAGTGTAGCATAATATAGTAGAAATGTAATCAAAATCAAGTCAAGTCTCTATATAAATGATTCTAAAATAGTTTCTTTTATCTTTAAACGTAAACATAAGACATCATATAAGACCGAAACAGTCGTTGAACGTGTTTCAATGGAAATTCTACTAATTCTGTAATTGTTAGGTATACTTTTAATATACTATCCCGGGCATGAAGCTTGCGTGAAGTATCATGTAAACAGAATGATAATTAACGTATTAGATATCTCAGTGGTAGCCTGCTGGTCTACTACACGGAAGGTTGCATGTTCGAATCCAGCTCGATGAATGTATGGTTTCTTTTGTTTTATCTTGACATTTGGAGAAACAATAGTGCACAGATTTCATACATTTTGGGCAAGATCTCTTTTTGTTTAAAACGCCTCAATAAGTTTGTCACCTTTGAGTCTGAAATTATAATTTTATTATTGTTGATATTCAAAAAACCGGTTTGATTAGGTTGACTAAAACGAAATCATTCTGGCGATTAATAAGGAAAAATAACTGCTACGTTTATAACCTGGCAGATACTTGACTTTTCTAAAGATAAATTAACTTTCCCTCTGGAAATCTTTTGTAACTTTAATGAAATTTGTAATACAAGTTGCTTTCAAAGAGACTTACACAATCTACAGATATAGCAAAATTAAATTTTTTAGCTTCATAGAAAATTGCGTTTTGGGCATTTTTCTCAAAAGGAGTCAGAACACAAGATTTTTTTGATAATAGAGAGATATCGATGGTAACATTTCCGAAAGAATTCTTCAAATGTGCGCGTACTAGAATCTCTAAAATCGTTCTGTGTAAGTTAAAAGTATTAACGTTAGTAATATGCTGTATAATAATAGTGTACAATTCTTTTGAAAATTCACTATTATAACGCACTTACTGCATCCCGATTTTTTTTTAAACGAGACTATGTTGAAAGCCACGAGAATTGGTAGTATGGATGATGACGATATGAAGAATGATAATTTCCAGTTCTAGTCACACAGTTAAAATATTTTTTCAGCGAAAATTAATATTTATAAGAAAACAGTTCTAAAGCTGATTTTTTATGTTTTTTTTAAGAGATTATGTTGAAAACTATGACAACTGGTAGTATGAATGATGATGACATGAATAATGACAATTTCTAGCTCCAGTCGCACAATAAAGATTTTGAATAATTCAACATTTTGATTACTTTCTCATATCACTGTCATAACCCAAACACTCCACTTTCATGGTATAATAATTATTATCGTAGCCGATATTCTCACCCTGCATCATTATTTTCCGCTGAATATGTGCTAGTGTATGGTTTTTCAGCATAAGACATATGCCTTGCTGCTGCAGGACTGAAAGAAAAAAACAACATATCTCAAGTCATTTAAAATTTACACTTTTCCTTCCACAAGTTACCTTCTGTCATTACTCTCATATTTAACAGGTGGCTGCAAAGTCGCGGTTTTCTCTTTAAGATCAGCTCCCTCTGGATATGTTTGATAATACGGGATATAGCTAGCGAAACGAGGATCTTGCGCATCTTTACCGGGCACGTTAGGTACAGAATAACTCTGATATGGCTGCATCATACTGTCAGGAGCAGCCTGCATATTTGCAGCGGACATACTCATTTGGGTTGCATAAGGGTTATTCGCTGGGGTTTCTGCAATATTTGGATTACCGGTGATGTTTTGAGGCATATTTTGAGCGGCATTCATACTGGGATGGCTCATGGTACCCCCTGGTATGACAGCAGTGCTCTGAATTTGCTGCACACTTGGTTGGGTATATCCTACTGGTACATTATGGATATACTCTTCTTGCGGCGACTGAGGTACGTTAGTTCTTTGTTGACTCATATTGTTTGCAAGCATATTTTGAACATTTGGAATCACTTGCTGAGATTGTAGACGTGTTGTTGGTATACTAGGATTTTGGGTAATTGAAGGCTGGTTGGTCATATTAGCTGCGTGTTGGTTAGCCATATTCGCTGCATGTTGATTGGCCATATTTGCGGCATGTTGATTTGCCATATTTGCCGCGTGTTGATTAGCCACATTTGCTGCATGTTGATTAGCCATATTTGCGGCATGTTGATTAGCCATGTTTGCAACATTATGATTTGCCATATTTGCTGCAGATTGGTTTGTCATACTATCTACCAGCTGATTAGCCGCCTGTTGACTAGCCATATTTGGTATAGGTTGACTAGCCATATTTGCTACATTCGGTTGCAATGCGGCGCCAGTATTGGAAGAAGTATATTGCATTCCATGTTGACTAATTGAATGACCAGTTGATGGCAGTCCTTGTTGAGTAGCAGGTTGAGTGTTTATAGACGAATTTGGAACAGACTGGATGGTTTGCAAATTACCTGCATGTTGTATGTAATTTTGACTTGGTGTATATGTTGGAGCATGCTGATTTGGCATGAAATTAGGCACGCTTTGCGTTTGAGCAGTGTAATTTGGAATCTGCTGTGTTGGCGATTGTACCGGAAGAGAGTACGTCGCATTTTGAGTAGGATAGATGGCATGATGTTGATTTTGGTGTTCAGATGTAGGAGTTGTACTTGTCGGCATATTTGGAATTGTTTGAGACATAGGATATTGTGTATTTTGTGGATGGATTGGATTTGAAGGTAACCAAGAAGCTGTATTAAGCTGATGAGTATTTATCTGTTGCTGGGTAGGCAAGGCAGCTTGTTGCCTAGGTGGCAATGTGTATGTTTGCGGTCTTGCTTGCCCAGTTGACGTAATTAAATTGCCATTATGGTCAATATGTTGTCGTTCTTGCATATTTGTATGATACTGATTTTGGTTAGGGATCTGATTTGTTGCTGAAGGATTTTGTTGAGTATAATTTGATATTTCCTGTGATTTTGTAGGTACATTCGCAACATTAGCTCCTGGTAAAGAAGCTTGTCCTTGCTGTACATTGGAAGGCATTTGCTCTTGTTTAGTTTTTTCGGAAACAGCATTACTCTCACCAGCTTCTATATTTTGTGTACCATTTCTAATATTTTTTCTGGACTTTGCATTTTCTCTCGATGGCGGCTGATTTTGGTTACTTTCTGAAGAAACCTCTTGCAAATTTTGAGCAACATACTTTTGATCAACATTTTGCTGAGAATTCGAAGGTAGTGAAGTTTCTCGAGGTTTCTGCGAATGTTGCTCAACATTCTGTTGGGGATAAACACTCTGCGTAGTTCCTGCCATTTGTTGGTAATTCTGGGTATAGTTCTGCATGTAATAAGCATTTTGTGAACTTTCCTGTGTACTTCCTTGAATATTTTGCTGTGAATATTGATTTTGCAAACTGTCCTGAGCTTGCCGGGTAGCTTGAGAATACATTTGTTGGGGATACGAATTTCCTTGCATTCCCTGGATATTTTGAGGCTGCTTCTCCATAACATTTTGTTGAGAATACATACTTTGCAGCTGTGGAACGTTTTGCGTGTAATTTTGCGCCTGGTAGACAGCCTGACTAGTTGGATAGCTGTTCTGGTTATTAACCAAGGCTTGATTCTGGTATGCGAGTTGATGAGGATTTTGAATGCCTTGTGAAGCGTCTCCTGCACTAGATGGATAATTACTGGCTACAACAGTTGCAGAAGGAGCACCATCTTGTGGGTTATACATTTGGTTTTCGTTTGTTTGTTTGCCGGCTTGAGTGTACTGATTGTCACCTTGTGTTTGGTAAAAATTCGTCTGGTTAATCAGATTTCCTTGATTATCGGTTGCATAACTTTGCCCTGTGGCCATATTTGGAGCACTAATTGTTACATTGGCTTGAGCGCCTCCCAAGCTGATGGGACAGGAATAAGGATTAAAAGGAATATATAAAGAAAGTATGAGGATAACTCACCTATGCGGTCCATAGGAGTCTTGATAATTTGTAGCGGGTGCAGACTTATGTCTAGCTACTCTAATTAATTATAATGAATGCAATAAGCAAAATCTATGTACATCTTACATTTATCATTAGGTTAACTTACCCCTGGGGCTCCGTGGTTTTTTGTATGGTGGATGTTTGGTTATGTATTATCTGAAAGTCAGAATGATTGTTAACGATGTCGGAATGTTAATGAAGAAATTGAATAAATAATGAATTTTTGTTTAGTACCTGACCCATACTGCATGGAGGTCTGGGAGCACCGTATCGCCCATACGGGGATTGTGGAAAAGCAGACGTTTGTAAGCCGTTAGCTGACTGTTTTTTTCCGGGAGTACTGAAAGTTATCGTTGAAATCATTGTTAATTTAAGCAGGAATATTAGAATTAGCAATACATAACAAATTGACAAAGTTAAATGTGAAAGTTAACATGATGAAATAGTGAATTTTCAGTGAGCATTTTACCTGTTATTGTTTTCTACATGAGCTGATGTATTTTTCTCTGGGACGCTGGGGAAGAATTCGTCAAACACCACATAATTATTCATTTGTTTTACAGGATTGTTGAGACGGTAATGTTTGTTGAGAAAACCCAAAAATTTATCACTTGGTCGATCGATTGCCATTTTGACGGGTTCCACTTCTTCTTTCTGTAAACAACATTTTTAGTCAAAAATTGAAGGTAGATATACCGACTACAGTTTAAATAGTAAAATAGCTTTTTGGGAAATTGCGCCAGAATTGATTTGGGATTTCAATATTCTAAATTACACGGGTGTTAGCAGGCAATAATAGATTTTTAAAGGTAAGTTTGTGGCCAAGAAAATCAATCAAAGTGTTCATTAAAAACGCATGTTACAAGTTTTATGTATGCTAGCGCTCGAAGGTTTTACTATTGTAATTCTCGAGGGATATTTTTTCTTAACGCAAATTTAGTGAAACAAATTCGTAATTCGCAGTTAAGCCGGGGTTGAACCGCGAATTACTAGAAGTTGTAATAGCACTTTCAGGAAAGGAAATTTACAGCTAACATTTTCTACAAAAAAATACATTAAATAATCTGCTAGGTAACCCAACGGATAAAGCTAAAACTACAGAAGTGTCGGGAATCTATGAAATAGGTTGTAAGGATTGTGAACTTAAATATGTCGGGCAAACTAAAAGAACTATTGAAACTAGGTTGATAGAACATTTAGCGCAACTGAGATATGGCACTATTGATAAATCATGTATTGCTCAGCATCTTTTGAATAAGAATCATCATGTCGGTAAAGAAAATCGCAAGTCAATCAAAAATGTCAGGCAGTCGCTTTAGCTAGATTCTTATGAAAGTATATATATATATATATATATATATATATATATATATATATATATATATATATATATATATATATATATATATATATATACAAATTTAAACAAAAATGTTTCGATGAATAGACTAGGTCCGGTTATATGCAGTCCATTGTTCGAGCTGTTATCTTAATAACCAGCGTGTCCTTAGAAGAAATATTAGATAAGAACACACGGTATTACAAAGACAGGTATGCAGTTTTAGTGAGTTTCCATTAAGAAAATTCACTAATAGAGGTATCGATGGTAAGATTTTTTAAACATTTCTTCAAATGAGCGCGAATTAGGGCGCCTAGAACCCAATTCCAAGGTCAGTTGAAAAGTTTATATATATATATATATATATATATATATATATATATATATATATATATATATATATATATATATATATATATATGTATGTATGTATAAAAAAAACTTCACCAACCGAAGCTAAATTTCGCAATTCCATTCAGTTTGTTAACAGCTTCGATCAGTTCGTTAGACAGTTTTGACACTCACATACTTTCAGAAAAAAATTGGAAAAACTTTTTGAAGCCGCACTATCTTTTAAATTACTAGAAGTATGAAACTAAAACTTTTCACGCACGTAGATATCGTATCAGTGGTCCTCTCTGCCAAATTTGAACTTAATCGGTTCAGTAAATTTTGAGTTATAACCAAATAAAATTTAAATAATTTACGATATAACCTGAAATTACCTCTGAATGGGTGCCTATAATGTTAGACAAGGTCATACAGATATATCAGGTTTACGCTACTAGTGCAAACAAATGCTACAAATTAAACTTCAAACGAGCAGGTTACAAAAATATGTCACAATAAACAATCAGCGGGGTTGCCATTTGCCAAAACTGTCATCTGAATTTGAATATACCAGGAAAATATATAGTAATAAATAAAAAAATTACTGAAAGTTATTCAATTTGCTTAAAGGCAATCTAGAACAACGTTGTGTGTGTTTTTGTTTCTTTAACGTCGGCCTATTTCCGCGACTATGGCCAATCACCGACGCCAGGGAGCAGTTTCACCTCACTATCCTAGAAATTTTGCCGAACCCCCGACTTTCTGTAAGGAGGGTAGGGATCTTTAACGTGCCCAACATCGCATGGACACGGGACCGACGGCTTTACGCCCCCTCCGAAGGGCGGAACGTGCAGACATTCAACTTGCTCAAATACAATGCCAGAACCTCGATTGATGTTAATTTACAGTTTGTATTGAAAAAGTGAAAGGAGTAGCCTGAGATAGAACCCAGTACCCTTCGGTTCAGAGGCACACGTTCTTACCCCTGAATTACCGAGGTTCATAGAACAACGTTTTATTATGTATAAATATTAAGCTTCCCATTCTTAAAGGTATTTAAAACCCATCGCCCTCGCCTAGTTAAATCTGACAACGCCAGTTAGCCATTTGTCATTGTCATTTGTTGTTTTGCAAACCGACAGCAGGTGGGGAGGTTATCTTCTTCTTATTCATTGTTTACAGACGTCATAAACAGATAATACGACTCAGCTAATACCTTAGAATTTTGGAATAAGGTACTTATTGTTTACTTTTGGTTTTTAGTGAATTTTCATTATTATTTAGTATTCATGTCGTACATGGAAAATTTAAGGTAAATGAAACTACATAATATCATGTACTAATTTAAATTATACCAATAAACAGATGTGTAAATTGTTAAAAATTTTAATTTCAAAATTTTGTATTGTTTATATTTATTTAATTCATTTTCAAAAAGTATGGATACAGCAAAGTAAAAGACGCATCAAGTGCGTTATGGTAGTGAATTTTCATTAAAATGTTTTTAATAGCAAACATGTTTTTTAAGAAAGCAAATTGTTCCCGAAAAAACTGGTTTCCTGGTCAACCTTATAGGTTAATAGCAAATTTAGCTATTCAAATTTGAAGCATTTAATGAAAATTCGCTACCATAACGCACTTGTTGCGTCCCGAATTTCTGTTCTTACAAAGATGTATTATATTTCGATGGAAAATGCAAAAATGCAATAATATAGGGCATGTTCGACTAAAAAAAAAAGGATATTTGAATCACCAACGACTTATGGGCCACGCTGTAATTGTGGAAATATTTTTTAAGATGTAGCTGAAGACACCTTATAATTAATGTATACCTTTTTTTTCGCAACTTGCATAATAACGGATATATTGAGCTTTAATGATTTTTTACGAAAATTTGACAAACATGATATACCATTAAACGATAAACACTATAGCCAACACTACTGCCAAAGCATCAGAGAAAGGGTCTATTTTAAATTAATTTCCTGGGAATATTTTAGTAAAATGAAGGACAATGACGATTGAAACTAAGAGTTCAGGCTTTGTAAAGCATTATTCTTGAGACATTTTCTTTCCATAGCTCACATTAATTTCAGGTTCATTGCCTAAATAAGACAAATTTTGACGTTTTAAATCGCGACTTTGACGTTTTGAGGAAAACCCAATTTTTTTTAAATGCATGTAACTTTTTTGTCCTTTAACCTACAGAGCTAAATTTTGGTAGGTAGCTTAGCTATGATGATGTAAACCAGCGTACCAAATTTGGTTGCCCTTACTTTGTTAATTCCGGAGACATAAATTGTTTGAATGAAAAACTCAAAATTTTCCCGGAAAACCTCGTCCGATTTTCCTGGCTAACGAACTTATCCAAGCCATTTACAAAAGGAAGGTATGTGCCAAATTTTATCAAAATCGGCCCATTATTTTTTGAGTTATCGGTGTGATACATACATACATACATACATACATACATACATACATACATACATACATATATATATATATATATATATATATATATATATATATATATATATATATATATATATATATATATATATATATATATATAAATTGAAACTGACCCCGGATATGGGAGCTTATGATTATTTCTGGTGAGTGCCAACGAATTGTGGGCCGAACATGTCGTGCACTTGCAGACAAGTGCCGAAATAAACCGAAACCCAGTCACGACATGATAAAGAGGTTGCTGTAAAATTCTTCACAGCATGGAAGTTTTCGACCAAAACTATAGAAGCGTAAGCCACTCGTCGATAACGAGGTAAACCAAGTAAACGTATTAGGATTTTTTGTTGCTGATCCCAAGGCATCCATCAGGGATTGCGAAAAAGAATTACGCTTGTCAGCGAGATGATTCACAGAATTTTGACAAAGCATCATTGGAGACTTACCACCCGATTTTTTTTTGTTCCCTCAGGGCTCGTCCGCGGCCTTGCCGCCCCAATAGCACCGCACTTACCACCCGATAGTTTACAACCAAACGACCTTCAAAACACAAGATGAGAATTTCTGCAAGAGAATTATTTGGTGCCATGAGTCGAAGTTCTCCAAAAATGGCAAGCACAATCGCCACAATAGTCACTTCTGGTCAGATGAGAATCCGCATGTTACCAGGATCAACTATTTCCAAGACAGATGGTCATTCAATGTGTTTTGTGCAATGAAGAACGATAAGATTTTTGGGATTAAAATATACGATGAAAATTTCACTGGTGTGAGTTATAATGATATTTTGCACGAAGTGATTCTAGTTTCTCTCAACACATTAAGTTTAGAAGCTAGAACAAGCTGGTATCAGCAAGACGGAGCACCGCCTCACAGTTTCCATTTAGCTCATGATTTTTTGCACCAACATTTTGAAGACAGGTGGATTGCCAACAACGGCCCACATAGATGGCCACCACGATCCTCTGACTTAACACCTCTGGATGCAAGCATCTCGGGCTACATCAAAATTTTATCAAAATCGGCCCATTATTTTTTGAGGTATCGGTGTGATACATATATATATATATATATATATATATATATATATATATATATATATATATATATATATATATATACATATATATATATATATATATATATATATATATATATATATATATATATATATATATATATATATATGTAAATTGAAACTGACCCCGGATATGGGTTAGGGGTCCTAGTTCGCGCTCATTTCCAAAAAAATGTTCAAAATTCAAAAAGTCGGGATCTCCCCATTAGTGAATTTTTTTTCTGCGAAAATTCACTAAAATGTGGAAAAGGGTGCAGGTGGAGCAAGTGCGTTATGGTAACGAATTTTCGTAAAAATATACCAAATGGTGATAATTCAATTTGCCCATTAAACTAGAATGTTCATTTTTGATACATTCTAAAACCTGTATAAAAGCAGCGTGGGTACTAAATTTAAAAAATAACAAAATGAGCTTCACAGGCAACGATAAATTTGTTTTTGAAAACCATTTTTCTTATTTTGTTTGCAGAAACTGTTTCGATTGAGTGGACTAAAACAGATCATCCAGGCGCTAATAAGGAAAAATACCTGCCACGTTTATAATTTGGCAGGTACATTCGCTTTGTAAATAAAAAACAAATTTTCGGTAAATTTGCAGATTAGCACACCAGAGCTTTTTAGAAAAACAATTCACAAACATGCTTAAATCTCCTTCTGGATGCACAAACTACAAGAAATAATTCTTGCAAAGATCCCCCAAGAAAGTTACAGGACCAGGAGTTGATTGTCATGGGTCAGGGCTGACAATTTACTAAATTGCTAGTTGGTTGTATACAGTCTCTATTTTTTTAACATTCTGTGTTATTTGGAACTGCCGTGACAACATACTACTTGGTTCCGCAACGAGATGGCGGTACGTGTTTCTTGTCTTACATCTCACTTAAATATGGCATAGGAAAAACTGCCGAGCCAGTGCTAAAATTTTTACTGGCTAGCTTCATCAAGTGCCCACTTAACCGTGTATCATAATTTCTCACACATACATTTCTTTTAGCACGCTTCACAGAGAATCACTCAATATTTGGTATGCATAATCTAGGTCACCTCTAAGTGACAAATAGTTTTTATTGGCGAATGTTTGATAATAAAAAAAGAAACAAGTACAATAAATGTTTTGAAACAAAGCGAATCTTGGAATTAGACGCAAAACAAGTCAATGCTACCAGTGGCATTAATGAAGACCGCTCTACCGTATCGAACAATCTCAAATCAACCTGAACAAGTCTATCAGTGTTTATGAATCAGTGCACGCGCTTTACAATATAAACAACAAAAACACGAGCGAACAACAGTTACAACTGCACCTGTTCAATGATCACCTCCAGCGATCAAATTAATGGTTTGATTCTTGAAGTCATCGCCACACAAACTGTTAGTAGCCTCTAGGGTTTGTGTTATACAAACATTAAACGCTGAGTTGGAAAGAAATGCAAAAATTAGTATAAACATTTAAATAATAAGTACACTTGGAGAATCCAAATCGCCACATATTTTTAAAGACCTGACCCACTAAGCATGGTAACTTACAAATGCTTACCGCAACGTTAGATAATTTACCATTAAGCAAGTTAAGTGTGCAACATTTCTAAATGTTTGCAGCCAAAAAACCAATGCAAACTTACAAATGAAACTTTAACATAACTTTCAAATATAATATCTCTTTTGCCGGCTTGTTGCTTTTCTCCATTTGTAAGCTCACGTAAGTTACAATTGTAATGTTTCACAAAGTTTGTTTTAATTTGTAGACATTCATTTGAATTCCCTCCGATTTCGTGTTCGTGTATAATCGATCGTATGTCATCGTCGTCCAATAGCAACACCAACGCCAACAGCGAACTGACTCTGACCAGCGCCCGGCATTAATGATTAATGGCGGTTTGTTGTTTATATTTTTATTTCATCATCATAAGTTGTTATTTGATCTATGTCTATTTATTTTTCTGGAAGTTTTAAAGATTGAACAATCTTATTGTGGCCTGAATTGTTTGAATTTTGGGTAATTAAGTAATTCGTTGTCTGGAGTGTAGATAATGAAGCATGGAGTATATCGACAAACATGTCAGGTAATAATCCCTAAAACAGCTATATACTAAAAACATGTGTGAATTCAATAAAATTAGTCACTTTTCTGTAGCATAATTAAATTTTGGTATGTAGATATTGGTGAATTATTCTAAAATGGCTGCATTTATATTTTTGTTTCTTTTTATGGAATATATTCAACGAAAAAGAAAACCTAATTGCTAAATACGAATTTTGTTATGTCCTTAGAAGCAGCCTGGAGATGTCTTACCTGGTCAAACCAATTCATTTTAAAACGTTAAATATGATTGACCTATGGAAGCATGTGGCTTATCCAGAGCAATCGACATCATAAGAACAGTGGAACAGTACAGTACCCATCAAGCTGCCAGGATTGCTTATTTTGCACATTTTTTTTTTTTTGTTCCCTCAGGGCTCGTCCGCGGCCTTGCCGCCCCGATAGCACCGCAACCCTTGGTTGATTGTGCATACCCCTAGTCTTACTCCACCCATTCCAAAATCACTGTGCCTTGAACTAGTCTGCACAGCGATTGGTAGGGTGAAGTTTTATATTGCTCTGTCTCCGGTCTAGAGTGACCGTAGATCAGTTGTCTTTTCCGGTCCAGAGCTATACACTCGCACAAGATGTGCTGGGCTGATTCCTCCCCCTCGCCGCAGAGTCTGCATGCGAGGTCCCCTTCGAACCGCCCCATTTTATGTAGGTGTTTCTTGACGGCCATGTGTCCCGTCAAGAGACCTGTTGTGTTTCTGAGCTGTCCTCTGCTAAGGTTTAGCAGCTCCACAGCTCTCTTTGAACTGGGTCCGTCAATTATTGACTTCCCATGTCTGAGCCCTGGACAGTCCGCCCAGTACACCTTGTGTTGGTTTCTGACCCAGGACTTAATGGCTCCCCTGGCAGTGCTCTTTGACACGCCCAGAGCCGGTTCTGGTCCCATAAATGGTTCTGCTGACCCCCTCTTTGCGAGACTGTCAGCTTCTTCATTGCCTTTGACCCCCGAGTGACCCGGCACCCAGATGAGGGTCACCTCATTCTGCCCAGCCAGGTCGCTCGTCTCGTCTCGGCACTCACTCACCAGCCAGGAATTTACCCGTGGGCTACTTAGTGCCTTAAGGGCTGCCTGGCTGTCTGTGGCTATAAGGATCCGCTTGTTGGTGTAGCCCCTCCTCTTGTTCTCCCGCACACAGTGCAGGATGGCGTACATCTCGGCCTGAAACACCGTTGCATGGGCTCCGAGGGAAATACTGTGACTTACCCTCGGTCCTTCCGAGTAAACACCTGCCCCCGTCCCACGCTCCCCGCCAGATCCGTCCGTGAACCAGACGAGCGCGTCCCGTGGTATGCCCGGTGTCTCCTCCCGCCATGCCCCGCGATCAGGGATTTCCACTGTGAAGTTGTTTTCCCTGCACATTCGCGGGCTCGCGAAGTCTGACCTCATTTCAAGCATGGGTTCCTTCACGATCTCCTGAATTTTGCAGTGGCCCCTGAAGCCTGGGTTGATCTTCAGTCTACCATTGCAGGCTAGTCTGTATAGTCCTAGCCTGGCCTCTCCCATAATAACGAAGTGTAGGGGGGGTAGATCCAGCAACACCTCCATGGCGGCTGTTGGGGTTGAAGACATGGCCCCTGTGATGCCTAGGCAAGCCATCCTTTGGATCTTGCCTAGTTTTTGTTTGGCACTGGATTGTGTCACCTTAGGCCACCAGACCAGTGCCGCATATGTTAACGATGGTCTGACCACCCTTGTGTACAGCCAGTGGGCCATACTAGGTCTTAGTCCCCACGTTTTTCCATATAGCCGCCTAGTGACGGCTAAGGTCATGACTGCCTTACGCAGTATTTTTCCAATGTGACCATTCCAGGTTAGCTTAGAGTCCAATACGACCCCAAGATATTTTACCTCCCTGGCCATTGGAACGCTCCTACCGTATAGAGTGAGAGTTCTGTGGCTTTCACACTTCCTCCTCCTCGTAAACGGCACGACGGTTGCTTTCTCGGGGCTCACCCCGAGCCGTTGATCAACCGTCCACCCTTCCACCACTTTCAGTGCAGTCTGCATACGCTCCCACACTGCCTGTGTGACCTTTCCTCGGACTATGATGACAATGTCGTCCGCATAGCCCTGTACCTCATACCCCCCTCCCGAGAGCCTCCCCAGCAGGCCGTCCACGACTAGACACCAGAGCAAGGGAGACAGAACGCTCCCCTGCGGACACCCCGCCGCGACCCCCGCCAGCAGAGTCCCTCCCGCGAGTGAGGTGAACACCGCCCTGTCCCTGAGCATGGAACCGATCCACCTGCAGCAGGTCTCCTCTATTCCACGCTCCCGGGCAGCTGCCAGAACCGATCCGAACGAGGTGTTGCTAAAGGCCCCCTCTATGTCTAGGAAGGCCCCCAGCGCCACCTCCTTGTTCTCCAGCGTATTCTCCAGTTTCAGCACCAGTTGGTGCAGTGCTGTTTCTGTTGAGAATCCTGCTCTGTATGCATATTGTCCGCAGTGTAGAGGATATGCTTCCAGTACACCGCCCCTAATGTGCCGGTCGAGCAGTTTTTCCACTGTTTTCAGCAAGAAGGACATGAGACTTATTGGCCTCAGGGACTTTGCCTGGTCTGTTGGACGCCCAGGTTTAGGAATAAATACAACCCTGGCCAGTCTCCATGCCCTCGGAATGTACCCCAGAGCCAGGCTGGCCCTCATAATGAGGGTAAGCACCGGCGCCAGTATATCTATCCCCTGTTGGAGCATGATGGGCATTATTCCATCAAATCCCGGCGATTTGTATGGCTTAAAGCTGTTAATGGCCCATCTGATTTTGCTCCAGGTAACCACCTCTTTAGCGACTGTCCAGTCTACTCTAGATGCCCGCCTATAAGGCGCCTCTATTTCTGAGTGTTCCCAGTCCGGAGGTGATTGGTTTATTATGTTACAGCCGGGGAAGTGCGTCTGGAGTAAAATTTCCATAGTTTCCTCCCCCGAGCTTGTAAAGCCTCCCGTGGGTGTTCTAAGGGAGCCTATGTTAGTCTGAGGGCCCTTAGACAGGATCTTGTGTAGTCGAGCACTCTCGGACGTGTTTTCCACTTCTTCGCAGTGCCTCCTCCACGACTCCTTCTTGGCGTCCCTCAGTCTTTTGTTATAGGTCGATAGGGCCTGTCTATATTCATCCCATGCTCCCGACCTTTTGGCCGCGTTAAACAGCTTACGAACCTGCGTCCTCCTTTGCCTGAGGTCCTCGTTCCACCATGGGACGTTCCTGGTGGACACCCTCATTTTCAGGGGGCAGTTGGCGTTATAGGCCGAGGTAATTGCGTCTCGCAATTGGACTGCTGCAATCTCGAGGTCTATTGAATCCCTTATGGCCCTCTCAACCCCCCGCAGTTCCACAGCTAGGTCTGCCCTGTAGGCTTCCCAGTCCGCCTTGCGGGGGTCCCGGTACCATACCGTTTCTCTTTCGACTTTGGCGATTTCAAACCGGATGTATCTGTGGTCTGAGCTACTCACTTCCCCAGACACAGCCCAGCTTTTAACAAAGTCACCCAGAAACTGGGTGGAAACTGTTAGGTCTAAAACTTCCTCACGCCGTGTTGTGACGAATGTCGGTTTATTACCTCTATTCAATATGTCTAAATTAAATTTCATAAAGAATTGTAAAAGTGCCTCACCCCTAGAGTTTGTGTCCGAGCTACCCCACAACTCATGGTGCGCATTCGCATCCATGCCGATGATGGTCTGCCATCCACCTGCTCTGCCACCCACCATCAGCTGCTCCAATTCGTTGGGTGGAGGAGGGTCCGTGCTGTCCCCATATTTTGCACATTGTAGCAGTATCCATCATATGGAACATTTATATGGGTTAAAGCCGTGTACATCGGATAGTCGACTCCGAGATGACAAGTTCTAATCCTAGTTAGCTACTTTACTTTTTATCAATTGTTTTTATTATCGCCGTTACTTGTCGTTTGCAGTTACTTGTCGGTCGTCGTTACTTGTTGGTCGTCGTTACTTGTCGGTCGAGTTACTTGTCGGTCGCCATTACTTGTTGGTCGATCTGCAAATGACGGCAGTCACTTTCAGGTCGCCGCTACTTGTAGGTCGCCGTTACTTGTCGGTCGTTGTTAATTGTCGGCGCCGTTACTTGTAGGTCGCCCTTACTTGTCGGTCAGAGTTATCTGTCGGTCGGCGTTACTTGTCGGTCGCCGTAACTTGTCGGTTGCTGTTACTTGTCGGCCACGGTTACCTGGTCGCTGTTACTTGTCGGTTGGCGTTAATTGTCGGTCGGCGTTACTAGTAGGCCGTCCTTACTTGTAGGTCGCCGCTACTTATAGGTCGCAGTTACATGTTGGTCGTCATTACTTGTCGGTCGTCGTTATTTGTTGGTCGAGTTACTTGTCGGTCGCCATTACTTGTTTGTCGTTGTTACTTGTCAATCGTCGTTACTTGTCGGTCGACGTTCTCTTTAGGTCGCCGTTGCTTGTGGGTCGTCGCTACTTGTAGATCGCCGTTACTTGTAGGTTGTCTACTTGTCGGTCGGCGTTACTTGTCGGTCGCCGTTACTTGTTGGTCGTTGTTACTTGTCTTGTAGATCGTTGTTACTTGTAGGTCGTCGTTACTTGTTGGGCGCTGTTACTTGTAGGTCGCCGTTACTTGCAGGTCGCCGCTACATGTAGTTCGCTGTCGGTCGTCGTCACTTGCCGATCGCTGTTACGGACAGGTCGTCGTTACTTGTCGGTCGGCGTTACTTGTCGGTCGGCATTACCTGTCGGTCGGCGGTCAGGTCAGGTCAGTTACGTCAATAATAGGTCAGGTCAGTTAAGTCAATAAAAGTTCAGGTCAGCTCAGTTAAGTCAATAATAGGTCAGGTTAGTTCAGTTAAGTCTATAATGGGTCAGGTCAGTTAAGTCAATAATAGGTCAGGTTAGTTAAGTTAAGTCTATAATGGGTCAGGTCAGTTCAGTCAAGTCAATAATAGGTCAGGTCAGTTAAGTAAATAAAAGATCAGGTCAGTTCAGTTAAGTCAATAATAGGTCAGGTCAGTTAAGTCAATAATAGGTCAGGTCAGTTAAGTCAATAAAAGTTCAGTTCAGTTAGAACATTCATATGTGTTAACTTGTCAGCAGTGGAACATGTGTTTCATGCAAAAAAGAGCAATAACGACATTGTGTGCATAGGTCCAAGAAAAAAAGCTGCCCTGACGCGTTCGAGGCCAATGGGATACTTAGGTACCAACACCCCCCCCCCCCCCCCCAAAGCCATATTCTTCTCCACTATATGTATTCAAAATATCCAGTGAATGATGAAGCTCGCAACATCAATACCAGGTGCAGGCATGAATTAAAAATACAGTTGCACCAAAAGGAGAAAACAAAGCAGATGTTTGATTACTTGGTAATCAAATTCCTCAACTTTCTACCTGATGTTATTAAGATGCTCCCACTAACAAGATTACAGTAGGGATGTTATAAAACAAAAACCAAGGTGAAGGAATTTATTGGTGCTGTAAACTAATGTGTATAGTGTTACATACTATTTGTATTCATTCTTTGTAGTGTGTGTGGCTGTGTGTGTGAGTGCGTTAAGCAAGTTCCACTAGCCACATACTTTATATATATATATATATATATATATATATATATATATATATATATATATATATATATATATATATATATATATATATATATATATATATATATATATATATATATATATATATATTCGTAATTCATTGTAGTCATAATTTTGCTTTATTTTCACTCCATGTTTCTGAATGTACACAGACATTGATGGTACTATACTTACTCGATAGGGATAGTTAAGATATATGCGTGAACACTTTCAGAGACTGTCGCCATATTTAAGCTACTTACGCATTGAAGTTGTATTCATTTTCCTGCGCTTGATTTATCCATTGCAAATTTTTACGTTTGCTTAATTAAACTTTCTCTAAAATCGAAATGAATGCACTATTTTCGATATTTCTTTTTTCACAATAGTATTTGATATGTTGACTTTATTTTATGTCACATATGTTACCACATATTTTAGAAACTAAAAAAATTCTCGCCTCTCAAAATAAGTAATGCTGCAGAAGACTTCGTTTTTGTTATTGGTGTTTCACACGTTTTCCTAGACGACTAAGTGTTATTTAGTAAAACAATATCAAAAACAACTAATTGGTATTCATTTAGAAAAAAGGAATTTTTGAAATCGGTCAATTAATAATGATATCACGAGTTCAAGTTATCTATTTTGTTTCTGAGTTTTGACTAGAACTGCATTTTAGGCTAAACATGGACACTCGCTATATGTCTTAACTATTTCTATCTAGTAACTATAGTCGGTACTTATAAAGACAGTGACTTACCATGTACATTTGATGGTCAATAAAGTCTATATATCTATCTATCAGCAGAAATGAAATGTGTTGTAAGTCTTTAATTTTTTTATGTAATAAAGATTTTATTCTAATTAACATTGTCTTAAGTCATTTTTACAGTTTTACAAGATTATATATATATATATATATATATATATATATATATATATATATATATATATATATATATATATAGATATATATATATATATATATATATACTAATCTAAATAATATTAAATCCACCCTAGATTTTTGTTGACTATTTTTAAAGTTCTTACATGCGAAGTTGTAGAAAACCAGCAGATTAAAAAATTTCATTCATTGATAACTACACACATTTTTTTCGTGCTTTCAACTCAAGATTTATAATAAAAATTTGAAATTTAGTGGTTTTGTATCGCTTGATGTGTACTTTAAAAATAGTCAGCAAAAAGCTAAGGTTGTCATTTACAAAAATTATCAATGACATTTGACACAAATTGTATAATACATTTTTAAAAAGATTGTAACTGAGAATATTATCTGACTCCGAGCATTTTTGAAAAAAAGCTGAAGTAGATTAATTGGAATTATCCCAAGTTACAAACTTGCACTGTATATATAATATATACAATTGCAGATAAGTTGCAAATGTAAGTTTAAATTTTACAACTTTGCTAGGCCCTTTTAAAATTGAAGCTTGCTGTAAGGTAACATGTGTAAGTATAAAGAAAGTTTGTAACAGCTCACTACAGTAAAGTTACAAAAGAAACACTTACATATGTAAAGTCACTGAGCGGAAGATTTGCCATTTTCAACAAACTTGCAGGAGGCTTTCCGTAAGTTATCTATTAAACTTACACTTGCTTTGGAAAAGATTCTGCAATGTTAATGCAATATTACCTTGCTCAGTGGGGCGATCGTTTCACTAACAAGGTTACCGTCATCAGAGGATAACAACTTCTAAACTGCTTACTCATAAACATCACCCTATACAGGATGTGGCGCCAAGACCTTTAGTTAGCCGTACTCATAAACATCACCCTATACAGGGTGTGGTGCCAAGACCTTTAGTTAGCCGTTTCTCAATCACTACTCAGATTTGAAATTTGAAAGTGAAAATAGTTTACTTTATGACATACTTCCGGTTTATCCGGAAGTGGCCATCAACTTGCTTATTTTAAATACAACATGGTGATTTTCATTATATTTTTGAATCCTACATTGAATTTGAGAAAAATTATTACTAATATACCATATATGAAAAATCAACCGTTTTCGAAATTTTTTGATTTTTTTCAAAATTCTCGCGTAAACCAAGGTGAACGTTGCATGCTATCTCTCTGTGGAAATACAACTGAGAAGACTCAGTTTTTGTACAGATGACCCTCAGATTGGCACCTAAACGACACGTTTGATAGCGTTCCTTTTAAATATACAGGGTGATGAGAATTAGCCGTGGCATTTGGTAAAATTGAAATCACAATTACTCGCTTATTTCAAATGGAACACCCTATATGCCTGGCTTTAGAACTTGATAATATGCTTGTTTACGTCTACATGTCAAAAGAGCGTCAAGCGAAGCTTATTGTCTTAAAAATCGAGATACTATCAGTCAACGCGGTGCAAAAATGGCAAATTTGTAGTACACAAACGACGATTTTTTGGAGCTTCTGATTATTTCTGGTGAGTGCAACGAACTGTGGGCCGAACATGTCGTGCATTTGCAGAAAAGTACCCGAATAAACCGAAACCCAGCCACGACATGTTAAAGAGGTTGCTGCAAAATTGTTCACAGCATGGAAATTTTCGCCCAAAAGTACAGAAGCGTAAGCCACTCGTCGATAACGAGGTAAACGAAGTGAATGTATTGGCATTTTTTGTTGCTGATTACAAGGCATCTATCAGGGATTGCGAAAAAGAATTACGCTTGTCAGCGAGAACGATTCACATAATTTTGACAGAGCATCATTGTAGACCATTCTCTTACCACCCGATACATGGTTTGCAACCAAACGACCTTCCTAGACGTGTTGAGTTCTGTGAATGGTTCCTATTGAAAACACAAGAAGATGAGAATTTCTGCAAGAGAATTATTTGGTGCGATGAGGCAAAGTTCTTCAAAAATGGCATGCACAATCGCCACAATAGTCACTTCTGGTCAGTTGAGAATCCCCATGTTACCAGGATCAACTATTTCCAAGACAGGTGGTCATTCAATGTGTTTTGTGTAATTAAGAACGATAAGATTTTTGGGATTAAAATATATGATGAAAATTTAACTGGTGTGAGTTATAATGATATTTGGCACGAATGCAAACATTAGGTTTAGAAGAAGCTAGAACAAGCTGGTATCAGCAAGATGGAGCACCGCCCCACAGTTTCCATTTAGCTCATTATTTTTTTCACCAAAAATTTGAAAACAGGTGGATTGCCAATAACGGCCCACATAGATGGCCACCACGATCCTCTGACTTAACGCCCCTGGATGCAAGCATCTGGGGCTACATCAAAAATAAAGTTTACCCCGAACCTGCCACCACAAAAGAAGACATGGTAGGTAGAGTTTTATGTGTCTTCAATTCACTGAATTCGAGACAAATCAGAAAGGCTACGAACCATAACATTATGAGACGAATAACAAAATGCCTCCATGTCAGTGGGAGTAATTTTAAGCATTTGTTATAAGTTCCACAATTTTTTTAAATTTGTTTTTGTGTTTTAGTTTTCTACTAGCAATTACTTAAGTTCTGTACGCATTTATAATAAATAACTACCTACCTTGTTGTGTTGTATTTTGGTTTTACAAGTTAGTTGACAACACATTGCTTTACAGAACTAAACAAGGGAAGTGCAGCGATTTGGATGCAAATACAAAGTGTACTCTTTTTTTACGCGAGAAGGCCCAACAAATGTTATGTTCTCATTTGTGAGACGTGGGACTTGACATGTAGACATCAACAAGCACATTATCAAGTTCCAAAGCCTGCTTTCAATCTATTGTGACAATTTGAATCCAATAAAATTGAAATATTCGAGAAACGGTGGAATTCGGGTATAGGGAATGCTAATACACGTTGAAAGGGAAACCAGATGCTAACCGAAATAGCTAATAAAATATGGCGTGTTCCATTTGAAATAAGCGAGTAATTGTGATTGGAATTTTACCAAATGGCACGGCTACATCTAATCACCATGTATATTTGAAAGAAACGCTATCAAACGTGTCGTGTAGGTGCGAACCTGAGGGTCATCTGCGCAAAAACTAAGTCTTTTCAGTTGTATTTCCACAGAGAGATAGCATGCAACGTCCACCTTTGTTTTCGCGAGAATTAAAAAAACCGGAAAATTTCGAAAACGGTTGATTTTTCATATATGGTATATTAGTAATAGTTTATCCCAAATTCAATATTGAATTCGAAAATATAATGAAAATCACCATGTTGTATATAAAATAAGCAAGTTGATGGTCACTTCCGGTTAAACCGGAAGCCTGACATAAAGTAAACTATTTTCACTGAACTGGAATTTGTCTCAAACGTATGCGTGTAAATTTTCAAATTTCAAATCGGAGTAGTTATTGAGAAACGGCTAACTAAAGGTCTTGGCGCCACACCCTGTATACTGAGTTTTAGGTAGAGAACGATACCGAGAGGGAGACCAAATCGCAGGGAAATTTTCTGTGTATTATATTTTTATTGCCGGACCAGGTTTTTTAACTTTTTTTATAACTTTACCTGGTAAGTTTTGGAATATTTTATCTATATCAGAGACAGAGGGCAAACAAAGGACTATAAATCAGTGGCGGCACTCGGTTTAAAGAACTTTTTTTTTTGCCTTAGAAATATAAATACACTCGCATTCATCTAACTTCGCTGGCTGCCTAAAATTTTTGATAAGTTTCAGATTTTCTTTATCAATGTGGTGGTTATTATCCCAAATATGTTGTGCCACGCATGACTTGTCTACACTACCGTTTCTGAGCTGTGCCAGATGTTCACGAAATTTAGTTTCACCGGTTCTCTTTTTTTTTCTCCCTCAGGGCTCGTCCGCGTCTTTGCCGCCCAGATAGCACCGCAGCCCTTGACTTATTGTGCATGCCCTTTGTCTTTTCTACTTCACCCATTGCAAAATTACTGTGCCTTGAACTAGTCTGCACAGCAATTGGTATGGTGAAGTTTTATATTACTCTGTCTCCGATCTAGGCTGACCGTAGATCAGTTGTCTTTTGCGGTCCAGAGCTTTACACTCGCACAAGATGTGCTGGGCTGATTCCTCCCCCTCGCCGCAGAGTCTGCATGACAGGTCCCCGTCGAACCGCCCCATTTTATGCAGGTGCTTCTTGACGGCCATGTATCCAGTCAAGATATCTCTGAGGCCTTTGTCCACCGCTCTAAGGAGTAGGCAGATTAAGGCCTTAGAGTGTTCTTACATATTTCCTTTATCTCTTGAAAATTGCTCCAAAACAGGAGCCGAAACGTCGTGTTTTAATAAATGCTGGACGCGGTTCAACCCGAGAACCAAGTATGTCTCATATATATTTGTGTCACGCCTATAACTTAAAAAATAATGCGCCGCTGACGATCAAATTTGGCGAATACCTTCCTTTTGAAAGTCGCTTTGACAAGTTCGTTAGTCAGGAAAATCTGCTCAGTCTAAATATATCAAACATTGCTTTGTTCTAATTAGATAGTCGGATTCCCCCGGTCCATGCCAGTTCTGAGCTGACCTTTAATGTATCGAATTTCGACCACGTAATTACAATGCATGTTTGTAAGAAAAGAAATTCGGGACGTAGCAAGTGCATTATGGTAGCGAATTTTTATTAAAATCTGCTCAGTTCAAATAGATTAAACAATGCTTTGTTTTAATTAGATAGTCGGGTTCCCCGGTCCATGCTAGTTCTGAGCTGACTTTTAATGTATCGAATTTCGACCACGAAATTATAAGGCATGTTTGTAAGAAAAGAAATTCGGGACGCACCAAGTGCATTATGGTGGCGAATTTTGACTAAAATCTGCTCAGTTCAAATAGGTTAAACAATGCTTTGTTTTAATTGGATAGCGGATTCCCCCGGTCGATGCCAGTTCTCAGCTGACCTTTAATGTATCGAATTTCGACAACGAAAGTATAATGCATGTTCGTAAGAAAATAAATTCGGGACGCACTAGGTGCATTATGGTAGCGATTTTTATTAAAATCTGCTCAGTTCAAATAGATTAAACAATGTATTGTTTCAATTAGATAGTCGGATTCCCCCGGTCCATGCCAGTTCTGAGCTGACCTCTAATGTTACGAATTTCGACCACGAAATAATGCATGTTTGTAAAAAAAGAAATTCGAGACGCAGCAAGTGCATTATCGTAGCGAATTTTTATATGGTAGCGAATTTTTGTTAAAATCTGCTCAGTTCAAATAGATTAAACAATGCTTTGTTTTAGGTAGATAGTCGAATTCCCCCGGACTGTACCAGTTCTGAGCTGACCTTTAATGTATCGGATTTCGACCACGAAATCATAATGCATGTTTGTAAGAAAAGAAATTCGGGACGCAGCAAGTGCATTATGGTAGCGAATTTTTATTAAATGCTTCAAATTTGAATACCTCAATTTGCTAATAACCTATAAGGTTCGTTTGCCAGGAAACTAGCTTTTAAGTTTACTTTCGAAAAATTTTTGTACATTTTCAAACAATAAAATTATTTTGATGATATATGGTACATTGTTTCTACTATATAGGTTATACTGGTAACCAAATTTGATGCACAAAAAAAAACATATTTATTTTAAAATATTATAATGAAAAGTCACTATCATAACGCACTTGCTGCGTCAAGACTTTTTGTTTCAGTTTCCAGCCATAGTGTCCAACCTCAGGCTTTTAACATTTTTAGTAACTACTGCTTTTCGGCAAACTTTATCGAACCAGGGGTTTTGATTTGGAATTGACATGTTTTGATGAATCAGGAATATTATAGGTTTCCATGACTAATAAGATAATTTTTAGTAATAGAGTTGGAAGTATTTGTGTGATTATTTCGAAAAGACATCTGGCTGGGAAACTAAGATACAAATTTGTTATTTCGTCAAATACTGCGAATCTAAAGTGCTAGATTTGCCGAGCGTATCCTTGTGAGTCTGTGCTTAGGGATGTGAGACCAAGGTTAGGTATGTTTTGTTTAATCTTTTTGTCTTGACGTGTTCTGTATTTTAGCTACATCATAAATACACTTCTATCCATGTAAGAATTTCTTTGAGATACACTAATGAAGTAAATGTTTTATATAACAAACAACTAATTATAATTATAAATTATGCAACAATCTTGCATCTAATTAAGTGGTAAACACTGGCACTCTTTCTAAAAACGCATTAAAAATTTAAATTGTTTTATAACACGTCCAGGTCGAATCTATAATATATACCTTCTAAAGGAGCGGATAAACTGGTGGTAGTCTATTTATTTTGTTTATTGTTAAATTAAATTATACATTATCTTACACACAAAAAATTCGGGAGGAAGCAAGTGCGTTATGGTAGTGAATTTTCATTGAATGCTTCAAATTTGAATAACTCAATTTTCCATAAACCTAGAAAGCGGAGTGTTGGTATCTAGTCAGGTACTTACAAAGGCAACATACCAACAAAATTTCAACAAAACAACTTTGTTATTTTTTGAGATACAAATTTATTTATTTTTTCGAAAAAAAAAAACTCAAAATTTTCCCGGAAAACGTCCGATTTTCTTGGCTAACGAACTCATCCAAGCCATTAATAAAAGAAAGATTCTTGCAGAGTTTCATCAAAATCGGTTAATAACTTTTTGAGTTATCGTGCGGATACCTACATATATATATATATATATATATATATATATATATATATATATATATATATATATATATATATATATATATATATATATATATATATATATATATATACAGAGTGTTTCAAAAATGATGGTTTATGTTACATAAGACTATTTTTTCATATAAACATGGGTCCGCAAATGCTTAGTTTTTTAATTACAGCGTGTTAAAGTTATTTGTTTTTGTCAGTTTTTCACGAATAAATCTGACTCAAATTAAAATTTTGGCGTGAAAGTTGGCATGTGGGGGTTTTTAAGGGCAAGAAATTTAAATGTTATTGTTAATAACACTGCTAGCAGAGGGCGCCACCTGTAAGACATGGCTTGCATTCAATTGGCTATAATTTTTTGACACCCAGTAATATCGACCTATCGTATAGCTACATTGCAGCCCTTATCAATTGTAAGCAAAAAATGTATATTTGATTTAAATCTCTCAGACACACCATTTTCGAGATATTTCAATTTTTGTATGTCGATGTCGCGTTATGGTAGTGAATTTTCATAGAAATGATCTGACACCAAAAATTTTCTTATAACTTCTTTTTCGTGCAACATCGAAATCTAAATTCTGGTATATAGTTTCCTTTTAATGTCATAATCCTGTGTACCAAATTTGATTACCATAGCTTTATTATTTCCGGAGATATGTTTTTTCCGAAAAAAAATGCAAAATTTTCCGGAAAAACCTAGACCGATTTTCCTGGATAACGAACTTATCCAAATTTTGAATGCGTAGATTCGTTCCTGAAATATCCTGAAAAAACTGAGAAACTCTTCAAAATTTTACAATAAATCCCTTATTATCAGAAATGGGCTCCTAATTTTTACTATGTGGGCATAATTTGATATGAGCAATCAACTAACGGCATCAGAATTGACGTATCTGCTCTAATTTTTGCGCAGCGATAGTCAACTTTTTTCTCTCTTATGGCCGCCATATTGGATTTTTATTTTTTCAGATGGCAAAAAAATTCACCTTTCGAATGATATAACACACTTCATATTTTTCTTCATAAACATTGTACAAATAAATAAAAAACTAATTCTGGTCGCAAATATCAAGTAGGTATGTGTCGTTTTATTATCAACATTCGTTATTTGTCAAAATGTCAGCACAGAAGATTTTAATTAACAGAATAAAATCATATTAACCATAGATACTAACGAAACTTACAACTAGTGAATAAACAAACTTACAATACATAACAAATACTTCCTACTAACTAATAAATGTATGTAATGAAGATGCTCAAAATGTCTTCCATTGTTATTTATGCATTGACGAACCCTCTCGGGAATACCCTGTGTTGCTGATCTTATCATAACAGGAGATATGGAGCAAATTTTATCTATTATAATATTCTTTAACTCTTCTTCGTTGTCAAAATGCTCAAGGTAAACTTAATTTTTGACATATCCCCAGAAAAAATAGTCCATTGGGGTTAGATCTGGGGATATTTTCGGCATGCGAGAGGGTCGATTATTGCCTATACATCTATCTCCAAACGTCTGGTCTAGATAAGCTTTTACGGCTTGGCAATTGCGTGCAGGTGCACCGTCTTTCTAAAACCATATGCTGGCTCTTTGTTGCAAAAGGAGGTTACAAAAAAAATTCCATAAGGTCATTAGTTAACAGATGAAGGTATCCGTCGCCATTCAACCTATTGCTTATGAAAAATGGTCCTATAACCGTATCGTCTAAAAGGCCACAGCAAACGTTTATACTCACCCTATTTTGATGTCGCGACTCATATAAAAGATGAGGATTCTCTGTACTCCAGTAACGACGATTCTGTCTATTAAACAAACCGTTATTTGTAACTGTACTCTCAACCTGCCACAATATGTTAGCTGTGAAAGCAATGTGTATTTTGCAACTTCTTAGTAAACCATTGGCAAAACTGCAACCGCCGGTCTTGATCTGGCTCATAAAGTGCTTGCACTATGGTGTATTTATAAGGATGGTATTTGTGTTTTTTCAGAATCTTTGACGATGGCTTGAGTAAGAGCATTGATTTCGTTAGCACTGGGTTCCACATTGTAGGCAACACGCTTTCTGATCAAAGTACCAGTTTCGTCCATCACTCTTGCTATTCTGGCGAAGATATGCCAACTTGGCTGCACAAGTTCTGGATATTTTTCTTGGTATAAATGGGAAGCAAGGGTCGAATTTCTAAAACTTCGGACGTATGCTTCATACATAATATGTATGAAGCATACGAAGAGATATTATCTCTTCTCTCTTCCACAGTAAAGCGAACCATTTTGGAAATACAATTTTAGAACAAATTCAACACAGGTCTTGAAATAAAATGTTTTTAATGCATAAATCAAGTAGAAGATTTCAAACTGACAGTTCAAATAAATCGTAACAACAAATTAAAGAACAATGACACAGACCTACTTGATATTTGCGACCATAGTTATTTTTTATTTATTTGTTCAATGTTTATGAAGAAAAATATGAAGTGTGTTATACCATTCGAAAGATGTTTTTTTGCCATGTGAAAAATTAAAAATCCAATATGGCGGCCATAAGAGAAAAAAAGTTGACTATCGCTTGCGCAAAAATTAGAGCAGATACGTCAATTCTGATGCTGTCAGTTGATTGCTCATATTAAACTATATTCACAAAGAAAAAATTATGAGCCCATTTTTGATAATAAGGGATTTATTGTAAAATTTTGAAAATTGAGTTTTTTAGTTTTTTCCAGGAACGAATCGACATATTCAAAATTTGTTTTCAGATATTGGATCAGCTAAAATTTAAGAAACTTTTTGGTAATTTAACCAATTTATATATATATATATATATATATATATATATATATATATATATATATATATATATATATATATATATATATATATATATATATATATATATATACAAACATATAAAAGTGAAACTGACCCTGTATATGGGTTCTAGGGGTCCTAGTTCGAGCTCATTTGAATTTTTTTTTTCAAAATTCATAAGTCGGGATCTCCCCATTAGTTAATTTTTTCTCTGAAAATTCACTAATATAATAAATATTATTGCGACTTGGTCAACAACGCACACAATTTCCAATAAAGTGAGAACTTTAGTGCCGCGAACGCGGTGTTCAAATTTTAAGGTTTTTTTAAAATTGGGCTTACCATGCAATATAATTTTTCCTCTGTATACTGACCCACTGGGCAATTCTGAACGCACAAGCGAAAAACACTCGCTCCTTTATGTGTACGGACCATTACATCATAAGTGTATCTATCTGAACTGGCTGAAAGCAAATCCATCAATAATAACAATCTAGGGCGCACGGAATCTCCGAGGCGTTATTAACCGGAAAATCATGACATAATGAAAACATAATTTATATTCGCAATTCTCTGCCCCTGACGTCATCGCAGCAAGCCGGAAGAGTCACTGAAATGTATGGAAACTTTCAGTTTCTACAAGATCTAGTGATCTGGTAAAATATCTGAATCACGAAACACCGATTCCACGATATTATCATGTTTATCTTGATACAAAGATTTGAAGAAATATTACAATGACAGTTATGCAGGTCATGACACGATCACGCAGATGGTACCAACTTAGTAAAAATAACTATTTATATACTCTTTGGCCACTGTCGGTTGGTGAACCTCGATTAGAATTTTTAGAATAACCCATGACCTTAAATAGTGTTGTGGCGATTCACCTTTTAGTTAATTTTCTTTAAAAGAAAACCACTAATAAGGAGATCCCGACTTTTGAATTAAAAAATAATATTTAAATGAGCGGAATCTATGCCCCCTAGAATCCATATCCAGGGTCACTTTCAATTTTTATATGTTTATATATATATATATATATATATATATATATATATATATATATATATATATATATATATATATATATATATATATATATATATATATATATATATATATATAGTATTAAGTTTTTGTGACGGTAATAGTTGTAATTACTCAAAAAATTTTGAGAAAGCCGCCAGTTGCAAAATAAAACTCTTTATTAAAAGCCGAGATTTCGGAAAAGTTTATTCCATTCTCAAGGATATAACGTGAGTTTTACTATAACTAAATATATAAATAACAAACATGAAAAAACCCTCAAATTCACAAAAAGGTTCTTTTGCAACTGACGGCTTTCCCACAATTTTTTGAGTAAACATATATATATATATATATATATATATATATATATATATATATATATATATATATATATATATATATATATATATATCAAGAAATTAACTTAACTGGAAAAGGAATGTTAGGAAAATAAAGCTGGTATCATGCATGGTGCATACTGACTATAAAAATCAACCAAAAGCAGCTTGAGTCTTGGGAGTAGATTGCCGTTGTAAAAAAAATGTTTTGGAAAAGTTGATGATGATATGCGGAATGATATTTTATCAAAATTTAATGGTATCGGTGATAAAATTGCACAAGACCGTTATCTGCTTGGTAATATCACGTCTCATACTCCGGTTCGTTCTCGTCCAAAAAATAAGCTCGGCAAACCTCGCGCTTCTGTATATAAATATAGAATTCGAATTGGTAATATTGTTGTAGATGTTTGTAAAAAGGTATTTTGCGCAATTCATGGCATTTCTAAAAAGCGAGTGGAACTTCTGGCAAAACATTTATTTCAAATGAAATAACGTCACCTAATGAGCGTCGAGGAAAGCATCATAATCGACCGAATGCAATACCAGAAGAAATCGTTGAACAAGTCAATCTTCACATCAACAGTTTCCCAAGACGTGTTTCACACTATAGCAGAAATAAAAACCACAAAACTTGTTACCTGCATCCAGACCTTAAAGTTAAAAAAATGTATGAGTTATATATCGAAAAAATCGAACCTGACATGAAAATATTATTAGAGAGGAAAGAGAAGACAGCAGATTTCAAATCAAAAGTAACTTACAACTTTTATTTCCGATATTTTAAAGCTAATTTTAAGCTTAAATTTGGTAATTCAAGAACTGATACTTGTCAAGTTTGTGATCAGCTGGAAAATGAGTCTAAATCTAAATCACTCTCAGATGAGCGTCTCAAGCAAATAAAAACTGAGAAAGAATTGCATCATCAGAAAACTGCGGTTGCTAAGGAAAATAGCAACATTGAGGTACTATCGTTTGATTATCAGCAAAATATCCCGTTGCCAAGAGTTCCATCAGGGGACGCATTTTATTTAAGACAGTTGTGGCTTGTTAACTTCTGCATTCACTCTGGGAAAAATGACATTGCTCACTTTTACGTTTACGATGAAACTGAGGTCAGAAAAACTCCCAACGAACCCATTAGCTTCTTACTACACTATATTGAGAATGTTCTTCATAAAGATGTCGATACTTTATACTTATTCTCGGATAACTGTTGTGCTCAAAATAAGAACCATACAATGGTACAGTTTCTTCATACATTAGTACAATCAGGCCGATTAGAAAAATACTCATAGATTTCCAGAACCGGGGCATAGTTTCCTCCCATGTGATCGCTGCTTTGGGGTACTTGAGAAATCAATAAGAAAAGTTGAAAGAGTATACGTTCCTCAGGAGTATATGCAAATAATGGCCAAGTCTTCACGTTAATTTCCTATTATAAGGGTCACTCAAGATTTTTTTTACCGGTTTTCCAGACGAGTGGGAACCCCGCTAAAGTAGATCTCCTTCTACAAGGAAATCAAATCCAATAAAATGATAAAGGCTTTCATATAGGAGGAATTGACAGTTATGTTTAGACCTGCAAACGTCATTTTTGACATAAAAATAGAGATAGGTCAAAAACGGCTGGACTTAGGTATAGGACATTATGCATAAAATGTGTCTAAAATTTCGCGTGCTATCGAAAAATGCAATAATATATAGTGTCCATTTTAAAGTAAGCAAGTTAAGATCAACACCCTGTATAACCGGAAGTACCACCATTTTGAAAATATTTTAGCCGAGTTGCTATCTACTTCAGTAAGTTGCCAAATTTTCCAGTCTAGTTTCCGGGAAATTGATCGCGGGTGTTCGTCGTGGGACACTGTATATATATATATATATATATATATATATATATATATATATATATATATATATATATATATATATATATGTAACATAAAAATTGAAACTGGCCATAGATATGAGTGACAGTAAGAAGCAGTATTGTCTTTCGGAGAAACACAATCTTCAGCTCTTTAAAAAGCGAGTGAACACCTATTTTGTGTTTCATACAACATCTGATAAAAACTTATCTACTAGAAAAGTAGTGCCCATCTTCAACAGTGACATTTAGTTTTTATATTTCTTTTTATCGAATTCGTGTACAGTTAATTATGAAGCTTAATGATGTGTTCGCCTTCTCTTAAAGATGCTACGTCTTTAAAAATAACTGACACTTCATGATTGATAACTTAAAACAGACTTTGATGGGTAGGTACTTTTTTTAGTAACCGAAAATAACCATATCGTAATCGCTTTGCGTTTCTTAACTGATTGCGTCCGTCTGAAAATTAAAGTCTTCCTGATGGTGCAGAAAGTCTTTCATGTTTAAAAGAAAGCAATTAAAATAAGTGTATCCGGTAATTAAAACAGATCCACATCTTCTACGGACAGACATAAAACATTTTTATGTCCCAACGAAATCACAACCTATTATTTTAAATTTCGATATTTAGTATGTTTTCACCACATTAGCTTCTTACACTGTACAAATCACAGATACGTCTTCAGTTGGAATATTGTTTTCATCTCAGGCGTGATGCCTCAAAGACTAATTTACCCCTCTTTGATTTCATTCAGAAACCAGCTGTTCGCCTTATACGAGATGTATCCATCACAATCAATCTTACTTATCTAAATCACAGGAAAAAATGCTACACATCTCTGCGTCCTCTATCGATATTATTAACGATTGCTCCTCAGATATTTTTTTTTCCTTCGGGGCTCGTCCGCGGCCTTGCCGCCCCGATAGCACTGCAACCTTTGGTTGATTGTGCATACCATTAGTCTTACTCCACCCATTCCAAAATCACTGTGTCTTGAACTAGTCTGCACAGCAATTGGTAGGGTGAATTTTTATATTGCTCTGTCTCCGGTCTAGACTGACCGTAGATCAGTTGTCTTTTGCGGTCCAGAGCTTTACACTCGCACAGGATGTCCTGGGCTGATTCCTCCCCCTCGCCGCAGAGTCTGCATGAGAGGTCCCCTTCAAACCGCCCCATTTTATACAGGTGTTTCTTGACGGCCATGTGTCCCGTCAAGAGACCTGTTGTGTTTCTGAGCTGTCCTCTGCTAAGATTTAGCAGCTCCACAGTTCTCTTTGAACTGGGTCCGTCAATTATTGACTTCCCATGTCTGAGCCCTGGACAGTCCGCCCAGTACACCTTGTGTTGGTTTCTGATCCAGGACTTAATGGCTCCACTGGCAGTGCTCTTTGACACGCCCAGAGCTGGTTCTGGTCCTATAAATGGTTCTGCTGACCCTCTCTTCGCGAGACTGTCAGCTTCTTCATTGCCTTTGACCCCCGAGTGACCCGGCACCCATATGAGGGTCACCTCATTCTGCGCAGCCAGGTCGCTCGTCTCGGCACTCACTCACCAGCCAGGAATTTACCCGTGGGCTACTTAGTGCCTTAAGGGCTGCCTGGTTGTCTGTGGCTATGAGGATCCGCTTGTTGGTGTAGCCCCTCCTCTTGTTCTTCCACACACAGTGCAGTATGGCGTACATTTCCGCCTGAAAGACCGTTACATAGGCTCCGTGGGAAATACTATGACTTACCCTCGGTCCTTCCGAGTCCTCAGATATTACTTCATTGTATAGTAATTCCGCTAACTACCTTTAATCCGTTTTATACATGAGGCGCATTTAGTGTCAAATTATGTACTTCTCGAACAGTTCGTTACGAATACTGATTATTTCCTAGAGCATCCAAGCTTTGTAACGCTCTCTTGGCAGATGCATTTTTTGAATACATACAAGTGGTCAAGTTCTGTATCTACTCTACTATTCAATAATAATAAAAAATTGACACAAAAGTTGCAGGTACTAACTACAAGCTACTAACAAAGCTACAAACTTAAATTATTTTTGCGCATACAGGGTCTTGCATAAGTTAGATGCAACCCAAACTTCACATTTTTTAATGGTTTACCCTGTATATCGTTTCATTTTTGAATTCCTGTTGTTTTGCCGATTCATCCAGTGTATAGTTGTTGGGGTCTACATAGAGTCGTTTAAAAATTTTGGACACTTTCTAAAACTTCAGAGGCACATTTGACGGTCTATAACTTCATTAATATTTCAGCATGCAACACTATCATGTGAAAAATCTGAAAAAGTGTTCTTCTTTCAACTTCAATCATTACATAAATAATTCCTTGAAAACGGTATGTAGGGTGAGTAAAGCACTGGAGTAAAGTTTTCTCGAGAAATTCTAATGGAACACCTGTATATTATAATCAGTTTAGATACATCAACAAATATTCTTTCAGTTTCATGAAGTATTACCTATACCTAAAACTAGTATTTACTGAGATCATGGGTGTTTTTTAAGAAAAGAGGTACATTTATACACATGAACGAATTAGTGTATTATTTTTGAAACACTGTATACAGTTTCTTGTCTAGACTCCTTACGGTTCGATTATTAATCGTATGTTGGGGCATATGAAGAATTATATTAAGATTTACGGTCACTAATTCTCAAAACCTAGTACTTACTCCGACCTAGTTTTATTATTTCAGAAAACTTGCAAATGTCGGCTTGTTTCAACTGTGACATATTCCTTAAAGAATCTATTGTTACCTATATGCAAAAGCATGGGGAAAATATTCCTCAAATAAAAATAATAACTAGAAAAGAAAATTTTAATGGAAAAATTTCATAAGTACAAATTAAAGACTTCGATTTAGTGATATTGAAATAAAACTGAAAGCTAGAATTAGAATGTATCAAATCACGCAAAATTGTGATAACAATGATATGGCAACTACACAAAAACAGTGAAAACTAGTTAATTAAGTGTTCAAAATGACCACCATTTTGCTCAGCGCATAAGTTTAAGCGAGTTTCAAAAGAACAGCAAACGTCTCGTAATACACTTAAATTAATATTATCAAATACACCACGGATTCTTGCCTTCATATCTCCTTTTGTCGACGGTTGTGTCTGATAATCTAAATGTTTTACATAACCCCATAAAAAGAAGCCCATTTTTGTTAGATCAGGTGACATAGGCCGCCATGCATTCGGCCCTCCTCTTCCAATCCAGCGTTCTGGAAAATGTTGGTTAAGAAAAGCATGAATATTAGCTGTATGATGAACTAGGGAACCATCATCCATATACCAAATATGATCACGTATGCTAACAGGCAGTTCGTCTAATAATGGTCCAATGTTTTCTCTTAGAAATTGAAGATATCGCTATGCAGTGAGCCGTTCTTCAAATAAATGCGGACCGATGACAACATTTTCAACAGTTCCACCCCAGACCTTAAGAGACCACATATTTTTACTAGTCGTGGAGCAAAGTGAGGGTTTTAAGTAGAATAGTAGTGGAAGTTATGTCTGGTGACATGTCCGTTCTTATGAAATGTTGCTTCATCAGTGAACAACACAAAGTTGAAGATTCTTGTATCTCTTTGGATTTGTTGCTGTGCCTAGTGAGAAAATGATAGTCGCCTTTGATCATCATCATTGTACAGTTCTTGGAGGAGTTGAATATGGTATGGGTGAAATTTGTTTTTATGTAAAATTCGTAAAACAGAGGTCTTACTGACATCAATTTCCCTTGCTACTTTTCTTGAGCTGATACGAGGGTCTTCTATTACTTTCAAATTTGCTATCAACTCTTTGTCTTCGTTCAAAACAGGCTTGGTTCTCTCAGTTTTCTTATATCCTGTGTTCCCCGTTTCGTCAAAACGTCGCATCACTCTTTCAAAAGCGCTTCTGTGTGGTTGTTTTCTATTGGGATATTTCTCATGACAGATTCTTGTCGCGAATAAACAGTTTTTGTTACTTGCTCCTAACACTTAAAACATAAATCATATCCATCATTTCTTGCCGAAAGAAATTCATTTTAGCGTCTTGCTATAATTCAAATATAAGAAAATAACTACTCGATAGTTTAAGTTAATGTTTGACAAGTAAGTCAATACGTTGTTTATTTTCCATAGTTACGATATAATACATTAGCTTGTTCCTGTGTATAAATGTACCTTTTTTCTTAAAAAAAAAACAACCAATATCTTAGTAAATACTGGCTTTAGGTATAGGGAATAGCGCCTCCGTGGCCGAGCGGGAAAGTCGATTCAGACTTTCCAATACGAACTCGGGGGACGACGGTTCGAGACTCACCGGCGGCGGATGATTTTTCAAATCACTGTCGTCGTTGAGATCGAGCTCAAGGTGGAGGGTAAGTTAGTTTACGTGAGCAAAAAGGGTCAGCAATTGGCCTAATTGCCAGTAAACATCTTACCTTTACCTTTTTTTAGGTATAGGGAATACTTTATGAACCTGACAGGACATTTGTTGTTGTATCGAAGTTGATTATAGTATACAGGATGTTCCATTTGAATTTCTCGAAATAACTTGACCCCAGTGTTTTTACTCACCTTACATACTGTTTTCAAGAAATTCTTTATGTAATGATTGAAGTTGAAATAAGAACACTTTTTCAGATTTTTCACATGATAGTGTTGCATGCTAAAATATTAATGAAGATACAGACTGTCAAATGTGCCTCTGATGTTTTAGAAAAGTGGCCACAACTTTTGAACGACTCTATATAGACCTCAACAACTATACACTGTAAGGCTAGATGCGTTCTCACAACAATTAGAACCGTAGACCGGTTTCGCTCTAATTAGAACTCGTCAGTACGGCATATTAATTGCTGCGAAAATACACCTATAAAGTAATACGGCTATGGTAGCCAGCCTCCCAACACTAAGTGAGTGGTGAACGTGTCGCCACCTAGTTGCGAAACCAAGTAGTATGTTGTCACGCCAGCTCTAAATAACATAGTGTTAAAAAATAGAGACTGTATACAACCAACTAACAATTTGGTAAATTGTCAGCCCTGGCCCATTTCTACACTAATATAAAGGCAAAGTATGTAAGGCTAGATGCATTCTCACAAGAATTAGAACCGTAGGCCGGTTTCGCCCTAATTAGAGCTCGTCACTACGGCATACTAACTGCTGCGAAAATACACCTATAAAGTATACGGATATGGTAGCCAGCCTTCCAACACTGAGTGAGTGGTGAACGTGTCGCCACCTAGTTGCGGAATCAAGTAGTATTTTGTCACGCCAGCAAAACCAACTAACAATTAACTAAAATTGTTAGTTGGTTGTATACAGTCTCTATTTTTGGAGCTGGCGTGGCAACATACTACTTGGTTCCGCAACTAGGTGGCGACACTTTCACCACTCACTTAGAACTATACACTGAATGAATCGGCAAAACAAAAGGAATTCAAAAATTAAATAATATACAGGATGTACCACTTAAAAAGGGGGAAGTTTGGGTTGTATCTAATTTATATAACACCCTGTACATGCAAAAATAATTTTAGTTTGTAGCTAACGTTAGTACCTACAACTTCTTGTTCCAACATTTTTTATTATTGAATAATAAAGGATATATTGAACTTGAAGGCACTGTTGGACCACCTGTATAATCTTCAGGTAGTAAAGAAGCAAGTAAATAATTACCCATCTTGTGGGACAATAATCAAGTTCATAATGTTTTATTTAGATACACTAATGCCCGGTTTCACAAACCTGGAATAAATATTTAACTGACGGTTAGTTAATCAACGCTTAATACAACCAATCAAAGCTTCAAAATATTTGGTTGTCATGGCAGAAACCCGATTCATAGTCTGTCATCGGTCGTTGGCGGTTTGATTAACTAACCCGCTGTTAAATATTTGATGGAGCCTTGTGAAACTCGCTATAAGGCTTCGATATTTTATCATTTATTTCGTTTTAAGAAATTAGAAAATATCACATCCCCAAGCTTTTTATCGGCAAACATAATTCCAATTCCGTTGAAATATTTTAAACACCAGCATTTTAATTTTCAACACGGGTCAATAACACTCGATAACGAGTCTGCAGGTACCCATTCAACAACCTACTCAAACACCCACATCTAGAATTATCTACACAGCAGTAAACACAATGTTACAGAAGCTGAACTTTACAGCGAAGTGTCACAATATCGTTAAGGGTGCGAGGCGGTTGCCTACAGCCAGACGTCTACCCTATAAACTAAGTATCGACTCACCTCCAGCATGTGCTCATATAGACGCTTTCCAAGTCCGGTACGTTGTCGGGACTCGTGTACGTAGAAGTCCAGGACGCAGGCGGGAGACACCTGGTAGTGCTGCCCTTCCCTGTCGAACACGTACAACCCCTTCTTCCCGGTCTTCAGCATGCCCGTCACCGCACCTCTGCCGCTGAAAAAAAAAACCACAATGTTACTTTCAAACAGCTTCATGTAAAATTACTGTTTCCAGCGAATTTTCATAAAAATAGCTAATAAAGAAGTCACGACTTCGGAAATTAAAAAAAAAGTCTTCAAATGAGCGCGAACTAGATCCTCTAAATAGAATACATATTTAAGGATTGTCAAAAAATTTAAATGTATGTACAATTACAACAGGCAATAGAGAATTTGTTTCTGCATTAAACTACAGGAGTTTTTTTCCTGATACATAGGTTCAGAATGACGTACTGAAAGCAAAAACACAAAATCCTTACAAATTAGGAGGGCGGAAGTGCCGCCATTTTGAGAAAAACCGTTTCGGCCTATATCTCCGTTACCGTGCACTTTAGACCAAAAATGGTAATGACCTTTATTGTAGATAATTGCATTTCTCATCGTTTTTATTAAATATTTTTTTGTATCACTCACCGTTTACAACTTATACGACTATTATGATTCATTTATTGACGTTTTTACCTATATCTTTGTTAATAATTGTTTAAACAATAAAATGCCTATAGCTTAACTTTTCAACCAACAAATTTCCTACAACTTTTACTTGAAACTTTTTTTTCTCAAATCAATATTTTCAAAGTTATAACGCCATAATTTCAAAAATCCTGTGCCTAGACGGTTGACGCCGGTCTGGGCATGAAAACTGAGTCATCCAACATCTGGCTATATATATATATATATATATATATATATATATATATATATATATATATATATATATATATATATATATATATATATATATATATATATATATTGTCACGAAGTGACGTAATTGCCATTAGATAATCTAATTAGTTAACAGGGGAATAGATCCGTACCATCTCTATTAATTTAATTTATTTTGGTTATTAAAACATCCGTAAATGTTTGATAAAATATGGTTTCAAGAACACGTCGCGAGACCGGTGGAAAGAATTATAGCGGGTAAGATCGCCCAGCCGGGTCCTGCGGTATGCGAAGAGATGAAAGCAGGGACGGATGGGCTGGTCCACTGCATACCTACGCGCACCTCGCAGCGCATAAATTGTGAACCGTGCGAGAGCCAGCAGATCCGCCGTGACGCGCTGAACAAGTTAGTTCTTTTTCAGCAGTCGCAGGGGCCGTCACGGAGAGTAACCAGCCACCGTCCGCGTCTTGATTCTTGGGGTTTGGTTTTGTTGTGTATTTCAGTAGCGAATTCAGCAGGCCGGTCGTGGGAGTTAGTTCTCTTTCAGCGAGCGCAGAGCCAGCCACGGAGAGGAAGCAGCCACCGTCCGGGTCTCGATTCTTGGTGTTTGGTTTTATTGTGTATTTCAGGCCGGCCGTTGGAGAGTACGCAGTGATTCGTTAGGTGCACCAGCTTAGTAGAGTTAGCAGCTGTGGCAAGTGGAGTACGCCGTCTTCAGCAGGCCGTTTTTTTCCGCTTTGTTTAGGTGGGTCGCTGTCTCTATAGCTGTACGGTGGAGGGCCTGTATGAAAGGGGTTTTCCACGGATCGACGTCTCTCTCTGGCGGCGAACACCTAGGCGCGCTTGGTGGCCTTCGCCAGAGGTGACGTTAAAAGTCCAGGTGTGGAAAAGATATTGAATGTTGTTGTGTTTGTCAGTGGTTTTATTTCAGAGGCGGCCGCAAAGGAGCTTCGCATAAATAGGTCCATCGTTCGCTTCTGTCTATATCAGCGGAGCGACCTGGGGGAGCCGGGGCTCGCTTTCCAAAGCTGCGGTCTTCCCGGAAGCGTGGAGGCACTAGCAAAACGGCTGACTACAAGTTGATTTGAACCCGGTGGCGGTCTAGTCACGATCAAGTCACCCAAAGTGGTCTTCCGTGGAGCAGCCTCTTCGGTTTCGGTGACCGACTGCAGTAAGGGTACTTCGGGCTGCCATAGATTCCCAACTGTTGGTAATCGAAACAGCCCGGCGAGACTCGACCTCCTGAACGTTCGGAGGGGGTGTCGTTTTCAGTCTTCGTGGGAAAGTTTTCTTTGTTTACGTCGGGAGGCGCAAAAGGGTTGCGTTCCTGAGCTGGAGTCTTACCGAGAGCGCGAGAGCACTAGCAAAGCGGCTGACTGCACGTTGATTTGAACCCGGTGGCGGTCTAGTCACGATCAAGTCACTCAAGGCGGTCTCCCGTGGCGCAGCTCTCGTGCTCCTGGATCTGGACGACAGCTGGGATATTTCGGGCTGCAGTAGGTCTCCACCATCCCTGGCGATCGAAACAGTCTGGCGATACCCGGTGTCCCGACCGTCCGAGCGACATCATTGGGAAAACCTTGCCGTTTTCAATCGTTGTAAGAGGGCTTTTCCTTGTTTCGGTCGAGAGGCGCAAAGGGTTGCGTTCCTGAGCTGGACTCTTCCCGAGAGCTCGAGGGCACTAGCAAAGCGGCTGACAAGTTGATTTGAACCCGGTGGCGTTCTAGTCACGATCAAGTCACCCAAAGTGGTCTCCCGTGGCGCAGCTCTCGTGCTCCTGGATCTGGACGACAGCTGGGATACTTCGGGCTGCAGTAGGTCTCCACCATTCCTGGCGATCGAAACAGTCTGGCGATACCCGGTATCCCGACTGTCCTGAAGGCACCGTTTGGAGGCTGTGTTTTCTTTTACCTTGATAGTGAGGACTTCCTTTATTTTGTCGAGGGGAAATTTCCATCTCCCTAGGGAGATACTTCCTCAGGTCGTAGAGAGTCTGTATGACTGCAACGCATGCTTGAGGGTCCGTAATTAATTAAGTGATAGTAGAAAGTAGAACAAGCCGTTAGCTGATCTTGATATTGCACCTAGAGTTGGCTTTCAATTCACATATTGCATGCCTGCTTAAACCGACCACCTGTCCGGTGCTTTGCTTTGGCGATCCCGGGACGCTTCTGTCCGCCTACAAGCCGCGAGTTTACAACCCCTATTCGTGATACCGTCCGTATAACTCGCGAATATTTCTGTTTCTGCCTCTGGTCTCTAATAAATTGATTTGTTGTCAAATAACTTAGTTTAAACGGGGGGTATGCCGGGAGAATCCCTTGTGTAAATATTTCTTTGTACATATTTTTTTAAATATTTCCCCACCAATACTTTTGTAAATAGATTATTTGTTTTATACGGTATTTCATTCAAAGCTTCCCAACCAATCCACCCCAACATAATACGCAACATTCTTATCTCTAATATACAGGCCATAATTAAGGAGTCCTGAGTGACTTTGCCTGAGGACTTAGGCGAACTTTGTCTCCACTGGAGTTTACCCTGGGTCTGTGTCTGTAAATAACAACCGAGGACAGAGATATAGTCCCGAGGGAGCGCAGCGTCTTCCTTTAAACCCACGCTGCTGGCGCCTGAGCAAATCCCGTAATAAAGCCGTATGGATAAGGTTATCCCGTGGAAACCTCCCCATATTAGGGAAAGATAACCTTATCCCTATTTGACCCCTCACAATATATATATATATATATATATATATATATATATATATATATATATATATATATATATATATATATATATATATTTATTTATTAAACAGGCCTTTCGTATAGAAGGTTCTCGAATTGACCTGAAAGGTCTCCAACGGTTAATGTATATTTAAAATTTTCTCTAAATTGGCATTTGGGTTTTCTCAAATAACAAGGACAAAAAAGAATGATTCAATGCAGAAAGTGTTACTAACTGGCTTTTGATCATTGGAAGTAAATGTACAGAATGGAGTTGTTGACGATAAAGAGATTTATTAAGGAAGCAAAATGAACTATTTGGTATGTCAAAGTTTTAGTAGTCAATGTCATCTTTATACGTTTTGATTACTCTATTTGGAAAAACCTATTAAAATTGTGACTAGGACTAGCACTTGTCTTATTAAATTAATTTCCTGTTTTCTTTGTCGTTTATTACCTTATACCATAAGTTTATAATTGATTATTTGATAAAAATCGAGGGGCATTTCGAAGTAGAGTACTATTTATTGTGTAAAATATTATATAAATAATATTAAAAAAATGCAACGGGTACTTGATGTTTTTTTCAGGTAAGAAGGCAAATTATTTATTAGTGCAACATTTAACGCGTTATAACTTTGAAATTATTAATTGGAGATAAAAAAGTTTTAAGTAAAAGTTGTAGCAAATTTGTCGATTGAAAAGTGCAACATTTAACGCATTATAACTTTGAAAATATTGATTTGAGAAAAATAAGTTTCAAGTAAAAATGGTAGTAAATTGATTGAAAAGTTAAGTTATTAGCATTTTATTTCTTAAACAATTATTAACCAAGATATAGGTAAAAAAGTCAATAAATGAATGCTAATAGTCGTATACGCTGTAAACGGTGAGTGATACAATAAAAATTATTCAACAAAAAAGATGAGAAATGCAATTATCCACAATAAAAGTCATTACCATTTTGGCCTAAACTACACGGTTACGAAGATATAGGCCGAAACGGTTTTTCTCAAAATGGCGGCACTTCCGCCCTCCTAATTTGTAAGGATTTTGTGTTTTTACATTCAGTACGTCATTCTGAACCTATGTATTAAAACAAAAAACTCCTGTAGTTTAGTGTATTATGGACAAGAGTAACGGGCTCCTCTATTGGCTGTATTAAATGTCGAACAGCCAAATGAAATAAATTCGGTATCTCAGTTATTGTGTATAATTATAATAAATCCCGAAACACTTCAATTTAAATTAAAAAATGCTGCAAATTCTGCAAGATTAAAACTTCACCCCTATATTCAACCCCCTTCGAATGACAGTTGCAACCTCAACATTTTTAAATAGGAAGTGGGGGCGAGCGATACTTCATTTGAACGATCTCTTCATTATCTATTCAAAAATTCTATGATTTCATAATTTATTGCAAAAACTTACGATAAAGAAAAAACCCGGGACATGGCAAGTGCGTTATGGTAACGAATTTTAATGAAATGATCCAAATTTGTATCTCAATTTTTGATAAACCTAGAAAGGTGAATTCTGTTATGGAGTAAGGTATTTACGAGGGCAACATACCAACCAAATTTCATCAAAATAACTTTGTTATTTTTTGAGGTACATTTTTGTTTGTTGGAAAAACCGATATTTTTTTTTAGAAAAACTGGTCCGATAGGACTGGCTAACGAACTCATCCAAGCTAGTAATAAAAGAAACATACTTGCCGAGTTTAAGTCAGGCTTTTGTTACGGTACTTAACGGATTGAGGGCATTGTAAGTATTTGAGTCAGGGGCGTTCGTCACGGTACTTAAAGGATTAAGAGGATTGCAGGTATTCGTTGACTCAGGTAATGGGGGCCATAAAATTGTATATTGAATTTGTTGTCTTTTTGTGTGTTTGTATGAAGACATAAATAATAATAATATAAGTTTATTTTGCATCCACATCCCAACATACATGTAAAATATAAATTGTTTAGAATAAAATTACAACAAATAACAAATAAACCAAACAATATCCACTAAAGCACAGCTTGTATGTGGATTATGGGTTTCTTCCATCATTTTAAAGGTTTCCAAGTAATCGGAAGACGAAGATCATCTCTCTTATTTAAACAATCGGGACGTTTTTCGATTTCATTGCTTCGCGGATAATTCTGGTTTTGAAATGGTAAACTGGGGCTATTGTTTTGGCGTTGTCGAAGTCTATTTTGTGTCCTGGATGAATATAATGCATGGCCAGCGCCGATGAGGGGTGGGCTTTTCTAACTGCGAGGGTGTGTTCATATATTCTATTGTGGATGCGTCTATTTGTTTTTCCTACATAAGTTCGGGAACAGTCTGAATTAGGAATTTCGTAAACTCCGTGGGATTCGTTTGGAATCGTATCCTTGGGAGTTTTTATCAGATGTGACAGATTTGGCACTGTTGTTGAAACTTATATTTGATTTACCAGGAGTCTTGATTTAAGTAACTCCAACATTATTAATTGATATCAACAAATTTAAATATTTGTGTTTTAATATCTGCTTCGATTGAATAATTAAATCCTTATTTAACCTTTCCCAATTCTGGTGGTGCTGTGACTGGAAATTCTTTGTATTTAATATCTAGATCTCTTCAAACTAGGTAACGCAGTGCCGGTGTTTTGACTCAAAGATCTCAAAAATTTAGGACTTTGGGCAGAACAAGACTAAATCTGAATAAGTATTTGATTCTCTTTTCACGTTCAAACCAAACAGTGTGTTCTTTATCTTACAAAAATAATAAATCTAAGAAATAAGTGCAAGTACATTAGGGTTTAGGAGGTGATTATGGCCTCACTATCGACCGGATTTAGATACAATCGAAATCTGTGACGAGATATCAACCGCGAGAAAATATCAAATAAATACACTCGGGGTTTTAGGCTTAAATTGGCACTATATTCAAATATAACCTAAAGCTTCCTGCATTATTTTTTTATTTTAACAACGTACCACGAGGGCTTACAGCCTAAATACTATCGTACCGTGGGTGTCGACAAGGAGGAAAGAGGTAACGTGTTAATTCTGGACTTGAAGGTTTGGAGGTTCGGAGGAGAAGGAAAAACATGTGCCGGCAAGGAATTCCACAACTTGGAAGTCCTCGGGACAAAAGAGCGGACTTAACAATATGTTCTATGTCTGGTGACCTGGACAGTAAAAGGGTGCATTCGCTCTGTTCCCCTGGTAGATCTGTTGGGGGCAGCAGGTGAAGGAACTATGGAAGAAAGCTCCTCTGAGCAGTACCCGTGCAGATATCTATAAAATATATAGAGGTCACCAACGGCACGTTAGTGGGCAAGGGATGACAGCCTTTGGGTGAGGGTAGGGTCACCGATGAGACGTATAGCTCTCTTTTGAATGGGCCCAGGATAGCAAGTGTAGAAGCGGCAGCAGCACCCCAGATGTGGGAGCAGTATTCGAGGTTTGACCTTATTTGTAAAGTATATAAGGTATAGAGATTAGCTGGTGAAAAGTATTTGCGAGCCCGGAAGAGGAAACCTAATTTCTCAGCAGCCGCTTCTGCAATTGATGTGACATGTTGGTGTCAATTGAGATTTCGATCCACAGAAATGCCAACAAGAGAAAAGGACTCATTACTTTGAATAACTTAGTTGTTTATTGTGATGGGTCTAGGGCTGGTGTATCTCTTATGAGAAAGAAAGCAAGGCTGAGATTTGGCGGGGTTGAATTGTACAAGATTTCTACTTCCCCAGTCTAATATTTTTTGGAGATCCACGGAGACAGAACCCTCCATGAGTCTCCGATCCTCATCTAATTGGGCTAAAGAGACAGGCTTAGAATATTGAATATTTGAATGGAGGGTGCTGTCGTCTGCGTAACTGTGAACTGGGTTGGATGTACTAGAGAGGAGGTCATTGATGTGGAGAAGAAACAAAGTAGGGGCTAAAGCTGAACCTTGAGGAACTCCTGCATTAAATGGATACAGTTTAGAGGTATGGCCATCCACTACAACAGAAATGCTCCGGTTGGAGAGGAAATTTGCTGTCCAGGTACAGATTTTTGGTGGTAGGCCATAGGCCGGAAGTTTATTAAGCAGCGCTGCGTGCCAGACCTGGTCGAATGCTTTGGATATGTTTAGAGCGACAATCTGGGATTCACCGTGTAGTTCCACAGACTTGTTCCAAGAATGGGTGACAAACGAAAGGAGGTGGGCAGTCGATCTGCGCTGACGGAATCCATAATGCCTGTCGTGGATTAGACTGTGTTTTTCAAGAAATTTTAGTAATTCGGTGTTTATATACTTTTCCATCACTTTAGAGACGACTGAAAGGAGAGAAATAGGCCTGTAGTTGCTAGGAAGCGCTTTGGATCGTTTCTTGAGGATGGGTTGTACTCGAGCAGTTTTCCAGTTACTAGGGAATATGCCACTATTGTGAGATATCTGAAACAAACGAGTCAGGACAGGAGCAAGTTCTGGTGCGCATTTTTTGAGAACAATTGCTGGAATCTCGTCAATGCCAGATGCTTTCCTGGTATTAAGAGAAGAGAGCATCTTTCGTACCTTTTTAGTTTTGAAAATAATATGTCATTTTATGCGCGACATTGGGGACTTGAAGGTGGGCTGAGAGTAGAATTGCCGGCGAACAACGAGGCAAAAAGTTCACCCTTGCCCAGGGCGGTAGAAACAATTTGGTCCCCTGAAACAAGAGGTGGGAACGTGCTCTTGCAGAAATTATTCCCAATATATTTAGCAAGAGTCCAGAAGGGCTTACCGCCGTTGGAGCTTAAGAGGACTTTGTTTTTAATGTGGTTATTAAACGAGTTTTTTGCCTCAGAAAGAATGCGGACATAGCACAATTATGACATAACACAATTATGTTTTGCTGGTGACCTTTTTGTATCTCAATGTTTCATTTAATTGATTCAATGTCTGTGCAACATATATACCTATATATAACCTGTCTAATTAGACAAAAATTGTTTAATACATTCAGGACATATGAACTAATTTGAGGGGTTAGTTGAATACGATGAGAGAATGAAAGCATACAGTGACTAACCAAACATTCCATTCATAATTATAATTAATCTAACATGCGGAATCTTATAATTCGCATAACAAGGATGATAATGATCATCTCAAGCATGCGTGCATTAAATTTGATATACCAGGCCGACATGGAACAAACGCAGAACATACTATATATGCATGCAAGGTGTTCTGAAGAGAATGTAACTCTTCCATTCTGACAACATTTTATTTACAATATTTCTTTAGTTATTTTTATGAAATTTAAGAAACTGCTTCCATTGATTGTATTGACGTGACGTTTCATGTGTGCGGACGTGCTCACGCTGAGTCTCTCTGATTTATTAATATTAACAGTTATTAAAGCTATTTTAAAATAAGTAAATTAGAAAGACATGCACTGTGAGTAAATAAGAAAGCTTGGTTGAAGTGAACGAAGAGCTTAAAAATGTATTTGTGGAGTTATTTGCTGAAAAAGTACAATGAAATTAAATCACTCAGAAGAAGTTAATATCTTAAAATCTTCCAACGTTGACTTAATCAGACTTTTAACTGATTCAGATTGACACAATGTTAAAAGGACCCTACGTGTGTATCAAATTAAAGGGTTTACGAGTTAAATACAGTAGTCTCGGTTTGGAGTTTATGAACTCAAAATCACGGCCGTCACAGGATGTCGGAAGAGTCCTTTCTTAACACCCCCCTTGGTATGAGTATCAAATGAAAGGGCTTCACGAGTAAAATACAGTCGTCTCGGTGACGCTTTCATAAATTCAATATGACCATTTTCCTCGTATGGGTACACTTGTATAATTTAAGCTAATTTCTAAAAGTATTTTTAGTTCCTAACTTATATTACACAAAGGAGAGTGCGCACGCGCGTGAGTGTGCGCACGCGCGTGTGTATTGTCGCGTTATATGGCGTAGTCAGGTCATTCGCACATTTTTCGCTTCTCCGTTTGGATCCCGTCTGTACACTCCTTTTTTTTTAAACATAGAAGAATTTAAATTCACGTTTTTTTCCTCAGGACTCGTCCGCGACTTCGCCGCCCCGATAGCACTGCAGCCTTTGGCTTATTGTGCATGCCCTTGGTGTTTTTACTCCACTCATTCCAAAATCACTGTGCCTTGAACTAGTCTGCACAGCGATTGGTAGGGTGAAGTTTTATATTGCTCTGTCTCCGGTCTATATTGACCGTAGATAAGTTGTCTTTTGCGGTCCAGAGCTATACACTCGCACAAGATGTGCTGGTCTGATACCTCCCCCTTACTGCAGAGTCTGCATGCGAGGCCCCCCTCGAACCGCCCCATTTTGTGCAGGTGTTTCTTCACGGCCATGTGTTCCGTCAAGAGTCCTGTTATGTTTCTGAGCTGTTACCTGCTAAGATTTAGCAGCTTCACAGCTCTCTTTGAACTGGGTTCGTCAATTACTGACTTCCCATCTCTGAGCCCTGGACGATCTGCCCAGTACACCTTGTGTTCGTTTCTGACCCAGGACTTAATGGCTCCCCTGGCCGTGCTCTTTGTCACGCCCAGAAACGGTTCTGGTTCCATAAATGGTTCTGCTGACCCTCTCTTCGCGAGACTGTCAGCTTATTCATTGCCTTTGATCCTCGAGCGACCCGGCACCCAGATGAGGGTGGCCTCATTCTGTCCAGCCAGGTCGCTCGTCTCGTCTCGGCATTCACTTACCAGCCTGGAATTTACCCGTGGACTACTTAAGGCCTTAAGAGCTGCCTGGCTGTCTGTAGCTATGAGGATCTGCTAGTTGGTGTAGCCCCTCCTCTTCTTCTCCCGCACACAGTGCAGGATGGCGTACATTTCGGCCTGAAAGACCGTTGCATGGGCTCCGAGGGAAATACTATGACTTACCCTCGGTCCTTCCGAATAAACACCTGCCCCCGTCCCACGCTCCCCGCCGGATCCGTCCGTGAACCAGACCAGCGCGTCCCGTAGTATGCCTGGCGTCTCCTCCCGCCATGCCTCGCCGTCGGAAATTTCCACTGTAAAGTTGTTTTCACTGCAGATTCGCGGGCCCGCGAAGTCTGACCTCATTTCAAGCACGATCTCCTGAATTTTGCAGTAGCCCCTAAGCCTGGGTTTATCTTCAATCTACCATTACCAAACTTCACGTTATTTAGACAGATAATTTGTAGAAAAATTATATATATATATATATATATATATATATATATATATATATATATATATATATATATATATATATATATGTACGTATGTGTCACACCGATAACTCAAAAAATAATGGGCCGATTTTGATCAAATTTGGTGAGTACCATCTTTTTGCAAGTGGCTTCGTTAGCCAGGAAAATCGCCACCGGTTTTCCCGGAAAATGTTGTTTTCTTTCTGAAAAAAATTATATCTCCGGAAATAACAAAGTGAGGGCAACCAAATTTGGTACGCGTGTTTGTATTCTAAAGAGTGAACCATGTACTTAGGACTGTAAGTTTAAAGACAAAAGGCAGTTAAAGAAAAAAAATGGAGTTTTCCTCAAATCGTCAAAGTCGCGATTTGAAGCTTCAAAATTGGCAATGTTTAGGAAAAGAACGTGAAACAAATACGGATTATGAAAAGAAAATGTTGCAAGAAGAGTGTTCTGCGAACCCTTAAGTTTCAGCTTCAACCGTCATTGACCTTCATTTTACTAAAATATTTACAGAAAATTCATTTCAAATAGACCCTTTCTCTGATGCTTTGGCTGTAGGTTTAGTTAAGTTGATGCTTTCGCTGTAGGTTTAGTTAAGTTCATGGTTTAACCGTCTATAAATTTTAGCTAATTTTCGTAGAACAAATTCGTTAATGCATTTTTTATAGAAATATGATGCATGTTTGTAAGAAAAATCGAGAGGCAGTAAGTGCGTTTTGGTAGCGAATTTTCATTAAATCCACCAAATTTGAATAACTCAATTTGCTATTAACCAAAAGTTTGTTGGCTCGGAAAGCAACATTTTAAGTTTATTTTCGGAAAATTTTTGTACATTTTCAAACAATAAGTAGTTTTGATAAAATATTGTACATTGTTTCTACTACATAGGCTATACCGGTAATCAGATTGATGCCTGCTTCTGCTTGCATTTGCTATTAAAAACATTTTTATGAAAATTAACTTCCATAACGCACTTGCTGCGTCCAGGCTTTTTTCTCTATGAGAAGCTGAATAGTCAAGCAACAGTTCGTAGAGCGTTTTTACCTCTATGATCACACAGAATTCGTACATTGTGATGGCAGTAACGGAAACTCTATGACGACATTTCAAGAAACAATAATCTAGACAGAACAAGAAAACAAGTGACATATGAATGAATGTTGTAAGATCTAGGACGTCATTACTAATTACAGTGCATTAAATAAGCGAGCGGCACAAGAAAAAAAGTCGTAGTATCTAGACATATGTTAGTAGATATTTTTATTAATTAATTCTTTAACGTTAGAAAACAGTGATAAGTAATTAGTAGTTTAAAAAGATTTGCTTTGTTAGCCAACAAACAGAGAAGCCAGAAAAATGTTACAGTATTTACTAGGTATTTATGCAGACAAGGTATGCTACAATAATATGTAGTTATGTATTAACAATGTGGTTAAAAAGTCCGGTGTATAGACTTTACATTTACTTTCACAAATAATTGCAAAGATAATTATGACTTCCCATGAACTTTTGCATGATTCTTATATACTTAATTAAAGAAATTTATACTTAATTAAAGAAACTTACACAATCTAATAAGACAAAGAGTTTTTCATAGCGTATTTATGATTTACATACTTGAATAAAAAAGACCCGAATGGTAGTGTTAGTAGTACGTGTTATCGAATTTTCATGAAGAAAAATTTGCTGTAGAAAATTCGCTTGTAGAGAGGTCACGATGAAAAGATTTTGAAAAAAATCTTTTGGAATGTTGCACTGCACTGTAATCACTTTTAAATATACACTTTATTTGTTTGCTGTACTTTTTGGCATATTTTATTGGTTTACGCGAACTGCAGTTTCAAACCGTCCCGGTTCATCATCAGCACGATACTGGCTCTCATCGTTTCTGTGTGGCTACGTCTGAGATTGTACGTGGCGCCTGCGCGTTGAGCTTCTATTGGTGGATTTACTATTTTCTGATTGGTTGTGACTTCGGACTGTGTCCTGTGTATCGGTCTCCTGTCTTGATCACTGTGGTTTGATAATTTGTCTATTTGTATGGCTTTTATTAGGTTTTGTTTAAATGTTTGTACTTGGATTTGTTCTGCGATTAATTGTTTCCTATTGTTTGTTTGTTGAATGTAGTATTGTTCCCAGATTTCAATTTTTTTCTGGTCTTTAATATGTTTTATTAGTTATAATTGGGTGATGTCTGGTTTTTGGTGTTGTGAATGTGTGTAGCTACGTTTGATTTGTAGCTGGGTATGTGAATTTTATCTAATGCTGTTATATGTTCCTTGAATCTTGCTTCTATTGATTTTTTTGTCATTCCCATATATTTTTTATTGCATGTGTTACATTCTATTTGATATATTCCGTTTAATTCTTGTGGGTTGTGTTTAAACATTTAAACAAAACCTAATGAAGGCCATACAAACAGATAATTTATCAAACCACAGTGATAAAGACAGGAGACCTATACACATGACACAGTCCGAAGGCACAACCAATGAGATAACAGTAAACCGACCAACAGAAGCTTAACGCGCAGGCGTAGGCCACACAGGAGCGATCACAGTCAGTAGAGTGCTGATGATGAACCGGGACGGTTCGAAACTGCAGTCCACGTAAACCAATAAATAATCACAAAAAGTACAGCAAACAAATAAAGTGTGTATATATATATATATATATATATATATATATATATATATATATATATATATATGTGTGTGTGTATGTATGTATCAACTGACTTGAACGAAACTTGGCACACAACTTCATTGTATAAAGACCGCGGACGAGTTCGTATATCAGCTATAGCGGACATTTTTTCCCCAAGAATACACAAAAATATTTTTGAGAACGCTATATTTTTTAAGTATCAGAGTACCTGGAATGAGGCTTTACATGTGGTTATAAATGGTATAAATAAACCTATGTTGTGAATTTTAAGTAATTTGGTACACAATATTTAGAGTTTTTTCCAAATTAAACATAAAATCCTAAAGACATGCGTTGAAACGACTTCGTGGTTAAAGTCCAATGCCTGACAGACAGAGTATTTAACTGCCATGTGTAGATTGATTCATACAACAGGTATAAATCATACATCAACGGTAACCAAACAAAATAAATGACTGGCATAAAACATGCGACCCGACCAATAATCGTGAAATCTCGGCCACAAATATCGCAAATGACAGACGACCTGAAATTAAAAATTTACCAAGTGATTGTTATTTAACTGAGGGTTCAGTCAATTTTTAAAATACACTGTAATACAGTTTAAGCACAAGATAGATGATATATGATGCTGTGCTTTTAGACTGGAAGTGTAGCATAATATAGTAGAAATGTAAACAAAATCGAGTCAAGTCTCTATAAAAATGATTTTTCGATAGTTTATTTTATCTTTAAACTTAAACATAAGACGTCATTTAAGACCGAAACAGTCGTTGAATATGTTTCAATGACAGTTCTACTAATTCTGCAATTAAACTGTTACGTATACTTTTAATATAATATAATATATCCCGGGCGTGAAGCCGGTGTCAAGTATCATGTAAACAAAACGTTAGTTAACGTATTAGTGGTAGCATGCTTGTCTTCTACGCAGAAGGTTACATACTTGAATAAAAAAGACCCGAATGGTAGTGTTAGTAGTACGTGTTATCGAATTTTCATGAAGAAAAATTTGCTGTAGAAAATTCGCTTGTAGAGAGGTCACGATGAAAAGATTTTGAAAAAAATCTTTTGGAATGTTGCACTGCACTGTAATCACTTTTAAATATACACTTTATTTGTTTGCTGTACTTTTTGGCATATTTTATTGGTTTACGTGAACTGCAGTTTCGAACCGTCCCGGTTCATCATCAGCACGCTACTGGCTCTCATCGTTTCTGTGTGGCTACGTCTGAGATTGTACGTGGCGCCTGCGCGTTGAGCTTCTATTGGTGGGTTTACTATTTTCTGATTGGTTGTGACTTCGGACTGTGTCCTGTGTATCGGTCTCCTGTCTTGATCACTGTGGTTTGATAATTTGTCTATTTGTATGGCTTTTATTAGGTTTTGTTTAAATGTTTGTACTTGGATTTGTTCTGGGATTAACTGTTTCCTATTGTTTGCTTGTTGAATGTAGTATTGTTCCCAGATTTCAATTTTTTTCTGGTCTTTAATATGTTTTATTAGTTGTAATTGGGTGATGTCTGGTTTTTGGTGTTGTGAATGTGTGTAGCTACGTTTGATTTGTAGCTGGGTATGTGGATTTTATCTAATGCTGTTATATGTTCCTTGAATCTTGTTTCTATTGATTTTTTTGTCATTCCTATATATTTTTTATTGCATGTGTTACATTCTATTTGATATATTCCGTTTAATTCATGTGGGTTGTGTTTAAATATTTAAACAAAACCTAATAAAGGCCATACAAATAGACAATTTATCAAACCGCAGTGATCAAGACAGGAGACCGATACACACGACACAGTCCGAAGGCACAATCAATCAGAGAACAGTAAACCGACCAATAGAAGCTTAACGCGCAGGCGCCACGTACAATCTCAGACGTAGGCCACACAGGAGCGTTCACAGTCAGTAGCGTGCTGATGATGAACCGGGACGGTCCACGTAAACCAATAAAAAAATCAATAAAGTACAGCAAAAAAATTAAGTATATATATATTTATATATATATATATATATATATATATATATATATATATATATATATATATATATATATATATATATATATATATATATATATATATATATATATATATATATATATATATATATATATATATATATATATCCGAGCGATAAGCAAAAAATAATCAACTTTTTTTTTATTTTTTTATTTTTAATGACAACAACACACCACGAGGGCTTACAGCCTAAATACTGTTACAAAGCACTTCAATAGACGTAGGTGCGGTGTTGCCACATCTCCAGAATTTCCCCAACATCTGGGAATTTTTGCACAATCTGGCAACACCGCCTCCCCACCCCCTGGGGGTGCCTGGGGTGACCCCCCTCAGGCGAAGTCTCAACCCTCTAGGACCAGAAATAACGAAGTTACCAACTTGTGCCCCGTCGGAACGGATAACTGAGGTCTGCACATTCCGAACACCCTGTATATACACCCTGTATACGCAGAGAACCCTTACACCCTGTATACGCAGAGAGATCTTATAGTTCGAGAAACATCTCTTGTGTAGCATAGGAGTGGTGACCACATTTGGATCATCCTGTATACACATCCCCCTGTATACACACGGGACCGATCTGTATTCACAGAACCTTCTAGTAAAAGAAGGTCCTGGAACGTTCTGGAATGGAATGCTCTAGAAAGGAGGGGAAGGTACGGCGAGTATATAAAAGCGAAAGCAAGCCAGCCCGAGTTAGTTCAGCTCAGTAAGAGAATGTGGTAGTGACTTGAAGAAGCAGTGTAAAGTGTTAAGAGAGTAGCTACTGTAGTACCAGTGTAGAGACTTGTGTGGAGATTAGTAATTGTAGACAGTAAATTAAGTGTTTTGTGAGAGAAAAATTCTAGAAATTTTATTGTATCCATATTTAGAGTGTAAATAAAGTTGTTTTGTTAAAATTTAAAGTCTCACTTATCCAGAACCCGGCGAAAACGCAACAATTTGGTGTCAGAAGTGTGGGATAAGTGAGTGAAGAAGTGAACAAGCAAGCTAGCTGTAAATGGTAAACACCAGATCGACTGACTACGACAAGATGGCTGAAATCAAAGAGTTGATGGACTTACTAAAAAAGCAACGCGAAGAAGACGAACAACGACGACAAGAAGAAGAAAGAAGACGGCGCGAAGAAGACGAACGACGGCGGCAAGAAGATAAAGAAGACCTCAAGAGGCAACGCGAAGAAGACGAACAACGGCGACAAGAAGATGAAAGAAGACGACGCAAAGAAGACGAACAACGACGACAAGAAGAAGAAAGAAGACGGCGCGAAGAAGAGGAACGACGGCGGCAAGAAGATAAAGAAGACCTCAAGAGGCAACGCGAAGAAGACGAACAACGGCGACAAGAAGATGAAAGAAGACGGCGCGAAGAAGACGAGAGAAGACGACAAGAGGAGGAACAGAGGCGTCTTGAAGATAAAGAAGAACTCAAGAAGCAACGCGAAGAAGACGAAAAACGACGACTAGAAGACAAAGAAGACCTCCGAAGTATGTTTCACAATATGAGAGTCGATGTAAAAGAGGAAATTGAACTGATCAACGAACAAATAGAAAATGTGAACAGTAAAGTAGAAAATGTAACAGAAAATGTAAAGGATTGGAACAAACGATGGGAAGAAGTGGAGGGGTTGAAAGAACAAATGAAGATGATGATGAAAGGCACAGAAGTCAGACATAGAGAACTGACAGAGCAGGTGATGGGCCAGACTGACAGAACTCAACCAAGAGGAGTTACTGGAATGTCCCCAGTTCAAAATCGTCCGGAAGAAGGTATACCAATCGTGCAGCAGCCTCATGGAACCTTGAAGCCGCCGACTTTTGACGGAGAAACATCGTGGCCCATGTACAGGAGGCAGTTTGAGGCGGCAGCTCTCAGCAATGGGTGGAGCGAACAACAGGCAGCAACTGCTCTAATTCTCTCGCTTAGAGGTAAAGCCCTAGAGATCCTCCAGAACATCCCGGAGTCGAAACAGCAAAACTACTTAACAGTGATACAGGCCCTAGATTTGAGATATGGTAACAAGTACATGAGCCAGGTCTACCAGACACAACTAAAGTCAAGGGTCCAGAAGCCAAATGAGACGCTGCAAGAATTTAGTGCCGAAGTGGAGAAACTTGTGCGACTGGCATATCCCCAAGCCCCAGAAGAATTTGTCAACCAGATAACCGTCCAGACCTTCATCGATGGGGTACTTGATAATGAAATGCAACAAGCTTTAAGGCTCGGAAGGTTCAAAACACTTACGGACTGCGTAATTTATGGCTTGGAATTTGAAGCAGCGAAGAATGCATCTCAACCTCGCCGCAACAGGCTGCGCGAAGTGAAGGAGAAAGAGGACCTTTCAGACACGACTGGGGAACTTAGGCAAGAAATAAAGTTTATAAAGGAAGCCATAAGCAAGCTCACTGCAACGGTCGGAGCACGTAAAACGAAAGCAGATTGGTCAGACATAGAATGTTACAAGTGTGGTAGGAAAGGGCACATAAGTAGACAGTGCTCACAAACCCAACAGGTGGCTCGCAGAAGACAAGAATACACCAACAGTGAGCGGCGTCAGGGAAACGACCTGACGCCAGTGTAAGGGGGCGGCAGCTGGCGTGCGAGTCCCAAGGCCCCAAAGTAAAGGTCTCCACTATCCGACGCTACCACGAGAGCCTCGTTATACCTGGCAGCATGGACGGAAGACAATGCAGTTTCACCATCGATACTGGTGCCACTAGATCCGTTGTACGTCCAGACATGTTGCCAAACATGCCGGCACTCACGACCAACAAACAGCCTGTGTTGGAGACAGCGAAAGGAGATAGGATACCCGTGCATGGAGAGGCCATTGTTTACATTAAGCTGGGCAGTACTGAGCTGCAGGCCAAGGCTGTCGTCGCAGAAATCGTCGACGAATTTATTCTGGGCTTGGATATAATGGAAGAGTTTGATGTCTTTTCAGTGGACTTCCAAAATAAGATTTTGAGAATCGGCAACGAAGAGTTGTATTTATCTCCAACAGCAGGCGAAGCTAATCTCAGGGTGAGACTTATTGTCGACGAGGATACACGGATTCCTGGTAACAGTGAGAAGATTGTCAGAGCCAGGCTAGAGAAGAAACTTGATGGTATGTCTGCTCTCATAGCGGAGCCCCTAAAAGATAGACATGATGGTGCCCTCGTCGCACGATGCTTAGTAGACCCGAAGAGGACAATACCCATAAGAGTGGCTAACGTGCAAACTAACAGGGTCACATTGAAGAAAGGTGAGGTTATCGCCACTTGCGAACCCATTGACCGAGTGACGTTGTCCAAAAACGTGACACCCACTGCATTAGACAGAAGACTGCCAGTAGAATTAGTAGAGCGGTTCAAGAATTCATGGGGCCAATTGAACAATATGGAGATGGAGATGGCAGTGAAGTTCGTATTGGAGGAGGCCGATATTTTCGCTCAAGATAAAATCACAGGTCGTACGAGTCTAGTGCAACACAGAATTAATACTGGCGACGCAAGACCAATTAGACAGCCGCCGAGAAGACTGCCTTTTGCCAAGCAATCAGAAATCAAGGCGATGGTTAACGAAATGCTGGAAGATGGTGTGATCGAGGAATCTAATAGTCCTTGGTCGTCCCCAGTAGTTTTGGTCACCAAGAAAGACGGCACTATGAGATTTTGCGTGGACTATAGGAAGCTGAATGATGTCACCAAGAAAGACAGTTATCCCCTGCCCCGGATCGACGACACTTTGAACACTTTGGCCGGATCAAAGTGGTTCTCTACATTAGACCTGAAAAGTGGCTACTGGCAAGTAGAACTCCATAAAGACGATAAGGAGAAGACTGCTTTTTCAACCGGGAATGGGTTGTACCAATTCAAGGTCATGCCATTCGGCTTATGTAATGCACCTGCCACCTTCGAGCGACTAATGGAGTTAGTGCTGAGAGGACTGACATGGGAAACATGCCTGGTGTATCTCGATGATGTCATGGTGATTGGAAGGACTTTCGATGAACACCTGTCGAATCTGAAGCAAGTTTTCTCCAGGCTGAGAGGTGCCAATCTGCAACTTAATCCCAAGAAATGCGTCCTCTTCCAGAAGAGAGTGAGTTTCCTCGGACATGTCGTTTCTGAGAAAGGGATAGAAACTGATCCAGAGAAAATAAAGGCAGTAAGAGACTGGCCTGTGCCGAGGAACAAACATGAGGTCAGAAGTTTTCTGGGACTTTGCAGCTACTACCGACGCTTTGTGAAGTACTTCAGCAGCATTGCGAAACCTCTGCATAGCCTGACTGAAAATAAGGTCGAGTTCATCTGGTCACCAGATTGCCAAGAGTCTTTTAGAGAACTCAAACATCGTCTTCTCACTGCTCCTATACTGGCTTATCCTCAGAACGAAGGACTGTTCATACTGGACACTGATGCTTCCCAGTATGGCATTGGGGCAGTACTCTCGCAGCTCCAAGCCGGAGAAGAAGTTGTGATAGGCTACTTCAGCAAAACGTTCGGAAAAGCAGAAAAAAATTACTGTGTAACCCGGAAAGAACTGCTGGCAGTTGTAAGATCCATCGAACATTTCCACAGCTTCCTGTACGGAAGAACATTCCGCGTGAGGTCAGATCACTCTGCTCTGCAATGGCTTCTGAACTTTAGAAATCCTGAAGGACAGATAGCACGATGGATAGAGAAACTGCAGAGCTACGACTTCCGGATTGAACATCGAAGAGGAAGAAGTCACGCCAATGCAGACAGCCTGTCGAGAAGACCATGTTCAGTGCATGAATGTAAATTTTGCGAGCGACAAGAGAACAAAGAGATCGACAAAGTAACTCATCAGATCAAACAACTGGTGGCAGGACAGAAGAATAACACCGATCTAGACGTAAATCTTGAATACATCAGAGACGCACAGAAGACAGATCCAGACTTGAAAAATATTAGAGAATGGCTACAAAAGGGGAAAAGACCTGAGTGGCACGATGTGTCCCGGTTTGGGGCGGAGGTTAAAGGATACTGGCTACAATGGGACTCATTGTGTCTAAAGAATGACATGATCACTCGAAAATGGGAAACTGCCGATGGTAGAGACTGTATATACCAGACCGTCGTGCCAAGTGAGTGCATAAGCAGTGTTCTTCAAGAGCTACACAATAGTAGAAGTGGAGGCCACTTTGGGGTCAACAGGACTCTTGCCAGAGTGAGAGACCGCTTCTATTGGATAAACTGCCGAAGAAGCGTGGAAGAATGGTGCAAAAGGTGTGACCAATGTGCTTCAAAGAAAGGACCAAAGACCCGATCCAGAGGAAAAATGATGCAGTACATCTCAGGTACACCGTGGGAGAGAGTTGCCGTAGACATCGCAGGACCTTTTCCCATCACAGAGTCTGGGAACAGATACATAATGGTGGTGATGGACTACTTCTCGAAATGGCCTGAAGTTGCGCCGATCCCCAACCAAGAGGCAACGACCGTAGCAGAAGCCCTGATGGAAAATGTCATATCACGGCATGGCGTACCCTTGGAGATTCACACCGACCAGGGCCGGAATTTCGAATCAGAGGTCTGGAAGAGCCTAATGGACTTGCTAGGCATAAAGAAAACGAGAACAACGCCACTCCACCCTCAATCAGACGGCATGGTAGAACGGCATAACAGGACCATCAATCAGTATCTTGCTATGTTTGTCGACGAGAATCAGAGAACCTGGGACAAGTTGATACCTCTGTTCCTCCTAGCTTACAGAAGCTCTCAGCATGAATCTACCGGCTACACTCCATCCATGATGTTGACCGGCAGAGAGATGCGGTTACCAATCGACATGACGAGACCACCACCGAACGAGGACATAGCGGACCTAGCTACGTTACCTGAGTATGTCGCCGACCTAGAAGGAAAACTGCGCACTATACACAGATGTGTCAGAGATAGGCTCCTCTTAAGCAGTGACCGGATGAAGATGCGCTTGGATCGCAGAGCAACACCCCATACATTCAAGGAAGGTGATGCAGTGTGGCTGTACCAACCAACAAGGAGAAAGGGCCTCAGTCCCAAACTTCAGAAACCATGGGAAGGGCCATACTTGGTGACTAAGAAAATCAACGACCTAGTCTACAGAATCCAGCTGTCTCCAAGAACTAAACCCAAAGTTGTTCACATAGAGAGGTTGAGTCCCTATCGGGGCAACGAACCCCCAAGTTGGCGGCCGGTAAATACTGTTCGGGACGAACAGTCTTAAGGAGGGGGGCAGTGTTACAAAGCACTTCAATAGACGTAGGTGCGGTGTTGCCACATCTCCAGAATTTCCCCAACATCTGGGAATTTTTGCACAATCTGGCAACACCGCCTCCCCACCCCCTGGGGGTGCCTGGGGTGACCCCCCTCAGGCGAAGTCTCAACCCTCTAGGACCAGAAATAACGAAGTTACCAACTTGTGCCCCGTCGGAACGGATAACTGAGGTCTGCACATTCCGAACACCCTGTATATACACCCTGTATACGCAGAGAACCCTTACACCCTGTATACGCAGAGAGATCTTATAGTTCGAGAAACATCTCTTGTGTAGCATAGGAGTGGTGACCACATTTGGATCATCCTGTATACACATCCCCCTGTATACACACGGGACCGATCTGTATTCACAGAACCTTCTAGTAAAAGAAGGTCCTGGAACGTTCTGGAATGGAATGCTCTAGAAAGGAGGGGAAGGTACGGCGAGTATATAAAAGCGAAAGCAAGCCAGCCCGAGTTAGTTCAGCTCAGTAAGAGAATGTGGTAGTGACTTGAAGAAGCAGTGTAAAGTGTTAAGAGAGTAGCTACTGTAGTACCAGTGTAGAGACTTGTGTGGAGATTAGTAATTGTAGACAGTAAATTAAGTGTTTTGTGAGAGAAAAATTCTAGAAATTTTATTGTATCCATATTTAGAGTGTAAATAAAGTTGTTTTGTTAAAATTTAAAGTCTCACTTATCCAGAACCCGGCGAAAACGCAACAATACTATCGTACCGTGGGTGTTGACAAGGAGGAAAGAGGCAGCTTGTTAATTCTGGACTTGAAGGTTTGGAGGTTCGGAGGAGAAGGAAAAACATGTGCCGGCAAGGAATTCCACAACTTGGAAGTCCTCGGGACAAAAGAGCGGGCATAACAAGATGTTCTATGTCTGGTGACCTGGACATGAAAAGGGTGCATTCGCTCTGTTCCCCTGGTAGATCTGCTGGGGGCAGCAGGTGGGGGAATTATGGAGGAAAGCTCCTCTGAGCAGTGCCCGTGCAGATATCTATAAAAGAGAGAGAGGTCACCAACGGCACGTCGGTGGGCAAGGGATGGAAGCCTTTGGGTGAGGGTAGGGTCACCGATGAGACGTATAGCTCTCTTTTGAATGGAGTCCAGGATAGCGAGTGTAGAAGCGGCAGCTGCACCCCAGATGTGGGAGCAGTATTCGAGGTTTGGCCTTATTTGTGAAGTGTATAAGGTATAGAGATTAGTTGGTGAAAAGTATTTGCGAGCCCGGAAGAGGAAACCCAATTTCTTAGCAGCCGCTTCTGCAAATGATGTAACATGTTGGTGCCAATTAAGATTTCGATCCACAGAAATGCCAACAAGAGAGAAGGACTCATTACTTTGAATAACTTGGTTGTTCATTGTGATGGGTCTAGGGCTGCTGTATCTCTTGTGAGAAAGAAAGCAAGACTTAGTTTTGGTGGGGTTGAATTGTACAAGATTTCTACTTCCCCAGTCTAATATTTTTTGGAGGTCCACGGAGACAGAACCCTCCATGAGTCTGCGATCCTCATCTAATTGGGCTAAAGAGACAGGCTTAGAATATTGTATATTTGAGTGGAGGGTGCTGTCGTCCGCATAACTGTGAACTGGGTTGGATGTGCTAGAGAGGAGGTCATTGATGTGGAGAAGAAACAAAGTAGGGGCTAAAGCTGAACCTTGAGGAACTCCTGCATTAATTGGATACAGTTTAGAGGAATGGCCATCCACAACAACAGATATGCTCCTGTTGGAGAGGAAATTTGCTGTCCAGGTACAAAGTTTTGGTGGTAGGCCATAGGCCGGAAGTTTATTAACTGACTTGAACGAAACTTGGCACACAACTTCATTGTATAAAGACCGCGGACGAGTTCGTATATCAGCTATAACGGACACTTTTCCCCCCAAGAATACACAAAAGTACTTTTGAAAACGCTATATTTTTCAAGTATCAGAGTAACTGGAATGAGGCTTTACATGTGGCTATAAATGGTGTAGGTAAACCTATGTTGTGAATTTTAAGTAATTTGGTACACAATATTTAGAGTTTTTTCCAAATTAAACATAAAATCCTAAAGACATGCGTTGAAACGACTTAGTGGTTAGAGTCCAATGCCTGACAGACAGACTATTTAACTGCCATGTGTAGATTGATTCATACAACAGGTATAAATCATACATCAACGGTAACCAAACTAAATAAATAACTGGCATAAAACATGCTACCCGACCAATAATCGTGAAATCTCGGCCACAAATATCGCAAATCACAGACGGCATGAAATTAAAAATTTACCAAGTGATTGTTGTTTAACTGGGAGTTCAGTCAATTTTTAAAATACACTGTAATACAGTTTTAGCACAGCATAGATATATATGATGCTGTGGTTTTAGACTGGAAGTGTAGCATAATAAAGTAGAAATGTAAACAAAATCAAGTCAAGTCTCTATAAAAATGATTTTTCGATAGTTTATTTTATCTTTAAACTTAAACATAAGACGTCATTTAAGACCGAAACAGTCGTTGAATATGTTTCAATGACAGTTCTACTAATTCTGCAATTAAACTGTTACGTATACTTTTAATATAATATAATATATCCCGGGCGTGAAGCCGGTGTCAAGTATCATGTAAACAAAACGTTAGTTAACGTATTAGTGGTAGCATGCTTGTCTTCTACGCAGAAGGTTGCGTGATCGATTCCAACTCGATGACTTTTGTTTTGTTTTATTTTGACTTTTGGAGAAACACTAGTGCACAGATTTCATACGTTTTGAACAATATCTCATTTTTGTTTAAAACGTCTGAATAGCTTTGTCACCTTTGATTCTGAAATTATAATTTTCAGCAGACATTTTGTTATTATTGATATTGAAAAAACAGGTTTGAATATGTTGATAAAACGTAATCATTCTGACGACTAAGGAAAAATAACTGCTACGTTTAATTTTTTTAGCTTCATATAAAGTTGAGTTTTGGTCATTTTTCTCAAAAGGGGTTAGAACACAAGATTTTTTTGATAATACAGATATCGATGGTAACACTTTCGAAATAATTCTTTAAATCTGCGCGTACTAGGACCTCTAAAATCGATCTTCAAGGTATGTGTAAGTTTAAAGTATTAATAAGTACACTTTGAGAAACCCAAATCACCACAACACCTATTTCAGAGACCTTACGATCGTTTCGTTGACAAAGTCAACATCTTCAGAGGAAGATAAATTCTTAGAATTTATCTTCCTCTGAAGATGTTGTTGATTTTGTCAACGAAACGATTGTAAAGTCTCTGAAATAAGTGTTGTGGTGATTTGGAATTCTCAAAGTGTACTTATTAGTGCTCATCACAGGTTCCAGTTTTCACATAGTTTAAAGTATTAATTTTACTATTATGCCGTATAGTAATAGTAATAGTGTACAATTCTTATGAAAATTCACTACTATAACGCACTTGCTGCGTCCCGAAATTATTATGATTGGAAACTTTCGAGATCGACAAATATGTTTTTTAGTTTGAAAGGTGTTTTACAAAATTCAAACCAAAGTTTGCTTTCTTCTGGTTAAATATATATATATATATATATATATATATATATATATATATATATATATATATATATATATATATATATATATATATATATATATATATATATATATATATATATATATATATATATATATACACTAAAAGCGCTAACGTTATTTCGTAAACGGTTGCAATTAGTGAAAAACAAGTAAGTTAAATACCGGAAACGACCTACAGGAACAGCCAAGTACCTACTTGATCGCTATTTTACCAGCAAACTCCATTAACACATGCAAACCACCGATAATAGTTACACGATAAACCCTCAAGCTCCAAAACTAATTCAACTTTATTTCTGACAGTTAATATATTAAACCTGCCACTTACCTAACTACGGTGGAGGATTATTATTTTCTACCACTCACCTATTTATACAGCTCGCGCCTAAAATATGGACATAAATGAAGTAGCGGTGAAATAGTTTTTTTTTTTGGGAAAATCCTTGAACACGAGTCGAAGGAAAGCTTTATCGGTAAACAGATGGAAACACGATGGGAAATCAATTGTATCCCTCGTTGTCGAACTCTTTATGAACCTTTTTTTTTATTTCACCAACACACCACGAGGGCTTACAGCCTAAATACTATCGTACCGTGGGTGTCGACAAGGAGGAAAGAGGCAAGTTGTTAATTCTGGACTTGAAGGTTTGGAGGTTCGGGGGAGAAGGAAAAACATGTGCCGGCAAGGAATTCCACAACTTGGAAGTCCTCGGGGCAAAAGAGCGAGCATAACAAGATGTTCTATGTCTGGTGACCTGGACAGTAAAAGGGTGCATCCGCTCTGTTCCCCTGGTAGATCTGTTGGGGGCAGCAGGATGAGAAACTATGGAAGAAAGCTCATCTGAGCAGTGCCCGTGCAGATATCTATAAAAAAGAGAGAGGTCACCAACGGCACGTCGGTGGGTAAGGGATGGCAGCCTTTGGGTGAGGGTAGGGTCACCGATGAGACGTTTAGCTCTCTTCTGAATGGAGTCCAGGATAGCGAGTGTAGAAGCGGCAGCAGAACCCCAGATGTGGGAGCAGTATTCGAGGTTTGGTCTTATTTGTGAAGTATATAAGGTATAGAGATTAGCTGGTGAAAAGTATTTGCGAGCCCGGAAGAGGAAACCTAATTTCTTAGCAGCCGCTTCTGCAATTGATGTGACATGTTGGTGCCAATTGAGATTTCGATCCACAGAAATGCTAACAAGTGAAAAGGACCTATTATTTTGAATAACTTGGTTGTTTATTGTGATGGGTCTAGGGCTAGTGTATCTCTTATGAGAAAGAAAGCAAGACTGTGATTTGGTGGGGTTGAATTGTACAAGATTTCTACTTCCCCGGTCTAATATTTTTTGGAGATCCACGGAGATAGAACCCTCCATGAGTCTGCGATCCTCATCTAATTGGGCTAAAAAGACAGGCTTAGAATATTGTATATTTGACTGGAGTGTGCTGTCGTCTGCGTAACTGTAAACTGGGTTGGATATGCTAGAGAGGAGGTCATTGATGCGGAGAAGAAACAAAGTAGGGGCTAAAGCTGAACCTTGAGGAACTCCTGCATTAATTGGATACAGTTTAGAGGAATGGCCATCCACAACAACAGATATGCTCCTGTTGGAGAGGAAATTTGCTGTCCATATACAGAGTTTTGGTGGTAGGCCATAGGCCGGAAGTTTATTAAGCAGCGCTGCGTGCCAGACCCGGTCGAATGCTTTGGATATGTCTAGAGCGACAATCTGGGATTCACCGTGTAGTTCCATAGACTTGTTCCAAGAATAGGTGACAAAGCAAAGGAGGTCGGCAGTTGATCTGCGCTGACGGAATTCATACTGCCTGTCGTGGATTAGACTGTGTTTTTCAAGAAATTTTAGTAATTCGATGTTTATATACTTTTTCATCACTTTAGAGACGACTGAAAGGAGAGAAATAGGCCTGTAGTTGCTAGGAAGCGCTTTGGATCCTTTCTTGGGGACGGGTTGTACTCGAGTAGTTTTTCAGTTACTATGGAATATGCCTTTATTGTAAGATGTGTGAAACAGACGGGTCAGGACAGGAGCAAGTTCTGGTGCGCATTTTTTGAGAACAATTGCTGGGATCTCGTCAAGGCCAGAGTATTAAGAGAAGAGAGCATCTTTCGTGCCTTTTTAGTTTTGAAAATGATAGCCGTCATTTTATGCGCGACATTAGGGACTGTTGGTGGTTGAACATTTGGAGGTGGGTTGAGTAGAATTGTCGGCGAACAACGAGGCAAAAAGTTCAGCCTTGCTCAGGGCGGTAGTCGATAGTGAGAGATGTTAAACGGTAGATATACTTCAACCAAGTTCACTGCGAAATGGAGAACAATGACCAATTATCCTTGACACCCTTATTATCAAAAATTTGAATATGTTAACGTTTGATGTGTATAGGAAAAAACATCAACAAATCGTTTCATACCATCAGATTCGAGTTTGGGGTTTCTTGTTCAAATGTTACTCAATTTCCATTTTACTAATGAGTGATACAACTCAAAAGATAGGTAAACAAAATTAAAAATATTGTGATTTGTGATGGTTTCTCTTCAGCTATTGTGGCTAGATTAGTAACTAAGTATACATTTAAGAGCTGAAGATTTAATTCAGTGAGTCTCTGGTTACTGCAGCATAATGAGGTGTAGCACCATCCTGCTGAAAATAGACTGTCCCCAACAAATTATCTCGTTGAAGTTGAGGGTAAAATAAATGTGTAGATATGATGAAGCATTTACAATAGGATGGTTGAAAAAAAAGGGACCGTATAATTTTTTTTTGTACCGCACTCCAAACTGTAACTTTCGGAGAGGATCTGACGTACTGAACAAAATTTAGGAGATTTTCGGATGCCCAAATTCTACTATTATGCTTATTTAGCTTACCATTTAAGTGAAATGATGCTTCGTCGGACATCATTAGATTATCGAGAAAATGCATATCTCTTCTAAGTAAATTACGAATTATTGTACAAAACTGTAATCGTTTAGGAAAGTCAGTTTCTTTTAATTCTTGATGGGTCCGAATTCTATATGCATTCAAGTTTAAGATTACAAAGTTGTCTTACCAGTTCACGGGCGGATTCAGAAGTGTTCGGACGTCTGATCGTAGCGTGAAAATTTTAAGTGCGTTCTTAGTGAAAACAAATAAGTATTATGAGCCTTAATAAAGACATTAAAGTTGATCCACCAGATAAGGCCAAAGAACATGACACATGGATGGACATAGAAGACGATACGGTGACAAAAAAAACAGGAATAGGAGAAGAAAATGAACAGATACACTCAAATACACAATCACAAAATAGAAACCTATTATTAAAAAATCCACAGATTACACATAATACACAGACACAAATTACACTACCACATAATATTAGAAGGGAACAGGTAAGCGAAGAATTATTAATTAATCCAGTAATTTTAAATCAAAATTCTTTCCACAACTCTCAATTAATATCGCAGTCGGGTTTATCAGCTCTTGGCAGCACGGGCTTATCACAAGAAAAAGAGAAGGTCACGGAAGAAACAAACCAAAATATAAATAATCAATTATTCCCAAAACAAAAATATTTATATCGAACAGCTGATACAGGGCCATACATAGTCTACGTACAAAATAAAAACGGAAATGTAGGTCGGTTGCATAGAATAGGAGTAGCAAGGTTAGTTAGGAATTGCGAGCCAGATATACAGGACTCTATCAATTGTATAGCTAGTGTAGGCATTAATAAATTAAAAATTGAATTTTCAACCGCATCTAGCGCCAATAAATTAATAAATTCAAAGGAACTATCCAACAAGGATTACGAAGCATACATGCCCCAATATTTAGCAAGAAGGCAAGGTATAATTAAACACGTCGATGTGGATATTTCAGAAACAGAGTTAAAAGAACTTATTAAACCAAGATATGGCAACATTGTAGAAGTGTTAGACGTTCGGCGTATGAATCGTAGAGTGTTTCAAGACGGGAAGTTGAACTTTATTCCTACACAAACAATATTAGTGTCATTCAAAGGTAAAGTACTGCCTACACAGATAGTTATAGAAAAATTAATATTTGATGTAGAGCCTTATGTACAACGAGTTGTACAATGTCTAAAATGCTTAAGATACGGTCACATTAGCGCGCAATGTAAGGGTCGCGAGAGATGCAAGAGATGCGGTGGTGAACATGACAACAAAAATTGCACATCACAGGAACCGCCAAAATGTGTTGTTTGCACAGGAGAACACGAAGCCACAAACAGACAACTTTGCCCAGAATTTAGTAGACAAAAAAATATAAAAATTATTATGGGTAAAGAAAATGTTTCATACAAGGAAGCTATTAGGAAATACGAGTCTAGTTATTCAGGCGTTTTAAAAACGGTGCAAGGATCATCAAATACCAGTGGCGATAGCAAGACCGGACACTATTTTACACAAATAAAAAGAAAACGAGCAACCGTCTCCACACCAGAGGGAAGTATAAGTCCAACGTTAGAAGCGCATAGACAAATTATACATTTCCCACCACTTCCATCTAAACCCATTCAGAATCCTTATTCTCCACAATACTCCAGGAAAAGGTTAGGTAATAGCAGTGATTCTAATTTTAATTCATGCACAGTTTTGTTACATAGTTTAAGAGACTTGGTAAATAATCAAAATAAAACATTTTCATATGAAGAGTTAAGGGAAAAGGTTAAATTTATATTAAGTCAAAATTCACACCCATTATAATGCAATGGAATGCACGGTCAGTGGTTTCAAATAAAGGGGAATTTGAGAAATTTATTTTTGATTATGACGTAACGGTAGCATTGATATGCGAGACGTGGCTAAAAAATAATGTAAATTTTAGAATAAAAGGGTTTAACACAATCCGAAAAGACAGAGACGATGGATGGGGTGGAGTAGCCATCCTGATAAAAAATAGTTTATTTTTTACTGAATTATCAAATTTTCATAATATTAGTGGAGTTATGTGTATAGGTGCAAAAATTAAGTTAAATAAATGCAAAAGCATAAATTTTTATTCATTATATGTTAAGCCCAATTTAAGCATAACAAAAGAGGAGTGGGAAGATTTCTTTTCCAGTTTGGAAAAACCATTCGTTGTAGGGGGGGACTTTAACAGTCATAATTTTGCCTGGGGTTGCAACTGGAATGATAGCAAAGGAAATAATCTTTTGGCTGCGGTAGAGGATAGTCATTTGGTTTTTCTAAATTCAGGTGAAGAGACACTTGTTCGCTGTCCTGGCTCAAGTAATATGTCGGCCGTTGACTTGACCATAGTTTCGGCTGACATAGCCGCGGATTTTGAGTGGAGCGTAAATGAAGACACATTAGGGTCAGATCATTATGCTATTGTGTATAAAATAAATTGTAGTATCTCAAATACCACTTACAATAATAACAAGGAACACATTCCAAATACGCAAAGGCGAAGTCAATTTAATTTGAGAAGGGCAGACTGGCAACTGTTTTCTTTAGTGATATCCGAGGAAACCGAAGATATCGAAAATGTTGAATATAATAATTTTATTTCAAAAATCGAAAGCGCCGCAAATAAATCGATACCACTGAAGAGGGTATTTGCAAGTCAGTTCTTTTCAAAGGTGTGGTGGAATTCAGAATGTAAATTAGCAATATCTAATAAAAAGGCAGCATATAGAAGATATAAAAACAATCCCACGAAAGACAATTATGAACAATATAATAGATCAGTGGCCATCACTAAAAGAACTATACTAAACAGCAAAAGAATTACCTGGAGGGAATTTTGCCAAAAATTGAATAGAAACACCCCAATAAAAGAAGTATGGTCACATATAAGGAAGATAAGTAGTACGTTATCAACACCCCGGAGTACTTTGACTACCGAAGCAATAGCAGAAGAGCTACTAAATAAATTGGCACCATCCTGGGTACCGCAGCTTCAAGAGATTGATCAACACACAATACCAAGCACAGAAGGGCACCCACTCTCAAAAAAGTTCACCATTGACGAATTACAGAAGGCCGTCCAAGATAAGAAATTATCGACTCCAGGATTTGACAACATTCACTATGCAATGCTAAGCAACTTACCACTAGAACAGAAGCATATCCTTCTTAAGATAATTAATGATATATGGAAGAGTGGTAATATACCACAATCCTGGAAAACGCACATAATGATTACGTTTTTGAAAGCCGGGCGAGACCCACAACTCTTAAATTCGTACCGGACAATATCCTTGGCTTCCTGTGTACTTAAGACACTCGAAAGAATGATTAAACACCGATTAGTGAGGTGGTTAGAATTAAATGACAAGATTCCAAATACGCAACTAGGCTTTAGAAGAGGGTATTCAACGGAAGAAAGTGTCGCCCATTTAGTAACAGACATTAACACTTCCTTTACCAGCAAAAAGTCTGTAACAGCCGCCTTCATAGACATAGAGAGTGCATACGACAACGTGTGCTTAAACATATTGACCCAAAGAATGTGCAGCATTGGTATACCCAGTAGTTTTGCTCATAGGATAGTACGCCTATATGAAAACCGCATCATTTACTTACAAGTAAAGGACAAACTGGTAGGACCAAGATTATTGAATAAAGGCTTACCTCAAGGGTGTATACTGAGTCCAGTACTTTATTTAATTTACACAATCCCCATTGACCAGATCATAGGCAACGAAGTAAACGTATTGCAATATGCAGACGATATATGTCTATATGTCAAAAAATGCGAAGTAAATGAAGGCTTCAGTAAACTTAATGATGCAATGAATAGTTTGAATAACTGGACGGAAGCTAATGGTCTAAGTATATCAGCCTATAAAAGCAAAGTATGTGTATTCAACAAAAAACACGCTAATCCAACATCCAGTGTTGTTTTAGGCGATAAGATTCTACCAGTACATAACACGGTAACATTTTTAGGCATAGTTCTGGATAGAAAACTCCTGTGGAAAGATCACATAAGCACTATTATAGCAAGAACCGAAAAGGGGATAAACATATTAAGAGTACTAGCTGGCAAAGCCTGGGGTGCAGATCCAGATATCGCATTAATGATATATAGATCGTTCATCAGATCAATAATAGATTATGGATCCATTTTGTATAACCAAGCAGCAAAAACTCATCTTAAAAAGCTCGAAGTTGTCCAGAACAAATGCTTGAGAACTTGCATAGGCGCCCTAAACAGCACACCAATTTGTAGCCTGTTAGCCGAGTGTTCCGAATCGCCAATCAACATTCGAAGGTCGATGCTGTCCACCAGGTTTTTATTGAAAATACATGCCAAACAAAGCAGTCTCATTAACAAGATATGCAATCTAAATGTTCTAGACCTTACACACCCATACTGGAAAAATAAGAAAGCTCCAGCATTGGTAGAAGAATATAGAGATATACTAATAAAGCTGCAAGATGACATATGGGTTGACAAATACAACAGCATTTATAGACTACCAGAGAAAATTCCAGACACACCCATTATATTTCTGACAGACTATTCAATATTTCCGATAGAAGTGAGAAACAGACTATTTGATTTTGATTTGGAAAATATGGTACCAGACAATTACATCCTGTTTACAGACGCCTCCAAGTTAGAGAAGAAAGTAGCATTGGCCATATGGGACCCACAAAAAGATCTTAGTAAAAATATGCAAGTAAAAGAACTGTTTCCTATATGCACTGCAGAGTTCATAGCTATAATAGAAGCATTAGATATTGCTAAGACCATTGACCATACCAACTTTGTAATTGTAACAGACAGTAAAAGTACACTTGAAAAGCTAGCCAAGTTAAATGTGACTTCACAGTGTAACTATTTGCATGAGATTTACACACGGAGGATTAATACCTTACATAAACAAAATAAAAAAGTAACTTTGATTTGGGTTAAGGGACACTGTGGAATCGCAGGTAACGAGATTGCCGACAAACAGGCAAAAGAAGCATTGACTAGCGGCGTTATGTTAGATTACAAATATTTTTACAAGGATGTATACTCCTATGTGACATCACTGCACCAAAAAGAATGGCATGATCAATTTATTAGAGATACGAATGGGGCATATTATAGGAGTATACAACCTACAATACCTAAAAAACCATGGTTCATCAAAAGCAACCTTAGCAGGCAAGAAATTAAAATTATATGTAGACTTAGGTTTAATCATGCCCTTGTACCAAAACATCTATTTAAATTAAGGTTAGCTGATAGTCCGCTTTGTGGATGTGGTGAATTGGGTGACCCAGAGCACACCCTGCTGAATTGCAGCTTATCCGCAGCGTATATAACAACATTTGTAGACAAGGTTTGTGGGCTAAAAAGTGTACAAATACCATTTAATTTGCCGCAACTACTAGAATCCAAAAACATTATAATATATAAATTAATCACCAACCATGTCAAATATCTAAAAATAAAGATATAGATATACGTAGTGAATATTTAGTTTTAGGGGTAGGTGTGTGTATGAGGAGTGGGTACAGATGTGTGTACGTGTGGGTGCTTGTGTGAGTTGGAAACAATCTAATCAAATTAATTTAAGATCACTATATGTATAGTTATATAAGTCACCTAATGTCTGTCCTAGTGTAATACCCTTACTTACCGTGGCCCTTCTGTGTTGTGGTAGATAAGTTGCTCTGACAGGCCCCAGGGCATGAAGATGTGTGTTCCCTGTCTGATATCCCTCAATAAAAATGATAAGGAAAAAATACTAATAGTTATGGCAATAATAGATGGTAAAATATGTAGTAGGTAATAAGTTTGTTAAAGTAGGTGTTGGGTAATGTGTAAAGTATAGTGATCTCATACACAGTTTGCTACACCCAATGAGGGTAGATATTAATTAACGGCGACATAGAAAAATCGAACGACAGTAATTGTGCGAATGGTTAACCTAAACCGCAGCCAGAAAAACCGAACAATGAATGAATGAATGAAAGTTGTCTTATCCTTGAAAATACGTTTTATCATTTCCGGTTAAAGCGGAAGTGAGTATAAAAAGACAGATACCCAGAAACAAACTTATAACAATAAGAAGACTGGGAAAAATCGCATTTCTGTAGATCAATTATTTCAACGGTTATATAAGTTTATAAAGGGTCAAAATATAATGGGACACCCGGTATGTGCATCTAGCGTTTTGTATTCAGATTAAATGTAATATGGTCACGACCTTGCGAAAATACGAGTCATGAATCGATAACTCATCTAATAAATCAGTTTGGTGATTCCCATATGATTAGCAATTTTCCAAATGAAGGTCATATAAAGTACATTATGCAGATAAGGTTGGAAAAGTGATTGTTCCTTTAATCTAGGAGCCTATAATTAAAGTGCCTTGTGAGGATTTCCACTTTTCATCGCCTTTCCAGTAGCGCCAACGATTTCAGAGGACTTTTCCAGTTAGGTTTCGTTCTCTTTAATAAACCACAAAGAAGAGAGAGGAGTATTCATTCAAGACTATTGTCTTTTTTCTGCGTGTCCACTATTTGTTCGACAATAGTTTATAGTTTATTTGTATTATATCAATTATACAACGTGCTTTACAAATAAGAAAATGCTTGTACTTGCAATAAACAAAATTTTGATTTAGTTTTGAGTTTGAGTTTTCACAATATTGTTACGTTCTACGGGGCTCTGGGTTTGTTGAATAAGTGTTAAAGGAGCGGAGGATAATTAGGGAATAATTTTTAGAACTAGGATAATTTTAACATAGTAACGATGTAATTTAGAACCTCGGTGGTTCAGGGGTAAGAACGTGTGCCTCTGAACCGAAGGGTACTGGGTTCGATCCCAGGATACTCCTTTCACTTTTTCAGTACAAACTGTAACATTAACATCAACCGAGGTTCTGGCATTGTATTTGAGCAAGTTGAATGTCTGCACGTTCCGTCTTTCGGAGGGGGCGTAAAGCCGTCGGTCCCGTGTCCATGCGATGTTGGGCACGTTAAATATCCCTACCCTCCTTACAGAAAGGCAGGGGTTCGGCAAAATTTCTAGGATAGTAAGGTAAAACTGCTCGCTGGCGTCGGTGATTGGCCATAGTCGCGGAAATAGGCCGACGTTAAAGAAACAAAACACACACAACGATGTAATTTGTAATAAAATTTAATAAATAAAATAAACTTCAACAATCCTTACAACTAATACAACCGAATGAATTTAAACCGAAATCTTTACATAATGAAATCTTAATTAAGTCTCGCTAATGTTTATCAACAACACTACTGATAACCTTGCTTGGTCTACATAATATATAAATTGCAGACCTCATCAGTCAGCATTCCTTGTACTGTACGCTGCAATTCCAACTTGTTTATTATTTAGATAAATATGTAATATTATTTCAATGCCAATGTTTATGATAGATCTGTGACCTCTTAATTATAAATTGAATGATATTAAAAAATATATTTTCACGCCTAAGAATGCCCTCCTGCATAGCTTCCTGTTCCATGAACAATAAGAAAAGACAGCTTTTCAAACTACTAATTTATTATAACCAACTAATTTTCCGGCAATAAACCCACCAACTAACTATTTCCCTAGTAGCAAATTCCGTATAACTATAGTTCACTAAGTAAATATTGGAACCAGTGATGAACACTGATAAGTACAGGGTGAGCGAAACTCGATGTCTCGGCTCTATTGTAAGAAAAGGAAAGGCGATAGAAAAAATCTGAAGACACGTTCTTAAATGGGATTGAGTAAGGTCCATTTTAAGCCAAATTTGCATATATTTGGATATTTGGAAACTGAAGTAATGACTTCAGCAAATTGTTTTCCCAGAAACATACCTATAGTTTGGGATATCTAAAAATAACCATTTTTCTGGGCAAATTATGTAAAAAAACAAAAATTCTATCTATTTCCGTTAAAAAGTTATAATCGAATTTGCCTATAATGTCTTTTTCAGATAATATCGAATACAGCACTAAAATAAATTCACTTGCTGTTTCACTCCTTTTTTATTTTTATATTACATATATAAGCAGAAGATAAGTAAGTATAATAAAGGGGGGCACTTAATTAACATTGGGGCTACACAAACTTAAAACTAGTGAAGACACTTATATCGTGTCTGTGTGCACACAAAAATTAGTAAAATAAATTATGCAATTGAATAAAAAACAACAATTTTACGATAATATTTTAAATAAACCAATAGGCATACGTTTCGCGGCTATTTCGCAATTCGCGAGTGAATGAATTTAGGTTTTGTCCAAGACTACGCTGAAATCCGGTCGACGCCGAAAGCAAGCACCTTTTAAATTAAGCTCGATAGGGTTGGACGCTAAACAAACGTAGGTATGTCGAAGTTTAAGCGGGACTGTACCTGTTTGAAACGTACAAAATGTGAAACACAGAAAGTGCTATTTACTAAACTCACTAAAAAAACTAACCTGCGAAATCATCGATAATAAAAATGATAGATCTAATAACTTATCTATCAGTATCGTTCTAATTTTTTGAGCAGGTTTTGATACTTGCAGAGAACATTGTCACATGCTAAAATTTAGCGCTTTTGAAAGCAAACATTGTCCCGGTATTATAAAAGAAATGGGCCAGGTCTGACATGTACAAAATTGTTGGTTGAGTACAATTGAGCAGAGTACAAATATCTCCATCTATAACATTTTGTGCTAACTAGAGCTGTTGTGACACACTACCTGGTTCCGCACCGAGATGGCGCCCCTGTCTACGTTCTATAATACTTGTAACTTCCATTGTTTAGATTTTTATCGACCATTTATTTAAATAGCATAGCAGTACAGGTAACATCATCTGTCTTTGCCCAACATTGTTTGAAGTGATGTCGAGGATTATTGTAATTTTAATTTCGAGAAACATTATTTTTCTTTGATCAAGACTTGAGAATTGGTACAGAGCCATGTCTGTCTATGTTCTTTTAAGTTGTAAATTCTCGTTTCAATCACTTAAAGAATTTGAGAGATATTGCGTTTGAAAAAATATTTTTTAATTTTTTGTTAAGAACAATTGGGCGTTAAGATCTGATGAACGAACTCATCCAAGCCATTAACAAAATAAGGGTAATTCCCAAATACGGTCCAAACTGGTGAAGTATTTTTTGAGTTATCGGTTGGATACATACATACATACATACATATACATATATATATATATATATATATATATATATATATATATATATATATATATATATATATATATATATATATATATAAACATTTTTAACTGACCATGTAAATGTGTTCCAGGAGCCCTAATTCGCGGTCATTTGAAGAAAATTTCCGAGTCTCACCATCGCTACCTCTCTATTAGTGAATTTTCTTAATGAAAACTCACTAATAAGTAAGTAGTAGACACTCTACAGAATTTAATGAACGAGTTTTTGAACGCAACCCCGATCAATCGAGTATTTCTAATGAAATGAAATAATGTTTTCTTTGGTTAACGCCGTGGATTACAGTGGACAAAGACTAGCGGAATAAAAAACATGAAACATTTGCATTAATTGCAGGTATTGGTCAAGGGGGTGAGTTTTGCGTGTAGCACGTCAAGTTAGGACATCGACACCAGAAAAGGGGAACTCTAGGAGGGTGAAAAGTGCAGAATCAATGTCTGAGACTTAATGATCGACGAACTGCTGAATTTGCATTCTTATTTGACGGACGCATTTGATATGTAAAGAGAACTATAATTGTGAATTCATTAATTGTTACATTTTCAGTTTTTTGATAGGATACAAATATTCTTGACTGCAAACAGAATATAAAATCTGAAATTTAAGTCCTCCACTTTGTATACATCTTAGATTGCATACAGACTTGGAGAATACTTCTCTGGCTTCACTGTTGGTTTTTAGTGGTGAAGGACGTAGCCAGCGCGTGAGCTAACTGGAGCAAGTGGCCCTTCGAATTCTGGAAGTTCTAGGATGTTCTCCAATGCTTCTGTGACTATAGTTTCGCTGCTTGACAGCATTTTCAGACAGATTAAAATTGAATTAGTACGAAATCATGACAACTACAAATAAATATCTGTCGCTATGTTATGATATGATGTTTTGATCAAAAATTTTTATCAAATTGAAAATAAAATGAAACACAGATGACAGATGAGGTTTTCAAAATGTCTATGTGATGTATGTCAATATTTAACATAAAAACTAGAACTAGCCTATAATATCTATGATAACAGTTACAACAATAAAATAACTAAACAATAACAGTATAAAAGTAGTCTCTATACAACGAAAATATCGACATACATCAACTCATTATTTTATTATAACTTTTTCGAAAGAATAACTAAAATTTATTTTCTTTGACTTATTTAATTAGAAAGAAGAATATCCAAGAAAGGGGAATTCATTAAATCAGTTTGTTCGTTTAAAACAAGGTAGTCATTGTCGTGTGTGTGCCTTTTGACTTCTAAAGCTTCAAAAAAGTCTAGTTTACGTTTGTCATTATAAAAATGTAGTGGTTGTATGCGGTTATTTATTGTAGGTCTATGTTCGGTATCAATAATATGTTTTGCAAATGTAGATTTGTCAGCGTGGTTATTTCTAAATGCAGAAATATGTTCTTTGTATCGGGTGTTAAAATTTCCAGAAGTTTGACCTATGTAGATTGCGTTACAATGTGTACAAGCTAATTTATAAACTCCAGCTTTTGTCAAGAAACAAGATTTTTCTTTAGCGTTAAATAACAAATAAATAACCGCATACAACCACTACATTTTTATAATGACAAACGTAAACTAGACTTTTTTAAAGCTTTAGAAGTCAAAAGGCACACACACGACAATAACTACCTTGTTTTAAACGAACAAACTGATTTAATGAATTCCCCTTTCTTGGATATTCTTCTTTCTAGTTAAATATGTCAAAGAAAATAAATTTAACTATTATTTCAAAAAAGTTGTAACATAATAATGAGTTGATGTATGTCGATATTTTCGTTGTATAGAGACTACTTTTATACTGTTATTGTTTAGTTATTTTATTGTTGTAACTGTTATCATAGTTATTATAGACTAGTTCTAGTTTTTATGTTAAATATTGACATACATCACATAGACATTTTGAAAACCTCATCTGTCATCTGTGTTTCATTTTATTTTCAATTTGATAAAAATTTTTTGATCAAAACATCATATCATAACATAGCAACAGATATTTATTTGTAGTTGTCATGATTTCGTACTAATTCAATTTTAATCTGTCTGAAAATGCTGTCAAGCAACGAAACTATAGTCACAGAAGCATTGAAGAACATCCTAGAACTTCCAGAATTCGAAGGGCCACTTGCTCCAGTTAGCTCACGCGCTGGCTACGTCCTTCACCACTAAAAACCAACAGTGAAGCCAGAGAAGTATTCTCCAAGTCTGTATGCAGTATGGACAAGTTTCACCAAGTAAGGGCAACAACAATCAATACATCTTAGATAATAAATCATACTTTTACGCGCTTGTTATAAGCTACGTAGTCTCGATTTTTATCTGCCTCCATATCTTTGTTTAAATTTAAAAAAAATATTTAATGTCCGTCTATTTCCGCTACTATGGCCAATCACCGACGCCAGGGAGCAGTTTCCCCTCACTATCCCGGAAACGTTGCCGAACACCTGCCTTGTTGTAAGGAGGGTAGGGATCTTTAACGTGCCCAACATCGCATGAACACGGGACCGAAGGCTTTACGCCCCCTCCGAAGGGCGGAATGTGCAGACATTCAACTTGCTCAAATACAATGCCACAACCTCGGTTGATGTTAATTGCACAGTATGTACTGAAACAGTGAAAGGGAAAGCCTGGGAATCCAACCCGGTACCCCTCGGTTCAGAGATACACGTCTCTAACACTGAACCACTGAGGCTCTTAATTTAAAGTTAACATGAATACTTTTATCTTCCTCAAATTAAACGAGACACTCCTTAAAGCAGTGGTTGGTAGATTGTTATATTATGTATTTATGTATATTGGTTCATTAACGTCAGCCTGTTTCCGCAACTATAACCAATCATCAACGCCAGGGAGTAGTTTCACTTCACCTTCCTGACATATTTGCTAAACCCCTTGTTTTTTGCAAGGGGACATCTTTAACCTGCCCAATGTTGTATAGCACACGGGACCGACGGTTTATGGGCACCTCCGAAGGGCGGAACGTACAGTCAACTTCCTAAGCCTAATGTCACAATTTTGGTTGATCTTAATTTACGGTATCCACTGAAAAATTATTAACTTTACAGTAGGTATATATTAAAAAAGCGAAATGAGCCGAAGCTCCTACTGGAATTTGCAGCCACGACCTTTGGTTTTAGAGGCACACGTTCTTATCACTGGACAACCGAGTAGACAATGGTCTGTGACCAAAATAATATATAGTAATCTCAAACTAAGCAATTTTACCATCGCCGCTACTGGAATGAGAGATCGCATTAGGTCAGAAATCAACATGAGCTTTACGTGCAGATCGTCCTTGCCGGCAAGTGCGAACATCGCCGAACGATGATATCAGACGGATGGATCCCTCCTCCTTGTAGCATTATAGCATAAGGAAAACTTTAAATTTGCACTTGCACACTTTGCACACCAGTCACTGGCGTTAAGTACACTTGGAGAACCCAAATCACAACACATTTTAAAAGACCTGACGATCGTTTCACTAACCAAGTCAGCGTCATCAGAGGATGAAAAAGTCTAACTACTTTAAAAACTAACATCACCTTATATACCGGATCTTAGGTAACCGAACTGAGATGGGAAACTAATCGCAGGCAAATTCTGCAGTGTATGTATTTTTATCGCCGGACAAGGTCTTTGTACTGTCCCTACTAACTTATCGAAAAGGTGTCCATCTCTAATAATTTTAAGAAGGTTCAACAACTAAATTAACATAGTTTCCTTTGGCGGAACTATCTGTATTCTATGTTATCTTTAGGACGTGTTGAAACGTGGGAATTTTATTTAACGAAGCAATCGATCAGGTGACTCGTTATTGGCGGTGGTGAAACGTTCATACATTTTTTGTTGTAACTATATTTCGCAATATAATACTCTCGAAGGAGTCCAGCTGTCCCGGTTGTCTAACATTTTTTATTAATTTCAGATTATCTTGATCAACGTGATGATTATTACCCCAAACATGTCGGGCGACGGAAGATCTATCTATAGTACCGTAACGTAATTGGGCTAAGTGTTCTTTGAATCTAATTCCAATCGATTTTTTTGTTTGTCCAACCTCCTTAAGATTACAATCTTTACAACTTATTTTATAAATTCCCGACATTTTGTCAGTGCTATCCTTGTCTTTTGGGTTACCTAGCAAGTTTTTAATGTATTTTTTTGTCAAAAATGTTAGCTGCAAGTTGACTTTAAAAAAATGCTATCTAGACCCCTTGATTCGAGGTTCAAATGGTAAGCAAACAAAGTTTTTTTCAGATTTCTCTCTTCTAAACGTCGTTGATTCCGTCAACATTTTCCTTGTTTTCTGTTTGTCGATTAATTTCTCCACCAGGCAAGCAGTGTATCCGTTATATTCGGCCACGTCCTTAATATAATTTAATTCTTTGGTATATCTACTTCTGTTTAAAGGAAAATTAATTAACCGATTTACTAAAAAATTCAGACTGGCCATTTTTTGTGCGTACGTATGATGTGAGTCGTTCGGAATGTAGCTTATAGTGGTGGTTTTCTTTCTATAAACATCAAATTCTAAAGTGTCTTTATTCTTGATAACTAGTACATCTAGAAAGGGTAATTTATTATTAATTTCTAATTCGTGGGTAAATTTTATAGAATCAAATTTATTATTTAATTTGCCAATAAAATCTTCTATTCTGCAAATGTTTGTGTTAAACACTGCGAATATATCATCCACGTAACGAAACCACACTCTAGGAGAATAGCATCCTTTCTCACGAGCCGCACAGTTGAAGAATTCGTTCGAAATTCTTTCGATATCTCTCTATTTTCAAAAAAATCTTGTGTTCTAACTCCTTTTGAGAAAAACGCCCAAAATTCAATTTTGTATGAAGCTAAAGAATTAAATTTTGCTATATCTGTATATAGTGTGTCTCTTTAAAAGACACTTATATTACAAATGTCATTAAATTTATACAGAAGATTTCCAAAAGGAAACCTAATTCATAGTGTTACAAAGCACTTTAATAGACGTAGGTGCGGTGTTGCCACATCTCCAGAACTTCCCCAACACCTGGGAATTTTTGCACAATCTGGCAACACCGCCTCCCGGCGTTCTAGATCTTTATTGTATCCATATTTAGACAGTAAATTAAGTGTTTTGTGAGAGAGACATTCTAGAACTTTTATTGTATCCATATTTATATAGTAAATAAAGTTGTTTTGTTAAAATTTAAAGTCTCACTTATCCAGAACCCGGAGAAAACGTAACAATTTTGTGTCAGAAGTGGGATACAATAAAGATCTAGAACGTCTCTCTCACAAAAAACTTAGTTTATCTGGCCTTACACTGGTTACTAATCTGCACACAAGTCACTATACTGAAACTACGGTCTCTACTTCACACTAGTTACTGCTTCTTCTAGTCACTCCAACATTCTCTTACTGAACTGAACTGGCTGGCTTGCTTTCGCGTTTATATACTCGCCGTACCTTCCACCTCGTTCTGGGGCGTTCCATTCCAGAACCTTCCAGGACCTTCTCTTACTAGAAGGTTCTGTGAATACAGATCGGTCTCGTGTGTATACAGGGGGATGTATATACAGGAGGATCCAAATGTGGTCATCACTCCTATGTTACACAAGAGGTGTTTCTCGTAATATAAGATCTCTCTGCGTATACAGGGTGTAAGGGTTCTCTGCGCATACCTCCTATGTTACACAAGAGGTGTTTCTCGTAATATAAGATCTCTCTGCGTATACAGGGTGTAAGGGTTCTCTGCGCATACAGGGTGTATATACAGGGTGTTCGGAATGTGCAGACCTCAGTTATCCGTTTCGACGGGGTACAAGTTGGTAACTTCGTTATTTCTGGTCCTAGAGGGTTGAAACTTCGCCTGTGGGGGGTCACCCCAGGCACCCCAGGGGGGTGGGAAGGCGGTGTTGCCAGATTGTGCAAAAATTCCCAGATGTTGGGGAAGTTATGGAGATGTGGCAACACCGCACCTACGTCTATTAAAGTGCTTTGTAACAATATTTAGTAGAGTAAAGTATCTGCCAAATTATAAACGTAGCAGTTATTTTTCCTTATTAATCGCCAGTATGATTTCGTTTTAGTAAACCTAATCAAATTGGTTTTTTCAATATCAACAATAACAATGTCTGCAGAAAATTAAAACTTCAGACTCACAGGTGACAAACTTATTCAAACGTTAAAAAAAAAGATCTTGTTCAAAACGTATGAAATCTGTGCACTATTGTTTCTCCAAATGTCAAAATAAAACATAGAAAAAGATTCATTCATCAAGCTGTATTCGATCATGCAATCTTCTACATAGAAGACCAGCACGTTATCTCTAAGCTATCTGCTGATACGTGAACTAACGTTTTGTTTACATGATACTTGACACATGCTTCATGCCCTGGGTAGTATATGAAAACTGTACGTAACAACTAATTACAGAATTAGAAGGTGATGGTAGGATGCTTACTGGCAATTAGGCCAATGCTGACCCTTTTTGCTCATCTAAACTAACCTACCTTCCACCTTAAGTTCGATCGCAACGACAGAAGTGATTTGAAAAATCATCCGCTGCCGGTGAGTCTCAAGCCGTCATCCCCCGAGCCCGAATTGGGAAGTTTCAGTCGACTTTCCAACACGACCACGGCGGCGCTTAATTACAGAATTAGTAGAATTGCCATTGAACTGAAACACATTCAAGGACTGTTTCGGTCTAATATGACGTCTTATGTTTAAGTTTAAAGATAAAAGACACTATTTTATAATCATTTTTATAGACTTGATTTTGTTTACATTTATACTATATTATGCGACACTTTCAGTCTAAACCCACAACATAATACATCTATGCTGCGCTATCACTGTATTTGGGGCCGTTCATATAGCTACAAATATAGTGTATTTTAATAATTGATTGAATCCCCCAGTTAAATAAGAATCACTTGGCAAATTTTTAATTTCATGTCGTCTGTCATTTTCTATATTTGTGTCCGACATTTCACGATTGTTGGTTCGGGTAGTATGTATTATGCCTGGTATATATTTAGTTTGGTTACCGTTGATGTATGGTTTATACCTGTTGTATGAATTAATCTACGCCTGGCAGTTCACTACTCTGTCTGTCAGGCATTGGACTTTAACCACTAAGTCGTCTCAACGCATGTCTCTGGGATTTTATTTTTATTTTGGAAAAACCTTTAAATATTGTGTACCAAATTACCTAAAATTCACAACATAGGTTTATTTACACCATTTCTAGCCACATGTATAGTCTCATTCCACTTACTCTGATACTTACAAAAATATAGCGTTTTCAAAAATATTTGTGTATATTTTTGAGGTAAAAAATGTCCGTTATAGCTGATATACATACGAACTCGTCCGCGGTCTTTATACAATGACGATATGTGCCAAGTTTCGTTCAAATCAGTTGAGTATTTTTTAAATTATCGCTCGGATACACACACACACACACACACACACACACACACACACACACACACACACACACACACACACACACACACACACACACACACACACACACACACACACACACACACACACACACACACACACACACACACACACACACACACACACACACACACACACACACACACACACACACACACACACACACACACACACACACACACACACACACACACACACACACACACACACACACACACACACACACACACACACACACACACACACACACACACACACACACAACACACACACACACACACACACACACACACACACACACACACACACACACACACACACACACACACACACACACACACACACACACACACACACACACACACACACACACACACACACACACACACACACACACACACACACACACACACACACACACACACACACACACACACACACACACACACACACACACACACACACACACACACACACACACACACACACACACACACACACACACACACACACACACACACACACACACACACACACACACACACACACACACACACACACACACACACACACACACACACACACACACACACACACACACACACACACACACACACACACACACCACACACACACACACACACACACACACACACACACACACACACACACACACACACACACACACACACACACACACACACACACACACACACACACACACACACACACACACACACACACACACACACACACACACACACACACACACACACACACACACACACACACACACACACACACACACACACACACACACACACACACACACACACACACACACACACACACACACACACACACACACACACACACACACACACACACACACACACACACACACACACACACACACACACACACACACACACACACACACACACACACACACACACACACACACACACACACACACACACACACACACACACACACACACACACACACACACACACACACACACACACACACACACACACACACACACACACACACACACACACACACACACACACACACACACACACACACACACACACACACACACACACACACACACACACACACACACACACACACACACACACACACACACACACACACACACACACACACACACACACACACACACACACACACACACACACACACACACACACACACACACACACACACACACACACACACACACACACACACACACACACACACACACACACACACACACACACACACACACACACACACACACACACACACACACACACACACACACACACACACACACACACACACACACACACACACACACACACACACACACACACACACACACACACACACACACACACACACACACACACACACACACACACACACACACACACACACACACACACACACACACACACACACACACACACACACACACACACACACACACACACACACACACACACACACACACACACACACACACACACACACACACACACACACACACACACACACACACACACACACACACACACACACACACACACACACACACACACACACACACACACACACACACACACACACACACACACACACACACACACACACACACACACACACACACACACACACACACACACACACACACACACACACACACACACACACACACACACACACACACACACACACACACACACACACACACACACACACACACACACACACACACACACACACAGATATATATATATATATATATATATATATATATATATATATATATATATATATATATATATATATATATATATATATTAATAATAAAATTTTTAACGGACCTTGGTTTTGGGTTCTAGGTACCAAAATTCGCGTTTATGTAAAGAAATTTTTTCAAAATAGTTTCATCGTGACCTCTCTATTAGCGAATTTTTCTTACTGAAAATTCGCTAAAAGTTATTAGAGAAAATTGATTGAAATAAAGAACTCAGCTTTTTTGTGAGGTTTCAAAACTGTTAGAAGCTTGTGACATTACCTAATTCAAGTAGTCACCAGCCGAGTTTTTTGTTCATAATTTCCGGACACCTGTATAAACAAATTAATAATCAAATGTAGGATCTCTTTGTACAATATTTCTATCAGCGATTGGTTTTAATGAATGTTTTTTACAAGAACTCCATGAAAATCTCGGGACGCAGCAAGTGCGTTATGGTAGTGAATTTTCATAAAAATGTTTTTATTGCAAATATGTGTGTTTTCTTTTTAAGAAAGCAGACATCAATTTTGGTTACCAGTATAACCTATATAGAAAAAGCAGGCATCAAATTTGATTACCAGTATAACATATATAGTAAAAACAATGTGCCATGTTTCATCAAAATAACTTGATTGTTTGAAACGTACAGAAATTTCCAAAAGTAAACCAAAAGTGTTACTGAAAAAATCCGTTTCCTGGTCAACCTTATGGGTTAATAGCAAATTGAGCTTTTCAAATATGAAGCATTTAATCAAAATTCGCAACCACAACGCACTTGCTGCCTCCAGAATTTCTTAACTTACAAACATGCATTATATTTCGATGGAAAATGCAAAAAAATAAGGCGTTTTCGACAAAAAAAAATAATTATTTGTATCACCAACGACTTATGGGCCAGCCTGTGATTGTCGCAATAATTTTTTAAGATGTAGCTCAAAACACCGTATAATTAATGTATACAATATTTTTTCATATCTTGTATAATAACGAATATATTGAGCTTTATTGATTTTTTACGAAAATTCGACAAAAATTATATACCATTAAACAATAAACTCTATAGCTAAGGCTACTGCCAAGCATCAGAGAAAGGGTCTATTAGAAATGAATTTTCTGGAAACATTTTAGTAAAATGAAGGACAATAACGGTTGAAACTAAGAGTTCGGTGTATGTAAAACATTCTTCTTGAGACATTTTCTTTCCATAGATCGTATTAGATTCAAGTGTTTTGCCTAAATGTTGCGAATTTTGACGTTTTCAATTGTCACTTTGACGTTTTGAGGAAACCCCCAATTTATTTTTCTTTAAATGCCCATAACTTTTTTGTCTTTTGACCTACAGAGCTAAATTTTGGTAGGTGGCACATCTATAATGATATAAATCAGCTTACCAAATTTGGTTGCCCTTACTTTGTTAATTTTGGAGATATAAATATTTTGCGAAAGAAAACACAAATTTTTCCGGGAAAACCTCGGCGGATTTTCCTGGCTAACAAAATTATCCAAGCGACTTGCGAAAGGAATGTACTCACCAATTTTGACGTTTAAAATCGCAATTTTGACGTTTTGAGGAAAATCCAAATTTATTTTTCTTTAAATGCCTGTAACTTTTTTATCCTTTAACCTACGGAGCTAAATTTTGGTAGGTAACTTGCCTATAATTAAATAAATCCGCATATGAAATTTGGTTGCCCTTACTTTGTTAATTCCGGAGATATAAATTTTTTTCGAAAAAAAAACACAAAATTTTCCGGGAAAACCTGGACCGATTTTCCTGGATAACGAACTTATCCAAGCCATTTGCAAAAGGAATTTATTCACCAAATTTAATCAAAATCGGCCCATTATTTTTTGAGTTATCGGTGTGATACATATATATATATATATATATATATATATATATATATATATATATATATATATATATATATATATATATATATATATATATATATATATATATATATATATATATATATAAACATATAAAAATTTAAACCGACCCCGGATATGTGTTCTGGGGGGCCTAATTAGCGCTCATTTGAAGAAATTTTTTCAAAATTCAAAAGTCGGGATCTCCTCATTAGTGAATTTTTTTTAAGAAAATTCACTAAAAAGATGCCCAAAAAGAGGTTGATTAACTTTAAATTAGAGCAGCCCCTTACAACTTATAGACACACCTTATTTTGGAGAACCCACTGTAGTAGGTAGATAACGGATTTATAAGAGAAAGAATATACAGAAATTTGTAGATGTGTCAACATTTAATATTCCAGACATTTCCACAAGTCTCTTTCTACAGGCAGTGCTGCGGTAGGGGCTCAATTAAAATTCATGTTGTAGCACTGAAAACTGAAAACATTGAACTGTCGACATCGGCATCATCTTGTTCCGCCGTCATTTGTCTTTCCCCATTGTCTAGGCCGCTGAATCACTACAACGTCCACATCCTCCCAGACTACCCCGTTTGAGTAAATACAAAAGGAATATCAAGTTTCTACAGATCTTGGAAGGAAATTGTCCTATTGACAGGAAACAACTACTGAAATCTAATCTTATACATACATCTTCCCTGTAAATAAGAACGTTTTAGTAGAGAAATTTGAGAATTTGGATTCTGCAAGAATACCACATAAGTCTTTAATTTATCAAAATTTTAGGCAGTTAGAAATACAAATCACCCAACGTATTCTTTACCTTCCCTAACTGTGTCACAAAAAATATGTGTAATCGTTTAATGTTTAATTCAGTAATATTTTAATAATAATTTTGTAATAATAATTAGTGAATTTTCTTAAAAAAAATTCACTAATGAAGAGATTCCGACTTTTGAATTGTCCCAACGGACGTTTCCGGTTCTGATGTATGAGACGGTTTCCCTTATAAGCAAAAACGATGATGACTCCTCCTTGTATAAAAGATTCCAGAGGTAAAATACCCCCCCTCCCCCCATTCGAATCTCCGGGAGAGGGGTGTACAGGGGGCGCCAGCATCAAGATTTAACATATCCTCGACTATATGTGGCCTAAATTCTAACCTGAACTCCGTCCACCATTTCCTCCAGGATAATAGGCCCCAACTCCTCTTCCCCACCGAAACCCAAATCAGTGCCAAAACAGTCACTAATCACCTTAATTTCCCGGGGTATGAGCTCCTTACTTCCTTTAGATTGCATGGAGGCGTGTGCGCATACGTCCGTAGCAATCTACCCTGCACCAGACTCTCCAATTTAGAAGCTGCAAGAAAAGACATACTATGGATTAAACTCTTCCTCAGAGCTGCAACCAAATTCATCTGTTGCATTTACCGGCCATGACAACAACTTTGTCCAGCTCTTCGACTACCTTTTTGAAAAAACCGACCATCTGATTTCTGAACATCCTTGTTCCGAGGTCACTATTCTTGGTGACTTCAATGTCCATAATAAGGAATGGCTAGGATCTTCAAAAACCGATTCACAAAGGAGAGTAGCAGAGGCCTTTGCACTCAGCAATTCTTTAGCCACTATGGTTCAGCAACCTACTTACTTTCCTCGCATCCCAACACATAGCTCAAATCCCTTGGATCTCCTTACTACAAAACCTGAATGCTATAAAATATCAGTCACCGCCCCCCTTGGTCGCTCAGACCACAGGATGGTCACTGCTTCCTGCGCAATGCAACCCGAGGTCACACAGTCATCAGACCCACTACAACTCCGCGAACTGGGATGAAATGAGGGATTACTTTTCTTTCCATGGGCGTCTGTCTGCTTCTCTCATCCTGACCCCTCTGATATCTCACAAACCGTCACAGAAATTATCCAAGCTGGCATGGAATTATTTATTCCACGTACACAGAAAACCTCTTCAGCCACTCAAAAGCCCTGGTTCTCTAAATCCTGTAACAAGGCCAGACTTGAAAAGGTCAAACCTCACAAAACGCTTACACACAATCCCAGTCAAGAAAACCGTCAAGCATTTAACGACGCAAGAAACTGCTATGTCCGCATTCTTTCTGAGGCAAAAAACTCGTTTAATAACCACATCAAAAACAAAGTCCTCTCAAGCTCCAACGACAGCAAACCCTTCTGGACTCTTGCTAAATCTATTGGGAATAATTTCTGCAAGAAGACGTTCCACCTGTTTCAGGGGATAACATTGTTTATACCGCCCTGGGTAAGGCTGAGCTTTTTGCCTCGTTGTTCGCTGGCAATTCTACTCTCAACCCACCTCCAAATGTTCAACCGCCAACAGTTTCCAATGTCGCGCATAAAATGACGGATATCATTTTCAAAACTAAAAAGGCACGAAAGATGCTCTCTTCTCTTAATACCAGGAAAGCCTCTGGCCTTGACGAGATCCCACCAACTGTTCTCAAAAAATGCGCACCAGAACTTTCTCCTGTCCTGACTGGTATGTTTCAGGCATCTTACAATAGAGGCATATTCCCTAGTAACTGGAAAACTGCTCGAGTACAACCCGTCCCCAAGAAAGGATCCAAAGCGCTTCCTAGCAACTACAGACCTATTTCTCCCCTTTCAGTCGTCTCTAAAGTGATGGAAAAGTATATAAACACTGAATTACTAAAATTTCTTGAAAAGCACAGTCTAATCCACGACAGGCAGTATGGATTCCGTCAGCGCAGATCAACTGCCGACCTCCTCTCTTTTGTCACCCATTTTTGGAACAAGTCTATGGAACTACACGGTGAATCCCAGATTGTCGCTCTAGATATATCCAAAGCATTCTACCAGGTCTGGCACGCAGCGCTGCTAAATAAACTTCCGGCCTATGGCCTACCACCAAAACTCTATACCTGGACAGCAAATGTGCTCTCCAACCGGAGCATTTCTGTTGTCGTGGATGGCCATTCCTCTAAACTGTATCCAATTAATTCAGAAGTTCCTCAAGGTTCGGCTTTAGCCCCTACTTTGTTTCTTCTCCACATCAATGACCTTCTCTCTAGCACATCCAACCCAGTTCACAATTACGCGGACGACAGCACCCTCCACTCAAATATACAATATTCTAAGCCTGTCTCTTTAGCCCAATTAGACGAGGATCGCAGACTCATGGAGCGTTCTGTCTCCGTGGATCTCCAAAAAATATTAGACTGGGAAAGTAGATATCTTGTACAATTCAACCCCACCAAACCTCAGTCTTGCTTTCTTTCTCATAAGAGATACACCAGCCCTAGACCCATCACAATGAACAACCAAGTTATTTAAAGTAATGAGTCCTTTTCACTTGTTGGCATTTCTGTGGATCGAAATCTCAATTGGCACCAACATGTCACATCGATTGCAGAAGCGGCTGCTAAGAAATTAGGTTTCCTCTTCCGGGCTCGCAAATACTTTTCACCAGCTAATCTCTATACCTTATATACTTCACAAATAAGACCAAACCTCGAATACTGCTCCCGCATCTGGGATGCAGCTGCCGCTCTACACTCGCTATCCTGAACTCCATTCAGAAGAGAGCTATACGTCTCAATGGTGACCATACCCTCATCCAAAGGCTGCCATCCCATTCTCACCGACGTGCCGTAGGTGACCTATCTCTCTTTTATAGATACCTGCACGGGCACTGCTCAGAGGATTTAAATTTAAAGAATTAATTTTAATAAAATAACTTATTAATAGTGTACAAACTCACTACTATAATGCACTTGCTGCCTCCCGAATATTTTTTAGGTGTGTTACCTCAGAACTTTTTTCTAGGTGAACCGATTATGAGGATTCTTGTCTTGTTTGAAAGCTGGTGCTTCTCATGTGGTCCCATATAAAGATGACCAGTAGTTTTTGAGTTATCCTTAATGAAGTCAGTTATATATATATATATATATATATATATATATATATATATATATATATATATATATATATATATATATATATATATATATATATATATTACTTGTTTTTACCCAAGTAGTTTGCTACACGCAAGATGTATAACACTCATGAACGGCCATGGCCATAGCCCACAGCAGACAAAAGACATTCTAAGGAAAACTTAGAAATTTTTAGTGAGATTTCTAGGGAAATGGAACGCATTGCACCTGGCAGCACTGTACTGATGCACTTACACAGTGTGTTTAATAAACGAATTACCTAAGCATTCATGCCTTGAAAACTTAAAAGGCTACGAACTTAGGTATCAACCTGATAAAAGCTAATAGAGCTTTCAATTAATAAACTACAAAGTCAACTGCTGAACATACTAACATAATAAAATTAAACAGAAAGCATTCTCTGGAACAGCATCTACCAGATAATTAGGGTGATGGATTTCTCCATTGGAAATTACGTTATATTCCGTTAACCATCTCAAGAATTTATAGTAAATAACAGAGGTAGAGGTTGCTATTTACTAGACCGAGATATACAATCATCTACGGCTTGGTACAATTAAACTAAATAAAATTCTAAGGTATTTTAATTGCAGATTGCTACATCGACCACTATGAAAACACCATACGACGGGTGATGGAAATTAGTGAACTTAACATAGTAGGAAGTACCGATATACAAGGTATACCACGAAATGCGTTGGTTAAGCATTTTTCTAGGCATTAACGTTTTTCAATTCTGAAAATTTGCATTCATATATGACATAATGCTCTTTCCATGTAAAATAATTTGGAGTCGATATCACTTTTGACTTAACCGGAAGTAGCGCTCAACTTTGTTATTTTAAATGGAACACCTGTATAATAGTGAATTTTTATCTAAAACATTTACTAATAGAGATGTATCTATGGTGGGACTTTGCAAAAATTTTTTCAAATGAGCGCGCACTAGGACCCCTAGAACTCATGTCCGGAGTCAATTTGAATTTCAATTTATATATATACAGGCTGTTTCAAAAAACATGCACCATCGATCGTGGGGCAATTCCTTACTAAAAAATAAGAAAAAAAGTTCCTGTGCACATGGGCCCGGAAACGCATAGTTTCCAATATACAGGAAGTGGAATTTTAATTATTTTTTTAATTTTTTATAAATAATTTCAAAACCACTGGATTGATTTTAATGAAACTTGGAACTTAAAAGTGTATTATGAAAATGCATATTTTCAAGTGAAAATCTACTTACAACTGCGTCAGTGGCGTGCGTACGGGGTAACTGTAAAAATTCATTTGGGGAAAAATATGTGCGCCACTGTTTTTTTCCAATTTTGATACATCAGTTATGAAGCTTATTACATAAGCCACAAAAGCTGCCTCTTGGTATTTTTTCGTTCAGGGTATCCCTTAGGAGATATGATTAATTTTATAAAAAGGGGCAAAGTACCGATTCGTTGGAGTAATGAAAACAGTAATCGTAAAGTGCCATGAAACTATAATATTTGACAGTTCTCTAAATTCTACAATTCTGAAGTGCTTTGTAGGCGTCAAAAGAGTTGTCGTGCTATTCTTTAAATTTTGATACGGTGCAGTATTTTGGTTTTTAGTTATTTGTTGATACTGAGCTGCTCATTAATATTATTTCCTCCTCTCAAGATGGTTTTCATTAAGTACACTTCAGCGGATTTGACTGATATGTTGTTAATTTATGGACAAACAAATCAAAATGCTAGACAAGCTGTGCGAGTTTATCAGGAAACTTATCCCCAAAGAAGAATTCCTGACAAAAATATTTTCCCACGTATTGTAAGACATTTGAGAGAAACTGGTTCTTTAAAACCTTTAAAAGCTAACTCTGGACGCAGAAGATACCGCCGAACTGTACGAGTTGAAGAGGAAATATTAAATAGAGTTGAACGTGATCCTAGTACAAGTACGAGAATTATTGCCACCGAACTGGGTAATATTTCGGCATCATCAGTTCTGAAGGATCAAAGTTTATATCCCTATCATTTTACACGTGTCCAGGAACTTCTACCTAGAGACTTTCAACCAAGGGTAATGTTTTGTCAGTGGTTCTTAAACAAACTTAGGCACGACCAACATTTTTCTAAACGTGTACTATTTACTGATGAGGCGTCATTTACGCGAAAAGGTATCGTAAATTTTCACAATTTACATACATGGGCCGATGAAAACCCACACTCTCTAAGAGTTGCAAATTTGCAGTATCAATTTTCCATCAATATTTTGGCTGCTATTATTGAAAATCACATAATTGGTCCTGTTGTTCTACCGAATCGTCTTGACCATGAATCATATTTAAACTTTTTACAAAATGATTTGCCGTTGTTACTACCGCTTTTTATGAGAAATGGTACAATGTGGTTCCAGCATGATGGTGCGCCCGCACATTTTGCAGCAGTTGTAAGAACATATTTAGCCAACACATACGGTCACCGATGGATTGGTCGTGGAGGCCCGGTGTCATGGCCACCTCGATCTCCGGACCTGAATCCTCTCGATTTTTATTTGTGGGGTCATCTAAAAGAAATAGTGTATAAAACACCAGTAAATACACGAGAAGAATTGTTGGGAAGAATAGAATATGCATTTGATAGCATTAGAGAAGATCAAAATATTTGCAGAAGAGTAAGAAGATCTTTGCGCAGAAGGTTAAATAATTGTAACGACGCTAATGGTGGTCACTTTCAACATTTTCTTTAGCTTTGTTATTAAAGTCAATTGAGTAATGTACAAAAAAAAAAGAGTTTGGAAAAATCATGGTGTCTTTACGATTACTTTTTTCATTTTTTATTTTTATTTTTTATTTATCATTTTTTATCAATGTTTGTAATATTCATTTCAATGTTTATCACCAATAAGTTTTACGTAGGTTAGTTATTTGCACGTTTATTGCTGTAATGTTTACTGTATGTTTTGTTTTTCATATTCTTATGGTTGCAGTAAACATATATTATTATTATTATTATTATTACGCCGACTAATAGGTACTTTGCCCCTTTTTATAAAATTAATCATATCTCCTAGGGGATACCCTGAACGAAAAAATACCAAGAGGTAGCTTTTGTGGCTTATGTAATAAGCTTCATAACTGATGTATCAAAATTGGAAAAAGACAGTAGCGCACATATTTTTCCCCAAATGAATTTTTACAGTTGCCCCGTACGCACGCCACTGACGCAGTTGTAAGCACTTGAAAATATGCACTTTCATTATACACTTTCAAGTTCCAAGTTTCATTAAAATCAATCCAGTGGTTTTGAAATTATTTATAAAAAATAAAAAAAAATAAAATAAAATTCAACTCCCTGCATATTGGAAACTATGCGTTTCCGGGCCCATGTGCACAGGAACTTTTTTTCTTATTTTTTAGTAAGGAATTGCCCCACGAGCGATGGTGCATGTTTTTTGAAACAGCCTGTATATATATATATATATATATATATATATATATATATATATATATATATATATATATATATATATATATATATATCCAACCGATTTGGATGAAACTCGGCAAGCACCTTTCTCTTATTAATGGCTTGGATGAGTTCGTTATCCAGGAAAATCGGACAAGGTTTTCCGTAAAAATTTTGAGTTTTCTTTCGAAAAAAACTTACAAAGGTTTTTAACGAAATTTGGTGGAGATGTTGCCTTGGGAAAGACCTTACCACACACCAAAATTCAACTTTTTATGTTTATAGAAAATTGAGTTATTCAACTTTGAAGCATTTAATATAAATTCACTACCATAACGCACTTCCTGCGCCCCAAACTTTTTTTTACATATTTGTAAAACACATTTATAAAATCTAATAAAAAACAACAGTTTTACGATATTATTTTAAATAAACCAATAGGAATACGTTACGCGGCTATTTCGCTATTCGCGAGTGTATGAACCTAGCTTTTGTCCAAGACTAGACTGGACTACCAGGACTTGATACTTGCAAATAACATTGACGCCCGTGGTACTAAATTTAACACAACGAACCTAACAAATATTGTCTTCCGCACAGAGACAAACTATAAAAATGCCGATACTGTTGCTATTACTACATAATCCATTGGTTATTTCCCCCGGTTCTCCAATAACAATAATGTCTAAGGGGTCCTGTGTGGCTCAATAAAGAAATATTAAAAACCTAGTGTTAACACTGCTCTTTACTGATATACAGATTTTCTATTATACGCAAGATTGTATTGTTTTAACTGATTAACTCACAATTTTTATTTATAACCATCGTCCAATATTTTTTTTCAATATTTATATCCATGTTTCAAATAGGTTAGGTTAGTTAAAATTCAGTTGTAAAATATCAAACGTTGTACACATGTCTGCATCTATAACATTTTGTGTTAACTAGAGCTGTGGTGACAAGATACTACCTGGTTCTGCACCGAGATGGCGTCACTGTCGTACATCTCTCAATGTTCTACATTCTGACATAACTTCCATTGTTTTGTATCTACGAGTTATTTAAATAGCATAGCAGTACAGATAACGTCATTTGTCTTTGTCTAACATTGTAGATATTGCATTACAGAATCTGAAGTGATGTCGAGGATTATTTTAATATTAATTTAGAATAACTTTAGTTTTTCTTTGATCAAAAGACTTGAAAATTGGCACAAAGTCACGTCTGTCTATGTTCTTTTAAGTTTTAAACTTTCGTTTTAATAACTTAAACAATTTGAGAGATATTGCGTTTAAAAAAAAATATTTAATTTTTTGTTAAGAAAAATTTGGCGTCAAGATCTGATAAACGAACTTATCCAAGCCATTAACAAAATAAAGGTAATTCCCAAATCTGGTCCAAATCAGTGGTATTTTTTGAGTTATCGGTTGGATACACACACACACACACAAATATATATATATATATATATATATATATATATATATATATATATATATATATATATATATATATATATATATATAAATTGAAATTGACCCCGAATATGGATTCTAGGGGTCCTAATTCGCGCTCATTTGAAAAATTTTTTGCAAAGTCTCACCATCGATACATCTCTATTAGTGAATTTTTTAGATAAAAATTGACTATTATACAGGTGTTCCGTTTAAAATAACAAAGTTGATCGCTACTTCCGGGTAAGCCGAAAGTGATATCGACTCCAAATTATTTTACATGGAAAGAGTATTATGTCATATATGAATGCAAATTTTCAGAATTGAAAAACGTTAATGCCTAGAAAAATGCTTAACCAACGCATTTCGTGGTATACCTTGTATATCGGTACTTCCTACTATGTTAAGTTCACTAATTTCCATTACCCGTCATATGGTGTTTTCATAGTGGTCGATGTAGCAATCTGCAATTAAAATACCTTAGAATTTTATTTAGTTTAATTGTACCAAGCCGTAGATGATTGTATATCTCGGTCTAGTAAATAGCAACATCTACCTCTGTTATTTACTATAAATTCTTGAGATGGTTAACGGAATATAACGTAATTTCCAATGGAGAAATCCATCACCCTAATTATCTGGTAGATGCTGTTCCAGAGAATGCTTTCTGTTTAATTTTATTATGTTAGTATGTTCAGCAGTTGACTTTGTAGTTTATTAATTGAAAGCTCTATTAGCTTTTATCAGGTTGATGCCTAAGTTCGTAGCCTTTTAAGTTTTCAAGGCATGAATGCTTAGGTAATTCGTTTATTAAACACACTGTGTAAGTGCATCAGTACAGTGCTGCCAGGTGCAATGCGTTCCATTTCGCTAGAATTCTCACTAACAATTTCTAAGTTTTCCTTAGAATGCCTTTTGTCTGCTGTGGGCTATGGCCATGGCCGTCCATGAGTGTTATAGGTCTTGCGTGTAGCAAACTACTTGGGTAAAAACAAGTAAAAAAAATAAAAATAGAAACCCGACTTCATTAAGGATAACTAAAAACTATTGGTCAGATCTTAATCAAATTTATATGGGACCACATGAGAAGCACCAGCTTTCAAACAAAAAAAGAATCATCATAATCGGTTCACCTAGAAAAAAGTTCTAAGGTAACACACCTAAAAAATATTCGGGAGGCAGCAAGTGCATTATAGTAGTGAGTTTTCATAAGAATTGTACACTATTAGTAAGTTATTTTATTAAAATTAATTCTTTAAATTTAAATCCTCTGAGCAGTGCCCGTGCAGATATCTATAAAAGAGAGATAGGTCACCAACGTCACGTCCGTCAGAATGGGATGGCAGCCTTTGGGTGAGGGTAGGGTCACCAATGACACGTATAGCTCTCTTCTGAATGGAGTCCAGGATAGCGAGTGTAGAAGCGGCAGCGGAACCCCAGATGTGGGAGCAGTATTCGAGGTTTATTTGTGAGGTATATAAGGTATAGAGATTAGCTGGTGAAAAGTATTTGCGAGCCCGGAAGAGGAAACCTATTTTCTTAGCAGCCGCTTCTGCAATCGATGTGACATGTTGGTGCCAATTGAGATTTCGATCCACAGAAATACCAACAAGTGAAAAGGACTTGTTACTTTGAATAACTTGGTTGTTCATTGTGATGGGTCTAGGCTGGTGTATCTCTTATGAGAAAGAAAGCTAGACTGATATTTGGTGGGGTTGAATTGTAAAAGATTTCTACTTCCCCAGTCTAATATTTTTTGGAAATCCATGGAGACAGAATGCTCCATGAGTCTGCGATCCTCATCTAATTGGGCTAAAGAGACAGGCTTAGAATATCGGATATTTGAGCGGAGGGTGCTGTCGTCCGCATAACTATGAACTGGGGTGAATGTGCTAGAGAGGGGGTTATTGATGTGGACAAGAAACAAAGTAGGAGCTAAAGCTGAACCGTGAGGAACTCCTGCATTAATTGCATACAGTTTAGAGGAATCGCGATCCACGACAACAGAAATGATCCGGTTGGAGAGCAAATTTGCTGTCCAGGTTCAGGGTTTTGGTGGTAGGCCATAGGCCGGAAGTTTATTAAGCAGCGCTGCGTGCCAGACCTGGTCGAATGCTTTGGATATATCTAGAGCGACAATCTGGGATTCACCGTGTAGTTCCATAGACTTGTTCCAAAAATGGGTGACAAAGGAAAGGAGGTCGGCAGTTGATTTGCGCTGACGGAATCGATACTGCCTGTCGTGGATTAGACTGTGTTTTTCAAGAAATTTTAGTAATTCGGTGTTTATATACTTTTCCATCACTTTAGAGACGACTGAAAGGAGAGAAATAGGCCTGTAGTTGCTAGGAAGCGCTTTGGATCCTTTCTTGTGGACGGGTTGCACTCGAGCAGTTTTCCAGTTACTAGGGAATATGTCTCTATTGTAAGATGTCTGAGTCACAACAGGCAACCAGTGCACATTTGAGGGTCTTCCGAATGATGCTGCAAATGTGCACTGGTTGCCTGTTGTGACTCCGTATTTTTTTGCTTCTTCTTCCACATTGTTCCCATCATCACCTGGCTATACCGTACTGATGATGGCTAATAAGCTTGAAACACGTGTATGCGGTTGTCTCCTTGCGGTCTTGCCCTTAACCTTTCTCCTTGTATAATATACAGAAATGCCGTGTTAAAAATACTTGGTTATAATATATATATATATATATATATATATATATATATATATATATATATATATATATATATATATATATATATATATATATATATATATATATATATATATATATATAATTTTTAACTGACCTTGGAAATGGGTTCCAGGGACCCTAATTCGCGCTCATTTTAAGACATTTTCTGAAAGTCAAACCATCGATACCTCTCTATTAGTGAATTTTCTTAATGAAATGACTAAAAGTTATAAAAAATGCCAGATCATTTCAATGAAAATTCACTACTATAACGCACTTGCTGCGTCCAGAATTTTCTAAATTTTATAGTTTTGTGTATGTACAAAAAAATCTTAGTAGTTTTTAGTGTAGCAGAGTATAAATTTCAACAGATTAAAGTTTCAAGGCTACTAGATACTAATACCTCCTCGTTCATAATTCAAGCAGATGTAGCGTTTTTCTATTGATTCCTTCCATAACACCGCTATCGCAGTTTATAATTAAAACGTTGGGAATGATTACAGGCTTTCATAAAACTAGGTAAGTACTCATAATTTTGTGCTCCATCTGTCACGAAATAGAGAAAATATGAACTAAAGAAAAAGCTTCGGCTAGTTTAGACTGTCATTAACTTGACGAAATTTTCTTATTGGATTTGCAACCTTGACTTAGATTTTCCGTTTAGGTATTAATTTATGGTATAAGAATAAGGTTTCGTTATTTTTAGAGAATCAATGTTTGTCCTTAATTTTGTTTTTACGAGTTTTCATCATTAATTACTCATAATCTATTAAGCGAGAAAATAGTTATTTCGGCATTAAATGTACTGTTTCTGTTACTAAAGTAATTTGTTCTGTCTGGGAACTAATTTAAATATCACCGTTTCATCTCATACTGTTCCATCGTCCATCCAGCTAAGACCATAGTTATCGAAGCGATTCATCTAACTAAAAAAATAATTTTTGTGGTATTAGTGAATTTTCAGTAAGAAAATTTTCAGTAAGAAAATTCACTAATAGAGAAGTAACCATTGTAAGAGTTTCGGATAGTTTTTTCAAATAAGCGCGAATTAGTGCCTCTAGAACCCAAACCCAGGGTCGTTTGAATTTTTATGTTTTTTTATATTTTTATGCTCATCCAGCAGTGGCGCGCGTACCCACATATAATTGGTTATCGCTCAAGAAAAAAACGGGTACGCCAATGATTTTTTTTCTTATTTTTTATTTTTTTGAATCTTACTTTCATTCGTAAACAAAATGACTCTCTTGATAATTTTCTGTACGACGCTTATTTGTCGAGTAAGCAATGAATCAGCTGTGCAGATTAGTTCAAGGCACAGAGATTTTGGAATGGGTGGAGTAAGACTAAGGGTATGCACAATCACCAAGGGTTGCGGTGCTATCGGGGCGGCAAGGCCGCGGACGAGCCCTGAGGGAACAAAAAAAAAGCAATGAATCAGGTAAGTGTTTTAGAGCACAGCTCATGATTTTTAACCAGTCGTTGTTTGGTAGAAAATCGAAATGATACACTTTCATGCCTCCATTGGCCTGAATACACGCATGACAACTTTTTAATATGGAAAATTTAATGTCTTGATAATTTTTTGTACGACAATTATCTTTGTTGTATTTTAGTACGTAGTAGTCTGGTTTGCCAAAGTTGTCATTCAGTGTCACTTGACGTTTAGGTTAACAAGTTATTATTTTGAATAGGTGTAAGTGGTAAACTTTATAAAATTGCAAAATTTTCTACTCTTTTACTTCTTATAATGGAGTACACCTCAGAAGAGTATGCAGATATAATTTTTATCTACGGATATGCTGATGAAAATGCTCTAGCTGCTTGTCGGGAATATCAACGTAAGTTTCCCACTCGCCGTTAACCTACACCAAGGTTTTTTCTCGATCGTTTTCAAGACTTCGGCAGTGCGGTATTGGACAACGTCCTGACGCTAGAGCTAATGGTAGAAGACAACATCAACTTGAAGACGAAGAAAGAGTGGTGGATGCAGTGATGGCTCAACCTTCTACAAGTACTCGGAGGATTGCCACGCAGTTACAATATTCTCAAAGCTTTGTTTGGAGAACTTTACATCGAGAAGCCTTACATTCATATCATCGACAGAATGTTCATTGCCTTCTACCTGGAGATAATGTGCATCGACGAGTCTTTTGTGAATGGATGTTGGAAATGAACAATCAAAATATCTTATTCCCTAATCTAATCTTCTGGTCTGACGAATTAACATTTACAAGAAATGGTATTTATAATTCTCATAATGAGCATGTCTGGTCATTGGAAAATCCACATGCAACAAGGACTCGCACATTTCAACATAGATTTTCTATTAATTTATGGTGTGGTATTTTTAACGGCTCACTGTTCATGGAAGTCCGGCCACAACGTTTAAATGGATCTTCGTACTTAGCGCTCCTAGAAAACCGTGTAGAAAACATTCTAGATGACATTCCACTAGCAACAAGAGGTATAATGTGGTACCAGCATAACGGTGCACCAGCGCATCATAGTCGAAACGTTGTTACATGGCTACATGAACATTATAATGAAAGATGGATTGGCAGGACTGGACCAATACATTGGCCTGCAAGATCACCGGACTTAAACCCACTTGACTTCTATCTTTGGGGTGATTTTAAGCGACTGGTCTACAGTGAACAAATAAATACACCAGAGCAGCTACAACAACTGATAAATAATGCTTTTCGTCATATTCAAGAAACAATGAATCCTCAAGGCATTAAATTTTTCATATTAAAAAGATGTCGTGCGTGTATTCAGGCCAATGGAGTAATTTTTGAACATTTATTGTAATAAATAAATTACTATAAGCCTGATAAAAGTGTATCATTGCGATCTTTTACCAAACAACGACTGGTTAAAAATCATGAACTGTGCTCTAAAACACTTACCTGATTCATTGCTTACTCGTAAAATAAGCGTCGTACAGAAAATTATCAAGAGAGTCATTTTGTTCACGAATGAAAGTAAGATTCAAAAAATGAAAAATAAAAAAAATATCATTGGCTTACCCGTTTTTTTCTTGAGGGATAACCAATGACATGTGGGTACGCGCGCCACTGCTGGATTAGCCGATTCAATTGTTATGGTAGAATACGCGCCTTACATAGCAGCCAACACATGCGAAGTTTCAGCAAAATATATGTGCTATTTTTAAAAAATTGGGAAGTTTTATTTTTTGAAATTCAACTTCAACACCCTGTATCTTTTTAATGAAGCATTATAGGAATTTTTTTATAGGACATACCCTCTCTAAAATTGTTCAAAGAACATGGGGTTTCATTTTTGGTCACCACTTATGAATCACCCTGTATATATATATATATATATATATATATATATATATATATATATATATATATATATATATATATATATATATATATATATATATATATATATATATATATAGCAAATATAGCTTAAAAATAGAAACCTTTTGTGGAGAAAAACGAGTCATGTACATTAAATTTATGTATCCTGAAATTTGAATGCCCTGTTTATTTAAAAGTGTTGGATATTTTGGTTAAATAGTAAATATGATTGGAATTCAAAGAATACAGAACAATGCTTTGATTTTATTTATATTGTTTTGGTTAAGGAAAATATTTTTTATGGTTAAATTGAATAGATGTAGAGTATGCATAGACACATTGTATTTAGGGGTAAGGTTAAAGATAAAAATTATTGTGGGTAAATTCCAAAAAGGCACACAATGTTAACAGTGAGACGTTGATACGGGTTTTTGTGTACCTGATAAGCAGTTTGCACGATGGCGAGGTAGTGTGCTAGTGTGTGTTAAAAAGAGAGAGACGAGTTTTATAGAAGCGAACATATTTAAAGTGAAAAGTGAATTATTCGTAGGATTCGCGATCGAACTGCGGAGAACAGAAGGAAACAGTGTTAAAAAGAGATTCGCCATCGAACTGCCGAGAGTGGAAGGTAACAATGTAATTATGATTTGATATTTGACTGTGAAAAGTGTACAGACAAAAGTTTGGGGAAAGCAATTTTAATCAAGAAAAAAAGATGGTTTTGTTCAATATAATTTGCACGTAAATGAGATGATTAGAGAGAATAGTAAAGATCACCAGTATATGGATATAAATTTTTTTCGTAAGACACAAAATTTTCCGGGAAAACCTGGGCCAATTTTCGTGGCTAACGAACTTATCCAAGTCATTTGCAAAAGGAATGTATTCACCAAATTTAATCAAAATCGGCCCATTATTTTTTGAGTTATCGGTGTGACATATATATATATATATATATATATATATATATATATATATATATATATATATATATATATATATATAAACATATAAAAATTGAAACTGACACCGGATATGTGTTGTAGGGGGCCTAATTAGCGCTCATTTAAAGAAATTTTTTCAAAATTCAAAAGTCGGTATCTTCTCATTGGAGAATTTTTTTAAGAAAATTCACTAACAAGGAAGAACTTTCCAAACCACGAACTGTCAAGTTAAGAAGCAGTTTGTATAGTTTTTTTAGCACTTACAAGTGTCCGAAAGACATACTTCTAATAGCTTGCCATCTGTTATGGGTTAACAATGAGATGATTGCGGACTACACTTGATGCAAAAACGTTGTCATGAAAACAAAATACTCATCGAATTGAAAACGCTTGACGTGTTTCTTCTGACGTTGAAAATGTTACAATTTTTCTCATAACACTAATAATAGTAAAGTGTAAAGAAATGTGGGAAATAACTTACTTATTGGCACCGTGATCGATAAGTAGATAGACCTTGTGTTCGGAGTTTCGCAGACGTTCAGCTGTCGTTATCGGTTTGGTAAGTCCTTGTGCGCCAGCTGAAGCTTCTCCCATGGCATTCACTACTTCAGACACTTTACCCACCGTGTCCCTGAAATTACAACATAACATTTAGGTAACGACGTCATCAGACTACGTACGATGTGCTATTCTAAGTTTTCTTATAATTAATTTAAAACACCTACATAACAGGACTAAGAAATCTCATACAGAACGCATAACGAAAGAAAACCTAATTATTATTGTACGAATTTTAAATGTCATTGTCGAACATTGAACTCCAAGTATTTTTCTAGCAACATCAGGCATCAGTTTATAATACCAGACTTGTGAGGAGCATATAAATAAAATATTATTAAACAAAAAAAAACTAGTCGCAGAAGTAGCAAAGAGTGACAGTTTAGCTCGCCAAATGATCTTAAATTTAAGATACATTAAATTCAACCCCCAAATTTACAGGATCCAGATAAATAACGCATTTGTAAACAATTTTTGCAAATTTTTGGCAACAGTTTAAAATAATTTGTACTAATGCTTAGAACAACACAAAACAGAAGACACTTTAAATATTTCATTTAGGTTTACAAATTTTAAATAAGTATTTCCAGCTTTCCCGCAGATACCATGGTATCTTATATGGATTTTTATATTATTGATGTTTACTACCAAATCGCCTAATTTTTTATTTCAACAACACACCACCATAAACTGGGTTGGATGTGCTAGAGAGGAGGTCATTGATGTAGAGAAGAAACAAAGTAGGGGCTAAAGCTGAACCTTGAGGAACTCCTGCATTAATTGGATACAGTTTAGAGGAATGGCCATCCACGACAACAGAAATGCTCCGGTTGGAGAGGAAATTTGCTGTCCAGGTACGGAGTTTTGGTGGTGGGCCATAGGCCGGAAGTTTATTAAGCAGCGCTGCGCGCCAGACCTGGTCGAATGCTTTGGATATGTCTAGAGCGGCAATCTGGGATTCACTATGTAGTTCCATAGACTTGCTCCAAGAATGGGTGACAAAGGAAAGGAGGTCGGTAGTTGATCTGCGCTGACAGAATCCATACTGCCTGTCGTGGATTAGACTGTGTTTTTCAAGAAATTTTAGTAATTCGGTGTTTATATACTTTTCCATCACTTTAGAGACGACTGAAAGGAGAGAAATAGGCTGTAGTTGCTAGGAAGCGCTTTGGATCCTTTTTTGGGGACGGGTTGTACTCGAGCAGTTTTCCAGTTACTAGGGAATATGCCTCTATTGTAAGATGTCTGAAACAGACGAGTCAGGACAGGAGCAAGTTCTGGTGCGCATTTTTTGAGAACAATTACTGGGATCTCAAGGCCAGATGCTTTCCTGGTATTAAGAGAAGAGAGCATCTTTCGTACCTTTTTAGTTTTGAAAATGATATCAGTCATTTTATGCGCGACATTGGGGACTGTTGGTGGTTGAACATTTAGAGGAGGGTTGGGAGTAGAATTGCCGGCGAACAACGAGGCAAAAACTTCAGCCTTGCCCAGGGCGGTAGAAACAATTTAATCCCCTGAGACAAGAGGTGGTAACGTGGTCTTGCAGAAATTATTCCCAATAGATTTAGCAAGAGTCCAGAAGGGTTTGCTGCCGTTGGAGCTTAAGAGGACTTTGTTTTTGATGTGGTTATTAGAGTTTTTTGCCTCAGAAAGAATGCGGACATAGCGGTTTCTTGCGTCGTTAACTGCTTGACGGTTTTCTTGACTGGGATTGTGTAGAAGCTTTTTGTGAGCTTTGACCTTTTCAACTCTGGCCTTGTCACAGGATTTAGAGAACCAGGGCTTTTGACTGGCTGCAGAGGTTTTCTGTGTACGTGGAATAAATAATTCCATGTCAGCTTGGCCTAAATTTAGTTCCTACAGTATCCAAGCCACCTACTGCTTTCTATTTAATCTTTACTTATTTCTAAGATATATTGCCCAGTTTCATAAAGCTCGATTAAATTGTTGACGGACGGTTACTTAATCAAGGCTTCAAACGACCAATAACATACTGTGATTCGGGGTTTTGCCATGACAACCAAATGTTTTGGACCTGCGATTGGTTGTATTAAGCCGTGATGAACTACACCTGTCACTTCTAGTCTATTCTAGAAATGTCATTCCAGAGTGCTCGTTGTGACACTGCCCCCCTCATATTCGATCGTCCCGGTCGAATTCTGACATTTCTTGGTATGACGTAAGTCTGTGGATATGGCCCACCTTCATCTTGCTCTTCGGGCTCCTCTGAATGCGATAGACAACATCAGTGATCCTTTTGACCACCTTGTAAGGACCTTCCCATAATTTCTGTAGTTTCGGTGACCGTCCCTTGCGTCGTACTGGATTGTAGAACCACACACGATCTCCTTTAAAACCAGCTGAATTAGCTCGCACGTCATAACGGGTCTTCATGCGGTCGCTTTCTGCTCGTATATGCATTCCGACCGCAGAGTGGATGGTTTTCCTTTTCGTCAATATGTCGGAGCTTTCTTCAAGCGAAGTCCTTAGGTGGTACTGGTTCTTCCGTGTAGTTACTGTTGTTCTTATGTTTCTACTTGCACAAGTATCTCGGCGGGCCCTATTCATCTTGTCGACATCGGCTCTGTTCCAACAAATGTGTTTACTGGCCTTTTTCTGGGTTGGCTTCACATTTACGTGGTCTTTGCACCCTTCGTCTTGTACTTCTCTCATACTTTCTTTTCCACTTGCTTCTGGCTGAGTAACTGGGTCGTCTCTTCCTCAGCTCTCTTCACTGGAATGGCACTTTTACGGCAGACGTTGCTATTTGCCTCTATGGTGATTTTCCGCAGTACAAGGTTACCGCCAGGTGATATTATTATTTCTTCACCGCCGATAGTCAGGATGTTAGTGCCAAGATCAAGTTTAGCGCACTGGCGCTGAAGTATGTCCAAGCCAATTATAATCGGGTCCGATATGGCGGCGACTATGGCTCTCTGCTTAGCCTTCCATGTCCCAATTTGCAGCTAGACCCCAGTCTCGCCAAATACCTGGATCTGATCACCACCGGCTGCATTTACTCTGTACTGTCTGTCTGGCTCTCTTACTCGCCATCTTGGAACCATGTCGCGGCGAATAATCGTCCTAGGTGCGCCTGTCTCGACGACCATCTGGGTCTTATTACCGCTTACATATCCGTCTACGACGAGAGCGCTGCCAGAATCGCTAACCTGAGAAATGGTTACAGCTTCACTTTCTCCTTTATGCGTGATCTTAGAGCCCAACATTTGCCCCTTATATGTCCCACCTTGCCGCAGTTTCAGCAGCGCAAGGCATTTGCACGGTGAGCTCTTATTGGGTGTCCATGAGACGTCGGCCTTATTTGTTCTGCTATTTTCTCTACTAGCTGCATGATCTTGGATGAATCAGTTTTATTTTTTTCTTGGACTTGGAGACTGCGAACTTTCACATGACTCTCCGACGCTTGCTTTACCACTTCAAACTCCAAGGCATGTGCCAAAGCATCGTTCAAGTTTTTGTCTTGCTATCCTCGGCACCTGCTGCGTGTCGGTATCTCTGATGGCGTCAATGAAGGTTTGCACCAACAGCTGGTTTAAAAACTCTATCGGAGCTATGGGGTAGGCTAACGCGTCAGTTTGACAACGTCGGCGTGGAGATATTGGAGACTTTCGCCCGGTTTCTGACAACGATTTTTCAACTGCAATCGATACAACTGTTGCAAATGCTGATCGCCAAAGCTCATTTCTAATTGATGTCTAATGCTGTCAAAACTCAACGGTTCTTCCCTGGCAATACCTTGAAGCACATCTAGAGCATCTCCTCTGAGAGCTACAATTGGCGAGGTTGCTTTCTCTCTCTCTCTCTCGCCCCAACCATTTGCTGTAGCAGCGGCTTCAAATTGGCGTAGATAAATACCTCACGGGACTGAGCCATCAACTGTGGGGACCTTAATTCTTACGACCGGGCTATCTTTGAGCCTGATGTCTCCTTTGACTAGGGTTTCACACTTATTTTCTAGTGAATGCACTTTCTGTTGTACTTCCGTCAGCTTGTCATGTACATTGTCGCTGATACCATTTACTCTGCTTTCTACTTGCTGGAAGATGTCGTCTTTTACCAGCTTTATACGTTCGTCGACACATAAAGTAATATTCTCAATTCTGCTGGCCTGTTCTTGTAGATTTTTTTCTTCATCTCTTTTTCTCATTTCTTCTTTGGCTTCTTCGTCTCTTCTTCTGGCATCTTCATCTCTTTTCTCATTTCTTCTTTGGCCTCTTCATCTCCTTTTCTCATTTCTTCTTTCGCTTCTTTGTCTCTTTTTCTTGCTTCTTCATCTCTTTTTCTGGCTTCTTCTCGTGCTAATTTAACTTCTTTGTCCATTTTTCTCATTTCCTTTCTTGTCTCTTCGTCTCTTTTTTTCATTTCCTCTTTGGCTTCTTTGTCTTTTTCTGGCCTCTTCATATATTTTTCTCATTTTTTCTTTGGCTTCATCATCTCCTTTTCTGGTCTCTTCTTTCATTTCTTTAATCAATTCCAATAGCTGGGCGTCCATTGTGGCTGTTGTGCTACGTGTCTTAGGCATAGATGTACTTAAAGCTGGTAAACAGTTTATTCTATTTCAATAACACACCCAGTTATGACTTACCGCTGACACTGATCTTCCAGAGATTCTAGAAATTGTCACGTTGTTCAAGGAATATTCTGGAAAATATTTCTGCTAGCAGCTTTAAAATCCCACTTCAAACACAGGTGTGACGTTCTACGGGTTTCTGGATTCGTTGATTAACAAAACACAGCTTTCCAAACTACTAATTTATTATTACCAACTATTTTCCAACACCAGTATCAACTAAAATATTTCTCTTCTCTATTATTAAATGTCCATAGAACTATATTCCACTATCACCTTCTATGATCGCTCCTTATACACCAACACTTACTGTTGACTTGCTTAATACTCTATGATCACTTCTTTTACACCACACTACTCAATACTGAACTAACTTACTCTGCCCACCGCTCGTCTATTTATACTGTATATAGAGATTCTAGACCTTCTACACTATTCTACACCTTGTTACGGTCTGGCCGTGTATATGACTATTTTACATAAATTCTATATAAAAAGGATACCAAAACCCTATTTAACAAACTCTCTGTATGCACTGGACACTTAAAAACACTAAATACTATTATTACACTATTATTTCACTTTAGGTGGATGCATAGTTTGGTTAAAATCTTCATTTGTTTACTATCCTGTTGTTTACTATTTTTCTTCTGATAAGAAAGCCAGCCACCGGAAGGTGTCTCCCCCTATAGTCGAGTAAGGGAACTTGAATTTCCTTTAAAAGTGTATTTAATTATCTTCCAGTTGATTTTATTTTAATCAATTTTCATATCAACCAGGCGATCAGGAGATAAGGATGGCGTGAAATTTCAGTTGATTTATGCACTCTTAGTTTTATTCTCTCACAAGTTCTTGTAGTGAATATTTAAGATACTTAAATGGAAAATATAAATGTTAGAGAATTTTCACAATTGTGATTTTAAGAATTTAGTTGAAGCTATTTGTATAAGTGAGGAACCCCTGTGCCTGGGGTTTTCTCTTCCGGCCTGTTTTTTAGATTCCTGGTAAATTTTTGTATCCGGGTTCCTGTATCTCAGTATTTCTGGATTTCTTATGCTTGGATTCTGTCTTTTGAACGGTTCTGGTTGTTATGCTGCATGCATAAAACCAAGTATGGCTAGTATGGGATTATCACATTCGTTCATCAGTAGCTGATTGAGTTGGAAAACCAAATTATATTCATGGACAGTTATTAGTTATGGGAACAAGTGTAATTAGTGAGGTCTTGGAGCCGTACCTGGAATAAACAGCTAAGTCGTAATTTTATGTAAATAGTTTTAAGAATCGGCAATAAGTAATTGTTCAAACCAGAGTTCACATTTTTACAGTATTAGTGTTAGCATTAGCTTACCTGGAATTCGCATAATTATCCATTAATTGCGGATCAAAATTCAAAACTAAAAAGGTACGAAAGATGCTCTCTTCTCTTAATACCAGGAAAGCCTCTGGCCTTGACGAGATCCCAGCAACTGTTCTCAAAAAATGCGCACCAGAACTTGCTCCTGTCCTGACTCGTCTGTTTCAGATATCTTACAATAAAGGCATATTCCCTAGTAACTGGAAAACTGCTCGAGTACAACCCATCCCCAAGAAAGGATCCAAAGCGCTTCCTAGCAACTACAGGCCTATTTCTCTCCTTTCAGTCATCTCTAAAGTGATGGAAAAGTATATAAACACCGAACTACTAAAATTCCTTGAAAAACACAGTCTAATCCACGACAGGCAGTATGGATTCCGTCAGCGCAGATCGACTGCCGACCTCCTTTCCTTTGTCACCCATTCTTGGAACAAGTCTATGGAACAACACGGTGAATCCCAGATTGTTGCTCTAGACATATCCAAAGCATTCGACCAGGTCTGGCACGCAGCGCTGCTTAATAAACTTCCGGCCTATGGCCTACCACCAAAACTTTGTACCTGGACAGCAAATTTCCTCTCCAACAGGAGCATATCTGTTGTTGTGGATGGCCATTCCTCTAAACTGTATCCAATTAATGCAGGAGTTCCTCAAGGTTCAGCTTTAGCCCCTACTTTGTTTCTTCTCCACATCAATGACCTCCTCTCTAGCACATCCAACCCAGTTCACAGTTACGCGGACGACAGCACCCTCCACTCAAATATACAATATTCTAAGCCTGTCTCTTTAGCCCAGTTAGATGAGGATCGCAGACTCATGGAGGGTTCTGTCTCCGTGGACCTCCAAAAAATATTAGACTGGGGAAGTAGAAATCTTGTACAATTCAACCCCACCAAAACTAAGTCTTGCTTTCTTTCTCACAAGAGATACAGCAGCCCTAGACCCATCACAATGAACAACCAAGTTATTCAAAGTAATGAGTCCTTTTCTCTTGTTGGCATTTCTGTGGATCGAAATCTTAATTGGCACCAACATGTTACATCAATTGCAGAAGCGGCTGCTAAAAAATTGGGTTTCCTCTTCCAGGCTCGCAAATACTTTTCACCAACTAATCTCTATACCTTATACACTTCACAAATAAGGCCAAACCTCGAATACTGTTCCCACATCTGGGGTGCAGCTGCCGCTTCTACACTCGCTATCCTGGACTCCATTCAAAAGAGAGCTATACGTCTCATCGGTGACCCTGCCCTCACCCAAAGGCTTCCATCCCTTGCCCACCGACGTGCCGTTGGTGACCTCTCTCTCTTTTATAGATATCTGCACGGGCACTGCTCAGAGGAGCTTTCCTCCATAATTCCCCCACCTGCTGCCCCCAGCAGATCTACCAGGGGAACAGAGCGAATGCACCCTTTTACTGTCCAGGTCACCAGACATAGAACATCTTGTTATGCCCGCTCTTTTGTCCCGAGGACTTCCAAGTTGTGGAATTCCTTGCCGGCACATGTTTTTCCTTCTCCTCCGAACCTCCAAACCTTCAAGTCCAGAATTAACAAGCTGCCTCTTTCCTCCTTGTCAACACCCACGGTACGATAGTATTTAGGCTGTAAGCCCTCGTGGTGTGTTGTTGACATAAAAAAAAAAAAAGGATGTACTAATTTTATATAAGTCTGATGTAAACAAGACTGCAATTGCAATTTTGGGAAACAATTTAATATTTCCTTTTATCACCGAATAGTGCGGGTTAAGAAGAGTAGAAGTTATTTGTTTCATTAAATTTTGTTGTTAGGAGATATGTCATATGCTAAGAGGTTAGTTAGTTCATTAGTTCGATGCTAGAAAGTGACAGTTCGGGAATTGTAGAGTAGTATAGATTGTAGAGTAGTATAGATTAGAAATCATAGAGGAAGAATCACACATTAGATTTTGTTAGGAGATACGTCATATGGTAGGAGGTAATCTAATTCGCATGATTATATTATATTTTAGTTTGAACTTTTACGTTATCTTATAGTGACAGTTCGGGAAATGGTAGATTTTAGAGTAGGATAGATTAGAAATCATAGAGCTATTAAGTTTTGTTTTATTTATTTAATTCGAATGATTATATATTTGAGCCCTGAATTTTGACTTTATCTTATTTATTTAACAACCCTCTCATTGACTGCATACCACATCAAAAGAACTGGCAACGTAACCATAGGCCAAGAGTCTAGGAAGTACGTAACAACCTGTCACTTCTGGTCTATTCTAGAAATGTTATTCCAGAGTGTTCGCTGTGACAGTATTTTTGCACCCAAATCCAAGCAGCAATACTTTAAGATTTCTATACATCTACTTCCGTAATGAACAGAAGTTGACTGACATACATTACTCTATCCATTTTAAGTCCCTTACACAACGCATAAGTTCAGCTCAAATGAAAGTTTCTGATTTAAACCTCTAAAAAGTTAACGCGCTTCTTAGGTAAACATACACATTTATGGATATATTATAATTATAATTTACAATGCCAACTAAAACCATAGAATAAAGCTTTGTTTGATAAATTACGGAACCTCTTAGCAGGGCAACACTTCCTAGCAAACACAATGTCAACCATAAATCAACGCTCAAATTAATTCATTTATGCAAAGAAGCAACAAGTCTGCTTCCCATCTTCTTAAAAATGTTTGCATAGTCCCTAAATTAATCATTTAGACTTCCAGGCGTGAGCCAAATACGAAATTCACAAGAAGATAACACCTAATGGCTAAATACGTGCGGTGATGTAATGTCACTCGCTAATTTGTTAATTACATTTCTGCACAAATTAGTTTTTATTACGTTAGGTTTAAATATGTAAGGGAACTGCTTAAAAAATTAAACTAATTCTAACGATGCCTAAAGAATGTTATGACGTAAGTGCCAGTTATTTTATTTCAAATTTTACAATTAGAGTGTTTGGTAATTTAAATGTTTACACAGTAAAGAGGACGATGACTCAGGCTTCCCATGGTCTTAATAATGATCATAAAGTTGGCATGTAAGTATTTCTACCGATAACGGCATGAATAATTTCTTATTTTAACAAATATCCAACTTGAAAACTATAATAAAGCCTGGACGCAGCAAGTGCGTTATGGTAGTCAACTTTCATAGAAATGATCTGGCACAAAATATTTTATAACTTTTTTTTCTTGTAACATAGAAATCTAAATTTTGGTGTATAGTTTACTTTTTATATCGTAAACCTACCTACCAAATTTGGTTATCATAGATTTTTTATTTTTTAAGATAAAATTTTTTTTCAAATGAAAACTCAAAATTTTCCCGGAAAACCTTGTCCAATTTTTTTGATTAACGAACTTGTCAAAGCCATTTACAAAAGGAAGGTACGTGCCAAATTTTATCAAAATCGGCCTATTATTCTTTGAGATAAAATTTTTTTCGAATGAAAACTCAAAATTTTCCCGGAAAACCTCGTCCGATTTTCCTGACTAACAAAATTGTCAAAGCTATTTACAAAAGAAAGGTACATGCTAAATTTTATTAAAATCGGCTAATTACTTTTTGAGATAAGAATTTTTTTCGAATGAAAACTCAAAATTTTCCCGGAAAACCTGGTCCGATTTTTCTGACTAACGAACTTATCCAAGCTATTTACAAAAGAAAAGTACATGCCAAATTTAATCAAAATCGGCCCATTATTTTTTGAGTTATCGGTGTGATACATATATATATATATATATATATATATATATATATATATATATATATATATATATATATATATATATATATATATATATATATATATATATAAACATATAAAAATTGAAACTGACCCCGGATATGGGTTCTAGAGGTCCTAGATCGCGCTCATTTGAAGAAATTTTTTCAAAATTCAAAAGTCGAGATCTCCTCATTAGTGAATTTTTTCTAAGAAAATTCACTAAAAAACTCTGGACGCAGCAAGTGCGTTATGGTAGTGAATTTTCATAGAAATGATCTGGCACAAAATATTATTATAACTTTTTTTTCTTGTAACATAGAAATCTAAATTTTGGTGTATAGTTTACTTTTTATATCGTAAACCTACCTACCAAATTTGGTTATCATAGATTTTTTATTTTTTGAGATAAAAATTTTTTTCAAATGAAAACTCAGAATTTTTCCGGAAAACCACCTCCGATTTTTCTGATTAACGAACTTATCAAAGCCATTTACAAAAGGAAGGTATACGCCAAATTATATCAAAATCTGCCCATTATTCTTTGAGATAAACATTTTTTTCGAATGAAAACTCAAAATTTTCCAGGAAAACCTCGTCCGATTTTCCCGACTAACAAACTTGTCAAAGCCATTTACAAAAGGAAGGTACATGCCAAATTTTATTTAAATCGGCTTATTTATTTTTGAGATAAGAATTTTTTTCGAATGAAAACTCAAAATTTTTCCGGAAAACCTTGTCCAATTTTTCTAAAAAAAACAAACTTGTCAAAGCCATTTACAAAAGGAAGGTACATGCCAAATTTTATTTAAATCGGCTTATTTATTTTTGAGATAAGAATTTTTTTCGAATGAAAACTCAAAATTTTCCCGGAAAACCTCATTCGATTTTCTTGACTAACGAACTTGTCAAAGTTATTTACAAAAGGAAGGCACATGACAAATTTTATTAAAATCGGCTTATTACTTTTTGAGATAAGAATTTTTTTCGAATGAAAACTCAAAATTTTCCCGGAAAACCTCATCCGATTTTCCTGATTAACGAACTTATCCAAGCCATTTACAAAAGAAAGGTACATACCAAATTTTATTAAAATCGGCCTATTATTTTTTGAGTTATCGGTGTGATATACATATATATATATATATATATATATATATATATATATATATATATATATATATATATATATATATATATATATATATATATATATATATATATATATATATAATATATATATATATATATATATATATATATATATATATATATATATATATATATATATATATATATATATATATATATATATATATATATATATATATATATATATATATATATATATATATATATATATATATATTTATATATATATATATATATATATATATATATATATATATATATTTATATATATATATATATATATATATATATATATATATATATATATATATATATATATATATATATATATATATAAACATATAAAAATTGAAACTGACCCCGGATATGGATTCTAGGGGTCCTAGATCGCGCTCATTTGCAAAATTTTTTTCAAAATTCAAAAGTCGGGATCTCTCCATTAGTGAATTTTTTCTACGAAAATTCACTAACAGTCCAGATGCAGTAAGTGCGTTGTGGTAGCGAATTATCATAAAGATATAACAAATAATAAAATAACAAAATATTTAGTTTCGGAAATACAAGCTTGTTTTGACAATAAACTTTACTTTTTTTTTGGAAAACCTAAATTTGGCACTCTCTTTTGTCAAATAGCTCGGATAGTTCGTTAGCCAGCCAGATGGAACCAGTTTTTCCGGAAAGTTTGTTGTATCTTTGAAATTATTTTAGTAGATTCTAAATACAAGTTGCCTTTATGCCAAACTGGATGGGAATGTATTGCTATCTCCGTTATTATTAGAGATAGGGAGACGGTTAAATCAGCAATGTTTTGTAGAATTGCTCGTTCCAAATATGACTTGTATTTTGCGCTGCCTCTTTTCGTTTTCGAGTTATTTTGAAAAAACCAAAATTTGTCGATTTCTTTTTTCTTCAATATCTAAGTAGGCGTTGATCTGACATGTCTAAGACTTGCACATTATCAGGACACTTTTTACAGAGTAATCTTTTTGTGCTATTCTCAACTTTGTATTTTGTATTGTCATTTGTTCTAAGCTACAGGTATCAACGTTTGTTTTTATTATGGCAGCCATATTGGATTTTTTGCTCATGTGATAACCTGTGAAAAGATCTTTGCAACGATGTACAACATGCTTGAGAAATCTTGTAATTGCACTGACAATTTTGAGAAAAACCCTTTTGAGGTTAGTAGGCTATGAAATCGAATACCAGAAAACAAATGAGAAAAAAAAAGTGTTCAAAAAGCAGTAGGCCATGGACTCTAACAATAGACTTCTACTTCTAACATAATTTTCCGTAATGATTCACGATCAAAAAATAGGAACTTTGAGCACACCAGTGAATCGGCCCATTATTACAAATGATATTTTACATTACAACATTATCCTAAAAAATTGTTATAATTTAATTAAATAGGTAAACCTAGTAAATAACTAAATTTACTAACAACTCAATAAAAAGCAGATTAATAATTTACGAAGACGCCTTTGAAAATTGTTTGATTTTTAAACGTAAGTCAACTGAAAAACAACAGAGGAAAGGTTGCTATGGATATAACACTATCGCGACAATTAAGAATACTGTCATTCTTAATTATCTGAACAATTTGAGGTGTATTTAACACGTTGCTTTAAATTTTGTGCTAAATAGTTTGTTTCCTGTTTATTTTAAATATTATTCAACAATATGTTCAGTAATGAAGAATATTTTGACATGTTGGAATGCTATATTCGTTCTAACCGAAATACTGAGGCAGTTGCAAATTCATATCAAAACAACTACCCAGAAAGACGACAACCAAACAGCAAAATATTTCGCAGGATAGTGATCAATATATTGTACGACGGTAGCTTCCACGCAAAGAAACTACCAATGCCTAGAAATGAAGAAAGAAATAATGCCGTCTTACAGGTTTCAAACGAAAACTCCGCAATCTGTTCGGTTTTATGGTGAACAAATTGACGTTCCAAAAAGTACGGTACACTGTGTATTAAAACAAAGTCATTATCATCCATACAAACCTAAAATCGTACAAAGCTTAAATGCTGACGATTACCCTAAGCGACTTCAATTCTGCAGATGGTATCAAGGACAATGTCAGCAAGATGAAAATTTTTATTTGAACATAATATGGCTTGCTGAATCCAGATTTACAAATTGTGGTGTGTATAATCGCCATAATAGGCATTATTGGGCAAATGAAAATCCTCATCTAAAGAAAGAAAGACGATTGCAAGACGGATTTGGTATCAAAGTTTGGTGCGGCCTATTAGGTAAAAAAACTGTTATTTTTATTTGTAGATTAGACAGTTAATTTAAAAAAAATTCAGGTAACTTCATTGTTGGTCCGTTCTTTTTTGAAAATAACGTAACTGGGGAAAGGTATCTTAATTTATTGACAAATGATATCTTACCAACAATTAGAAGAGTTCATGATAATTTAGACAAGATTTGGTACCAACAACACAGTTTTCCAGCTCACAATGCTAGGATCGTCAAAGATTTTTTGTACCAAAATTTTAACAATCGTGTCATTTGTAACAATGGTCCGGTTCATTGGTGTGCTCAAAGTTCTGATATAACACCCATGGATTTTTTTTGGAGGACTTTGAAGATTGATGTGTATAAATTCGATCTAACACAAAATATCAATGAATTACGAAACAGAATCACGGAAGCTATAAATCATATTAACCGAAACACCCTCACCAGAGTTTGCAGGCATGTTTCAAAAAGGTGTATAAAGTGCATTGAACAAAACGGTGGCCATATTGTACAATTTTCTATTTAGTGTATTTTTCAGTTTCTATTTTATTATTTGTAGAGTTCCGTTTCTAATTGTGTTGTTTTGTGGAGTTTAACTTTCTACTTGGTATTGCCGGGTTTATTTATTAAACTGTTTCACATAATATTGCCTAGCATTATTATCTAATTAAGTATTGTAAATTTAATCACAATATTTTTTATCGTGAATCATTACGTAAAATTATGTTAAAAGTAGAAGTATATTTTTAGACTCCATGGCCTACTAATTTTTGAACACTTTTTTTTGTCATTTGTTTTCTGGTATTGGATTTCATAGCCTACTATCCTCAAAACGGTTTTTCTCAAAATTGTCAACGTTGATACCTGTAGCTCAAAAATGAATGACAATCCAAAGTTGAGAATAGCACAAAAAGATTACTCTGTAAAAACTGTCCCGATAATGTGCAAGTCTTAGACATGTCAGATCAACGCCTACTTAGATATTGAAGAAAAAAGAAATCGACAAATTTTAGTTTTTTCAAAATAACTTGAAAATGAAAAGAGGCAGGGCAAAATACAAGTCATATTTTGAGCGAGCATGAAATTCTACAAAACATTGCTAATTTAATGGTCGCCCTATCTCTAATAATAACGGAAATAGCAATACATTCCCATCCAGTTTGAGACACACTGTATAGTGGCAGGGCTGACGATTTTAAAAGATCGTTTGTGGTTGTACCGCGTCACCTGACGGGCAGAATTTGTACCGGAGTCGTCTTACAAAGTTTCTTGTTTCGTCCTAGATGTCAGTAGCTTGTACATCTCACGTTTCGTTCAGATTTTGGCTATGTTAAGCCAATTAATTTAGATATATTTTGATAATAGCTGGTATAATACACTGACGAGCTCAAATAAGAGCGAAGCTAATATGTGTTTCCAGTAATAATCGGGATATATCTATTTTTATATTATCGTATATTTCCTTATAGGAATATAGTGGCAGGGCTGCCGATTTTAAAAGATCGTTTGTGGTTGTACGGCGGCACCTGACGTACATAATTTGTGCCGGAGTCGTCTTACAGACAAAGATCCTTGTTACGTCCTGGATGTCAGTAGCTTATATATATATATATATATATATATATATATATATATATATATATATATATATATATATATATATATATATAAACATATACTCTGAAACTAACCTGGGATGTCAGTTTTATGGGTCCCAGTTCGCGCTCATCTGAGGAAATTTTAATTTGCAAGTCTGTCTTTGAACTTGTATTGCGTTTAAACCAATTTATAACAAGCAGTGCTCAAAATTTGTAACAGTTGAAATAATAAACTTGTACCTGTTGTTTGTCGAGTTGACTGGTTAATTGGGTTGAGCCGACTATAAAACAATTTAGCATAACCATTATTGCTTACTCCATAAGTTTTAAATTGGGTCACTAATCAAACTGTACTGTGTTTAATTGAAACAGTTGATTTTATAACTTCGCACTGGTACCATATACTACATAATTCAGTACATAAATAACAAGTAAAATAAATATCGTTTGCAAGCAATGAAAGACATTTGTATATATATATATATATATATATATATATATATATATATATATATATATATATATATATATATATATATATATATATATAGGTGTCCCGAAAGTCGCAAATCAAATGTCACACGGAGATAGGCTAGCGCATGCCCTTTCATAAAAATCCTATAAGATCTTATCAAAAAGTTTACGGTTCTTAAGATATTCACAATATCATGAAAAAAAATTGTCATATTTTAAGGTATTTTGACACCCCCCCCCCCCCACATGTACAAAAACATTTCAGGAATGTGATCTTTGTGCATATTAATCCTTAATAATGGAGTTATCGAATTAATCTGAAATATTTTGTGTTATTATTCCTAAAATCTAAAAAAATGTCTAGTTTATCATTGGTTGACACATCTATGCATACCCTACCGTTTGAAATATTTGATGCATATGTTATGTCTTTTGGTGGTAGCTTGGATCCTAAAACGAAAATGTAATTCTCTCTAGTATTAAAAACGGTGGCTTGTTCTTTGGATGGGAATCTAATCTTACTTACAACGTCGAATAAGACATGTTAGAATTGTTTTCCTTTTTCTTTTTCTTTTTTAATTTCAACAACACACCACGAGGGCTTACAGCCTAAATACTATCGTACCGTGGGTGTCGACAAGGAGGACAGAGGCCTAACAAGATGTTCTATGTCTGGTGACCTGGACAGTAAAAGGGTGCATTCGCTCTGTTCCCCTAGTAGATCTGTTGGGGGCGGCAGGTGGAAGAACTATGAAAGAAAGCTCCTCTGAGCAGTGCCAGTGCAGATATCTATAAAAGAGAGAGAGGTCAGGTCAGGTCTACAGAGACACAACCCTCCATGAGCCTGCGATCCTCATCTAATTAGGCTAAAGAGACAGGCTTAGAATATTGTATATTTGAGTGGTTGAGTGGATGGTGCTGTTGTCCGCGTAACTGTGAACTGGGTTGGATGTGCTAGAGAGGAGGTCATTGATGCGGAGAAGAAACAAAGTAGGGGCTAAAGCTGAACCTTGAGGAACTCCTGCATTAATTGGATACAGTTTAGAGGAATGGCCATCCACGACAACAGAAATGCTCCGGTTAGAGAGGAAATTCGCTGTCCACGTACAGAGTTTTAGTGCCATAGGCCGGTAGTTTATTAAGCAGCGCTGCGTGCCAGACCTGGTCGAATGCTTTGGATATGTCTAGAGCGACAATCTGGGATTCACCGTGTAGTTCCATAGACTTGTTCCAAGAATGGGTGACAAAGGAAAGGAGGTCGGCAGTTCATCGGCGCTGACGGAATACATACTGCCTGTCGTGGATTAGACTGTCTTTTTCAAGAAATTTTAGTAATTCGGTGTTTATATACTTTTCCATCACTTTAGAGACGACTGAAAGGAGAGAAATAGGCCTGTAGTTGCTAGGAAGCGCTTTGCATCCTTTCCTGGGGACGGGTTGTACTCGAGTAGTCTTCCTGAAGCAGACGAGTCAGGACAGGAGCAAGTTTTGGTGCGCATTTTTTGAGAACTGCTGGGATCTCGTCAAGGCTAGAGGCTTTCCTGGTATTAAGAGAAGAGAGCATCTTTCGTACCTTTTTAGTTTTGAAAGTGATATCCGTCATTTTAAGCGCGATATTGGGGACTGTTGGTGGTTGAACATTTGGATGTGGGTTGAGAGTAGAATTGCCGGCGAACAACGAGGCAAAAAGTTCCGCCCTGCCCAGGGCGGTAGAAACAATTTCATCCCCTGAGACAAGAGGTGGGAACGTGCCTCTTGCAGAAATTATTCCCAATAGATTTAGCAGAAGGGTTTGCTGCCGCTGGAGCTCAAGAGGACTTTGTTTTTGATGTGGTTATTAAACGAGTTTTTGCCTCAGAAAGAATGCGGACATAGCGGTTTCTTGCGTCGTTGAATGCTTGACGGTTTTCTTGACTGGGATTGTGTAGAAGCTTTTTGTGAGCTTTAACCTTTTCAAGTCTGGCCTTGTCACAGGATTTAGAGAACCAGGGCGTTTTGTGAAATATCAGAGGCGTCAGGATGAGAGAAGCAGACAGACGCCCATGGAAATGAGGAAAAGTAATCTCGCATTTCGTCCCAGTTCGCCGAGTTGTAGTGCCAGACGATAGGTGGGTGTGATGACTGTGTGTCCTGGGGTTGCATTGCACAAGAAACAGTGACCATGCCGTGGTCTAAGCGACCCAGGGGGCGGTGACTGATATCTTATAGCAGTCAGGATTTGTAGCAAGAAGGAGATCCAAGGGATTGGAGCTGTGTGTTGGGATGCGAGGAAAGTAAGTAGGTTGCTGAACCATATTGGCTAAAGAATTGCTGACTGCAAAGGCCTCCGCTGTTCTTCCTTGTGGATCAGTTTTTGAAGATCCTAGCCATTCCTTATTATGGACATTGAAGTCACCAAGAATAGTGACCTCGGAGGAAGGAAGGTGAACTTGTGCAAGCTCTGTAGTTGGAACCTTCTATATGTGACTTATATATATATATATATATATATATATATATATATATATATATATATATATATATATATATATATATATATATATATATATATATATATATATATATATATATATATATATTACCAACACGGTACAGCCTTGACCGCCGACAGGCAAGCACTATACCTGTCAAGTTTATCGGGATAACCTGGGTATGAATATTCGGATGTTTATACACATTTCAAATTAATACTATCCCACGCCCACTTCTCAAATTCACATTTTAGAAGATTGATTATTTAGTTAATGGCATTTGATTTTAACAATAACACGTCAAATAACGAAGTTTAACTCGGAGCCATTTATGGGCACTTTCCACGTATTAATATCAGATCTGAACTCCTCTGCTTTATTAGATAAATTTAAATACTAGTTTGTAACGTGTTACGGATTTATATTTTTAAGCTAACCGAAGCAGTAGCCCATGTAAAACAAACAGCGTGACAAATTTTGATTTACTGAAAAACAGATTAACAAGTATTTATAAAACATTCGTAATATACGTGTGTGTTTTGTTTCTTTAACGTCGGCCTATTTCTGCGACTATGGCCAATCGCCGACGCCAGGGAGCAGTTTTACCTCACTATCCTGAAAATTTTGCCGAACCCCTGCATTTCTGTAAGGGGGTATGGATCTTTAACATCGCATGGACACGGGACCGACGGTTTTATGCCCCCTGAAGGGCGGAACGTGCAGACATTCAAATTGCTCAAATACAATGCCAGAACCTTGGTTGGTGTTAAGGTTACAGTTTCTACTGAAAAAGTGAAAGGAGTACCCTGAGATTCAACCCAGTACCCTTCGGTTCAGAGGCACACGTTCTTGCCCCTGAACCACCGAGTCTCTTTCGTAATATACGCTTTTTTGTTTGAGTTTAAACCAAGATGAGCAGGATGAGGTTACAAAAGGATTATCTTTTACAACGTATTGTGTGGTAAATAATCTGTTCGCTATAAGAAATGCCTTCGTTGCTTGCAGTTTAATAATGATTAAAACGGTTCTATACACCAGACTTAACAACATATGGCAAGCAGATTCAATAACATATATATTTAAAATTACATCTGTGAGCCACATTATACTAACATCGTTTTTTTTTGTAATGTGCGAATAAGTCTCCTTAAAAATTAAAACATCAGCAATGTATGCTACATTAATAGAAACTTTGAGTGCGCGTAACTTAAAAAAAATAACTAAATTGACCGACATAAAGTGTGCTATATTAGGTAAAATGGAGTGGCTATAGAGTTGTATCATGGAGAAGAAATTCATTGTGCAAGGTGTTATACATACAAAAGTCATAAATGAGAAATCCTTGGACGCAGCAAGTGCGCTGTGGTAGCGAATTTTCTTTAAAATATTTTTAAGTGCAAATGTCTTTCTTTGATGAAAGCAGGCATCAAACTTGGTTGCCTATATAGTAGAAACAATGTACCATATTCCATCGAAATAAATTTATTGTTTGAAAATATATAAACATTTTTCAAAAGTCTAGATGCAGCAAATGTGTTAAGGAAGTGAATTTCCATAAAAATGTTTTTAATAGCAAATGCGAGCAGGCATCAATCTAATTACCGGTGTAGCCTATGTGGTAGAAACAATGTACTATATTTTATCAAAATGACTTATGGTTTGAAAATATACAAAAATTTTCCGAAAATAAACTTAAATGTTGGTTTTCTAACCAACAAAGCTTACGTTAATAGCAAATTGAATTAATCGAAATCTAAAGGATTTAATGAAAATTCGGTAAATTTGCAGATTAGCTCCCGAACGCTTTTAAACAAATTGTTTTTAGAAACAATACTAGGACCCCACCTAGATGCACAATCCACAAGAAAAATTTCTTGTTCACACCCCCCAATGAAGTTATGGGACTGGGAGTGAATAGGGGTGCTGTGCGGGGTACGCAGGGTTTAAGGGGGATATGGCTTAAAGATGTGAAAAAGACAGCTTCCAAGTCCGTTTTATTCGAATTTTCTGCTCATATTTCCTTTTTACTACCTACCCCGTTCAGCACCCCTACTCACTCCTGGTCCCGTCCTGGTCCTTGTGGGGTGTGAATAAGAAATTTTTCTTGGGGTTTATGGATCCAGGGGGGGGGGGGGCTAGGCAGGTTTCTGAAAATAGTTTTTTGAAAAACGTTCGGGAGCTAAACTGCAAATTTACCGACAATTCGCTACCAAAACGCACTTACTGCGTCCAGTTGTTTTCTTACAAGCGCATCATATTTCGACAAAAAATGCAAAAATGCATTAACGAATTTGTTCTACGAAACTTAGCTAAAAAAATTATGCAACCCTACTCACTCCTGGTCCCGTAACTTCCCTGAGGGGTGTGAACAAGAAATATTTCTTGGGGTTGGTGGATTGGGGGGGGGGGGGGGGGGGGTGGGCTAGGCAGGTTTCTGAAAACAGTCTTTTGATAAGCGTTCGGAAGCTAAACTGCAGATTTACCGAAAATTCGCTACCAAAACGCACTTACTGCGTCTAGATCTTTTTCTTACAAACGCATCATATTTCGATAAAAAATTCAAAAATGCATTAACGAATTTATTCTACGAAAATTAGCTAACAAAAATTATATTCAAGCCCGTTTTATTTGCATTTTCTGCTCATATTTCCTTTTTACTACCTACCCCGCCCAGAACCCCTATTCACTCCTGGTCCCGTAACTTCTTGGGGGGTGTGAACAAGAAATTTTTCTTGGGTTTTGTAGATCCAGGGGGGGCCCTAGGGAGGTTTCTGAAAACAGTTTTTTGAAAAGCGTTCGGAAGCTAATCTGCAAATTTACCGAAAATTCGCTACCAAAATGCACTTACTGCGTCCAGACTTTTTTCTTATAAACGCATAATATTTCGATAAAAAATGCAAAAATGCATTAACAAATTTGTTCTACGAAAATTAGGTAAAAAAAATTATAGACCGTTAAATCATAAACTTCACTAAACATACAAATAAATATCCAAAAAAGCACCAACTTAACTAAACTGACAGCCACAGCATCAAAGAAAGGGTCTATTTGAAATGGATATTTTGTAAATATTTTAGTAAAATGAAGGGCAATGACGGTTGAATCTGAAACTTAAGGGTTTGCAGAACACTCTTCTTGCAACATTTTCTTTTCACAATCGGTATTTGTTTCACATTCTTTGCCTAAACATTGCCAATTTTGACGTTTAAAATTGAGTTTGACGTTTGAGGAAAACTCCAAAATTTGTCTCTTTAACTGCCCATAACTTCGTTGTCTTAAGCTAGAGACCTAAATTTTGGTACAGACTTCACTCTTTATAATACAAACTCGCGTACCAAATTTGGTTACCCTTACTTTGTTATTTATGGAGATATGAAGTTTTTAGAAAGAAAACACAAAATTTTTCAGGAAAACCTGGTCCGATTTTGGCGAACGAACATATCCAAGCCACTTGCAAAAGGAAGGTACTCACCAAATTTGATCAAGATCGGTCCATTATTTTTTGAGTTATCGGTCGGATATATATATATATTGTTGCGTTTTCGCCGGGTTCTGGATAAGTGAGACTTTAAAGATTAACAAAACAACTTTATTTACACTCTAAATATGGATACAATAAAATTTCTAGAATGTCTCTCTCACAAAACACTTCATTTACTGGCCTTACAATTACTACTCTCAACAAAAGTCACTAATCTGGTACTACAGTCACTACTCTCTTAACACTTTACACTGCTTCAAGTCACTACCACATTCTCTTACTGAACTGAACTAACTTGGGCTGGCTTGCTTTCGCTTTTATATACTCGCCGTACCTTCCCCTCCTTTCTAGAGCCTTCCATTCCAGAACGTTCCAGGACCTTCTTTTACTAGAAGGTTCTGTGAATACAGATCGGCCCCGTGTGTATACAGGGGGATGTATATACAGGATGATCCAAATGTGGTCACCACTCCTATGTTACACAAGAGGTGTTTCTCGAACTATAAGATCTCTCTGCGTATACAGGGTGTAAGGGTTCTCTGCGTATACAGGGTGTATATACAGGGTGTTCGGAATGTGCAGACCTCAGTTATCCGTTCCGACGGGGTACAAGTTGGTAACTTCGTTATTTCTGGTCCTAGAGGGTTGAGACTTCGCCTGAGGGGGGTCACCCCAGGCACCCCCAGGGGGGTGGGGAGGCGGTGTTGCCAGAATGTGTAAAAATTCCCAGATGTTGGGGAAATTCTGGAGATGTGGCAACACCGCACCTACGTCTATTGAAGTGCTTTGTAACACTGCCCCCCTCCTTAAGACTGTTCGTCCCGAACAGTATTTACCGGCCGCCAACTTGGGGGTTCGTTGCCCCGATAGGGACTCAACCTCTCTATGTGAACAACTTTGGGTTTAGTTCTTGGAGACAGCTGGATTCTGTAGACTAGGTCGTTAATTTTCTTAGTCACCAAGTATGGCCCTTCCCATGGTTTCTGAAGTTTGGGACTGAGGCCCTTTCTCCTTGTTGGTTGGTACAGCCACACTGCATCACCTTCCTTGAATGTATGGGGTGTTGCTCTGCGATCCAAGCGCATCTTCATCCGGTCACTGCTTAAGAGGAGCCTATCTCTGACACATCTGTGTATAGTGCGCAGTTTTCCTTCTAGGTCGGCGACATACTCAGGTAACGTAGCTAGGTCCGCTATGTCCTCGTTCGGTGGTGGTCTCGTCATGTCGATTGGTAACCGCATCTCTCTGCCGGTCAACATCATGGATGGAGTGTAGCCGGTAGATTCATGCTGAGAGCTTCTGTAAGCCAGGAGAAACAGAGGTATCAGCTTGTCCCAGGTTCTCTGATTCTCGTCGACAAACATAGCAAGATACTGATTGATGGTCCTGTTATGCCGTTCTACCATGCCGTCTGATTGAGGGTGGAGTGGCGTTGTTCTCGTTTTCTTTATGCCTAGCAAGTCCATTAGGCTCTTCCAGACCTCTGATTCGAAATTCCGGCCCTGGTCGGTGTGAATCTCCAAGGGTACGCCATGCCGTGATATGACATTTTCCATCAGGGCTTCTGCTACGGTCGTTGCCTCTTGGTTGGGGATCGGCGCAACTTCAGGCCATTTCGAGAAGTAGTCCATCGCCACCATTATGTATCTGTTCCCAGACTCTGTGATGGGAAAAGGTCCTGCGATGTCTACGGCAACTCTCTCCCACGGTGTACCTGAGATGTACTGCATCATTTTTCCTCTGGATCGGGCCTTTGGTCCTTTCTTTGAAGCACACTGGTCACACCGTTTGCACCATTCTTCCACGCTTCTTCGGCAATTTATCCAATAGAAGCGGTCCCTGACTCTGGCGAGAGTCCTGTTGACCCCAAAGTGGCCTCCACTTCTACTATTGTGTAACTCATGAAGAACACTGTCTATGCACTCACTTGGCACAACAGTCTGGTATATACAGTCTCTACCATCGACAGTTTCCCATTTTCGAGTGATCAAGTCATTCTTTAGGCACAAGGAGTCCCACTGTAGCCAGTAGCCTTTAACCTCTGCCCCAAGCCGGGACACATCGTGCCACTCAGGTCTTTTCCCCTTTTCGAGCCATTCTCTAATACTTTTCAAGTCTGGATCTGTCTTCTGTGCGTCTCTGATGTATTCAAGATTTACGTCTAGATCGGTGTTATTCTTCTGTCCTGCCACCAGTTGTTTGATCTGATGAGTTACTTTGTCGATCTCTTTGTTCTCTTGTCGCTCGCAAAATTTACATTCATGCACTGAACATGGTCTTCTTGACAGGCTGTCTGCATTAGCGTGACTTCTTCCTCTTCGATGTTCAATCCGGAAGTCGTAGCTCTGCAGTTTCTCTATCCATCGGGCTATCTGTCCTTCGGGATTTCTAAAGTTCAGAAGCCATTGCAGAGCAGAGTGATCTGACCTCACGTGGAATGTTCTTCCATACAGGAAGCTGTGGAAATGTTCGATGGATCTTACAACTGCCAGCAGTTCTTTCCGGGTTACACAGTAATTTCTTTCTGCTTTTCCTAACGTTTTGCTGAAGTAGCCTATCACAACTTCTTCTCCGGCTTGGAGCTGTGAGAGTACTGCCCCAATGCCATACTGGGAAGCATCGGTGTCCAGTATAAACAGTCCTTCGTCCTGAGGATAAGCCAGCACAGGAGCAGTGAGAAGACGATGTTTGAGCTCTCTAAAAGACTCTTGGCAATCTGGTGACCAGATGAACTCGGCCTTATTTTCAGTCAGGCCATGCAGAGGTTTCGCAATGCTGCTGAAGTACTTTACAAAGCGTCGGTAGTAGCTGCAAAGTCCCAGAAAACTTCTGACCTCATGTTTGTTCTTCGGCACAGGCCAGTCTCTTACTGCCTTTATTTTCTCTGGATCAGTTTCTATCCCTTTCTCAGAAACGACATGTCCGAGGAAACTCACTTTCTTCTGGAAGAGGACGCATTTCTTGGGATTGAGTTGCAGATTGGCACCTCTCAGCCTGGAGAAAACCTGCTTCAGATTCGACAGGTGTTCATCAACTCTTTAATTTCAGCCATCTCGTCGTAGTCAGTCGATCTGGTGTTTACCATTTACAGCTAGCTTAATTGTTCACTTCTTCACTCACTTATCCCACTTCTGACACCAAATTGTTGCGTTTTCGCCGGGTTCTGGATAAGTGAGACTTTAAAGATTAACAAAACAACTTTATTTACACTCTAAATATGGATACAATAAAATTTCTAGAATGTCTCTCTCACAAAACACTTCATTTACTGGCCTTACAATTACTACTCTCAACAAAAGTCACTAATCTGGTACTACAGTCACTACTCTCTTAACACTTTACACTGCTTCAAGTCACTACCACATTCTCTTACTGAACTGAACTAACTTGGGCTGGCTTGCTTTCGCTTTTATATACTCGCCGTACCTTCCCCTCCTTTCTAGAGCCTTCCATTCCAGAACGTTCCAGGACCTTCTTTTACTAGAAGGTTCTGTGAATACAGATCGGCCCCGTGTGTATACAGGGGGATGTATATACAGGATGATCCAAATGTGGTCACCACTCCTATGTTACACAAGAGGTGTTTCTCGAACTATAAGATCTCTCTGCGTATACAGGGTGTAAGGGTTCTCTGCGTATACAGGGTGTATATACAGGGTGTTCGGAATGTGCAGACCTCAGTTATCCGTTCCGACGGGGTACAAGTTGGTAACTTCGTTATTTCTGGTCCTAGAGGGTTGAGACTTCGCCTGAGGGGGGTCACCCCAGGCACCCCCAGGGGGGTGGGGAGGCGGTGTTGCCAGATTGTGTAAAAATTCCCAGATGTTGGGGAAATTCTGGAGATGTGGCAACACCGCACCTACGTCTATTGAAGTGCTTTGTAACAATATATATATATATATATATATATATATATATATATATATATATATATATATATATATATATATATATATATACAGATCTCTTCATTAGCGAATTAAAAAAAAATCGCTAATAAGCCCAGTGTCATCTATTGCAAGAGAACTAATTGCAAAAGTCCTTAAAGAGTTTCGACAAAGAAAACCTTCTGGTGTAGAAGAATTGACAGCGAGACTGGTTCTGGTAAAAATATAAAAAGTAACTTTTCAACTGGCTGTGAAAAGTTATAAACCATGATCGCTTACCAGCAAGTATAAGAAACGTAGAAGTATTACTATTCCAAAAACGGTGAAGCGCTGAACATGCAACCAAGCTGATCAGTAACTAACTGCTTAGATATTTGTTTATTGGTGGACAAATTATACAATGCTCTTTACAAATAAGTTGTTAACATCAAATAAGTTGTTAACATATAGCTGTAATTGACTGAATTCAGCTTTAAAATGCAACTCGAAATTTTCTTGACGTTGAAATTGAAAAAAAAATCATATTCCAACTTTCGATTTTCTTAAAAAATGAAGAATATTTAGGTAAGTCAATACATGCTATACATTCAAAGTTCCGTATTGGTTTACAACCAAAAATAGTGCTGCAAATAATAATAAAAATAACAACAACAACAATAATAATATAATATATATATAATAATAACCGCACTGGTCCCAAAGAATGGTGACCTGTCCCAGCCAAAGAAATACCGGCCCATAACTTGCCAGAACACCTGCTACGAGATCTTTACTAGGATTTTGTATGCTAGGTTGTTGCGGGCAGTGGAAACAATATTTGGGGAATTCAGTGAGCAGCGCGGTTCCAGAAAAAAATGGATGGATGTAGGGAGAATTTGTTGATTGACCGTTGCGTTACACAAGACGCACGGCAGTATCTCCAAAACCTGTACATGACCTGGATAGATTACCGCAAGGCGTTCGACACGACGTCGCATGATATGCTGCGCTGCTTGTTCAGCAAACTTGCTGTACCAAAACCGCTAGCGAAATGTATTGAACATCTGATGTCATTGTGGAGGACACGGTTTGTCATAACATCCGGCGGCCGAACAACCCTTACACAACCGATATCATATAGGAGGGGAGTCTTTCAGGGATATTCCCTTAGCCCTCTCCTATTTTGCCCCTCGCTGCTGCCGCTGAGTGCAGCTCTCCGAAAAACCCGCGGTTATCTCTGTGGGCCACCCTCAAACAGAAGACACAGGATTAGTCATCTATTTTATATGGATGACTTAAAAATCTATACCTGTGGTGAGAGCGAGCGCCACTAAGCTCTTAGGGTGGTACAGGAGTTTACGCTTGACACCGGGATGGAGCTTGTCTTGGACAAGTGCGCTGTGGTCCATATAAAGAGGGGGCGACTTCAAGGGTACCCAAATGATGCGCACCATAAAACATATAGGTGCCGGAAAGACTTATACGTACCTGGGTGTAGAGCAATCAGGCATGTAGGACGCTGCAAAAACGAAAGAGGCTCTCCACGGTGGGTATAAACAGCGGCTTCGGCAAATCTGGTATTCAAAGCTGTCTGGGCCAAACAAGATGCTGGCTACCAACATACTTGCCGCTCCAGTCATCTGTTACTCCTTTGGGGTGATAAAATGGACAGTGGAAGAGTTGCGCCAATTGGACAGAGATACCCGCAAGCTTCTCCACGAACATCAAAGCTTGCACTCGAGGTCGTCAGTTCCTCGCTTATACCTCCCAAGACATCTCGGAGGTAGAGGACTACCAAACATGGAATGGTTACACGGAAAAGACGTCCTTGAGATGAGTTGCAGGATTCATAAAAGCTCGGATCCTTTTCTGCGAATTGTCCAAACGCACGAAGTCGCAAGAACAGGAGCATTCCTGTTCAAGGCAGCAGGCAGATCTGGCGCCTGGTGAACTCGGGTAATCATTTTCTGTGGGCACTGAGTGTGATACAATTGCATCCAATGTGCATTTAGTTGCCCAATAATGAGAAGTTTGATGGTTACATGACGATCTAGAACGAATGAAGCATCACCACCTTAAAGGATTTCTTTTTAGAACCATTGGATCTCAGTTAATTTTAACCATTAAACTTTCACAATGTATATATGCAAAGAGATAAAAACTGAAAGTAAAGCCGGATGCGGATTCTAGCGGGCCTATTTTGCGCTCATTTGAAGAAATCTATTTAAAATTCAGAGGTCGCGGTCTCCACAACAACAATTTTTTTCTACGAAAATTAGCTAAAAATTATAGACCGTTAAACCGTAAACTTAACTAAACGTACAGTCAAAGCATCAGAGAAATAGTCTATTGGAAATGAATTTTCTGTCAATATTTTAGTAAAATGAAGGACAATCACGGTTGAAGATGAAACTTAAGGGTTTGCACAACACTTGTCTTGCGACACTTTCTTTACATAATCCGTATTTGTTTCAGGTTCTTTGCCTAAATGTTGCGAATTTTGACGTTTCAAATCGCGACTTTGACGTTTTGAGGAAAACCCAAACATTTTTTCTATAAATTCCTATAACTTTTTTGTCTTTTAAATTACAGGTCTAAATTTTGGTACATGGGTCACTATAACACAAACATATAAAAAACTCTGGACGCAGCAAGTGCGTTATGGTAGTGAATTTTCATTAAAATGTTTTTAATTGCAAATATGTGTGTTTCCTTTTTAAGAAAGCAGGCATCAATTTTGGTTACCAGTATAACCTATATAGTAAAAACAATGTGCCATGTTTCATAAAAATAAGTTTATTGTGTGAAAATGTACAAAAATTTCCAAAAGTAAACTTAAAGTGTTCCCGGAAAAACTCGTTTCTTGGTCAACCTTATAGGTTAATAGCAAATTGAGCTATTCAAATTTGAAGCATTTAATCAAAATTCGCTACCATAACGCACTTGCTGCGTCCCGAATTTCTTTTCTTACAAACATGCATCGCTGAAAAATTCAAAAATGCAATAACATAAGGCGTGTTTGATTAAAACAAAAAGAAAATTTGTATCACCAACGACTTATGGGCCAGCCTGTGATTGTAGAAATATTTTTTTAAGATGTAGCTCAAGACACCCTATAATTAATATATACAAATTTTCTTCATATCTTGTATAATAACGGATATATTGAGCTTTATTGATTTTTTACGAAAATTCGACAAAAATTATATACCATTAAACGATAAACTCTATAGCTAAGGCTACTGACAAGCATCAGAGAAAGGGTCTATTTGAAATGAATTTTCTGGAAACATTTTAGTAAAATGAAGGACAATGACGGTTGAAACTAAGACTTCAGAGTTTGTAAAAGATCCTTCTTGAGACATTTGATTTCCATATCCCGTATTAGATTCAAGTTCTTTGCCTAAATGTTGCCGATTTTGACGTTTTAAATCGCAACTTTGACGTTTTGAGGAAAACCCCAATTTACTTTTTTTTAAATGCCTATAACTTTTTTGTCTTTTGACCTACATAGCTGAATTTTGGTAGGTGGCTTACCTATAAGGATATTAACTAGCTTACCAAATTTGGTTGCCCTTACTTTGTTAATTCCTGAGATATAAATTTTTTTCGAAAGAAAACACAAAATTTTCCGGGAAAACCTGGGCAGATTTTCCTGGCTAACGAACTTATCCAAGCCATTTGCAAAAGGAAATTTTTCACCAAATTTAGTCAAAATCGGCCCATTATTTTTTGAGTTATCGGTGTGATACATATATATATATATATATATATATATATATATATATATATATATATATATATATATATATATATATATATATATATATATATATATATATATATATATATATATATATATATATATATATATATATATATATATATATATATATATATATATATATATATATATATATATATATATATATATATAAACATATAAAAATTGAAACGGACCCCGGATATGTGTTCTAGGGGGCCTAGTTCGCGGTCATTTGAAGAAATTTTTTCAAAATTCAAAAGTCGGGATCTCCTCATTAGTGAATTTTTTTTAAGAAAATTAACTGAAAACGCATTAAGAAACTTTTTATTAGAAATGATCAAAAAACTTTATTGTTGCAAGTTTATAAAATTTTACTGACTATTTCAGTATGTACCAAACATTTGAGATAAATTTCATATAAATATCAATATAGAAACCATGCAAGAATTTCTTTTAGAAACATGTCAGAAATGTACAATGTTTGTCTGATTTTTAATTAACGCTTTCCTCATTAATCATTAATAATAATATTATATACATATATATATATATATATATATATATATATATATATATATATATATATATATATATATATATATATATATATGTATATATATATATATATATATATATATATATATATATATATATATTCCAAGACACAGTGAAAAAACAGTAACGCTCTTGTCAGATGTATATAAATAATTGCCTGATTTTTAAATGAAAATGACAAAGACGTAAAGAAATATCTATACAACTAATAATGAGAACAATGTGACTCAGTTTGATGAGTTACAGCTAAATTATTTAGAAAGTATAGATAATGCAGAAGTCAATCAAAGATGACTTTCAAATGGTTAGTTAGGTAACTATGGTAACTATTGTAACTATTTCGTTGAGATAACATTTTAAGCATTTTAACTTCTAAGACGCCACAGAATAAAAGCTCGGGACGCAGCAAGTGCGTTATGGTAGTGAATTTTTATTAAATGCTTCAAATTAAAATAACTCAATTTTCTATAAACCTAAAGAGTTTAATATTAATACGTAGTAAGGTCTTTCCTAAGGCAAGATATACACAAAATTTCATTAAAATAACTTTGTAATTTTCGGAGAAAAAAAATTTTTCGAAAGAAAATTTAAAATTTGAATAACTCAATTTTCTCTAAACTTAGAAAGTTTAATTTTGGTAAGTAGTAAGATCTCTCCTGAGGCAACATATATAGTAAATTTCATTAAAACAGCTTTGTTACTTTGTTAAATTTTTTTTCGAAAGAAAACTCAAAATTTTCCCGGAAAACCCCGTCCAATTTTTCTGGCTAACGAACATATCCAAGCCATTAATAAAAGAAAGGCACTTGCCAAGTTTCATCGAAATCGGTTAATTATTTTTTAAGTTATCAGACGGATACATATATATATATATATATATATATATATATATATATATATATATATATATATATATATATATATATATGTAAAAAATTGAAACTGACCCCGGATATGAGTTCTAGAGGTCCTAGTTCGCACTCATTTGTAAGAATTTTTGCAGTCTCACCATCGATACCTCTCTATTAGTGAAATTTTTTTAAATAAAAATTCACTAAAAGTTCGGGACGCAGCAAGTGCGTTATGGTAGTGAATTTTTATTAAATGCTTCAAATTTGAATAACTCAATTTTTTATAAACTTAGAAAGTTGAGTTTTGGTGTGTAGTAAGGTCTTTCCCACTCACCGGCAGCGATGATATTTTCAAATTACTTCTGTCGTTGAGATCGAGCTTAAAGTAGAGGGTAATGCACAATAGGCTAAGGGTTGCAGTGCTATCGGGCGGCAAAGCCGCGGGCGAGCCCTGAGGGAGAAAAAAGGTCTTTCCCAACGGCAACATATCCACCAAATTTCATTAAAATAGCTTTGTAATTTTCGGAGAAAACATATTTTTTAAGAAAACCTTGTCCGATTTTCCTGGCTAACGAACACGTCCAAGCCATTGATAAAAAATTCTGGACGCAGCAAGTGCGTTATGGTAGCGAATTTTGATCAAATGTTCATATTTGAACAGCTCAATTTGCTATTAACCTATAAGGTTGACCAAGAAACGTATTTTTTCGGGAACATTTTAAGTTTACTTTTGGAAATTTTTGTACATTTTCACACAATAAAGTTATTTTAATGGAACATGGCACATTGTTTTTACTATATAGGTTATACTGGTAACCAAATTTGATGCCTGCTTTCTTAAAAAAAACACACATATTTGTTATTAAAAATATTTTTATGAATAAAAAATTCTGGACGCAGCAAGTGCGTTATGGTAGTGAATTTTCATAAAAATATTTTTAATAACAAATATGTGTGTTTTTTTTAAGAAAGCAGGCATCAAATTTGGTTACCAGTATAACCTATATAGTAAAAACAATGTGCCATGTTCCATTAAAATAACTTTATTGTGTGAAAATGTACAAAAATTTCCAAAAGTAAACTTAAAATGTTCCCGAAAAAATACGTTTCTTGGTCAACCTTATAGGTTAATAGCAAATTGAGCTGTTCAAATATGAACATTTGATCAAAATTCGCTACCATAACGCACTTGCTGCGTCCAGAATTTATTATCTTACAAACATGCATTATATTTCGATGGAAAATGCAAAAATCCAATAACATAAGGCGTGTTTAATTTAAAAAAAAAGGAAATTTGCATCACCAACGACTTAGGGACCACCCTGTGATTGCAGAAATATTATTTTAAGATGTAGCTCAAGACACCCTATAATTAATATATACAAATTTTCTTCATATCTTATATAATAACGGATATATTGAGCTTTATTAATTTTTTACGAAAATTCAACAAAAATTATATACCATTAAATGATAAACTCTATAGCTAAGGCTATAGCCAAGCATCAGAGAAAGGGTCTATTTGAAATGAATTTTCTGCAAATATTTTAGTAAAATGAAGGACAATGACGGTTGAAACTAAGACTTTAGGGTTTGTAAAACATCCTTCTTGAGACATTTTATTTCTATAGCCCGTATTAGATTTAAGTTATTTGCCTAAATGTTGCCAATTTTGACATTTTAAATCGCCACTTTGACGTTTTGAGGAAAACCCCAATTTATTTATTTTTAAATGCCTATAACTTTTTTGTCTTTTGACCTACATAGCTGAATTTTGGTAGGTGGCTTACCTATAAGGATATTAACTAGCTTACCAAATTTGGTTGCCCTTACTTTGTTAATTCCTGAGATATAAATTTTTTTCGAAAGAAAACACAAAATTTTCCGGGAAAACCTGGGCAGATTTTCCTGACTAACGAACTTATCCAAGCCATTTGCAAAAGGAATTTTTTCACCAAATTTGATCAAAATCGGCCTATTATTTTTTGAGTTATCGGTGTGATACATATATATATAAATATATATATATATAAATATATATATATATATATATATATATATATATATATATATATATATATATATATAATATATATATATATATTATATATATATATATATATATATATAAACATATAAAAATTGAAACTGACCCCGGATATGTTTTCTGGGGGGCCTAATTAGCGCTCATTTGAAGAAATTTTTTCAAAATTCAAAAGTCGGGATCTCCTCATTAGTGAATTTTTTTTAAGAAAATTCACTAAAATTCTGGACGCAGCAAGTGCGTTATGGTAGTGAATTTTCATAAAAATATTTTTAATAACAAATATGTGTGTTTTTTTTAAGAAAGCAGGCATCAAATTTGGTTACCAGTATAACCTATATAGTAAAAACAATGTGCCATGTTCCATTAAAATAACTTTATTGTGTGAAAATGTACAAAAATTTCCAAAAGTAAACTTAAAATGTTCCCGAAAAAATACGTTTCTTGGTCAACCTTATAGGTTAATAGCAAATTGAGCTGTTCAAATATGAACATTTGATCAAAATTCGCTACCATAACGCACTTGCTGCGTCCAGAATTTATTATCTTACAAACATGCATTATATTTCGATGGAAAATGCAAAAATCCAATAACATAAGGCGTGTTTAATTTTAAAAAAAAGGAAATTTGCATCACCAACGACTTAGGGACCACCCTGTGATTGCAGAAATATTATTTTAAGATGTAGCTCAAGACACCCTATAATTAATATATACAAATTTTCTTCATATCTTATATAATAACGGATATATTGAGCTTTATTAATTTTTTACGAAAATTCAACAAAAATTATATACCATTAAATGATAAACTCTATAGCTAAGGCTATAGCCAAGCATCAGAGAAAGGGTCTATTTGAAATGAATTTTCTGCAAATATTTTAGTAAAATGAAGGACAATGACGGTTGAAACTAAGGCTTTAGGGTTTGTAAAACATCCTTCTTGGGACATTTTATTTCTATAGCCCGTATTAGATTTAAGTTATTTGCCTAAATGTTGCCAATTTTGACATTTTAAATCGCCACTTTGACGTTTTGAGGAAAACCCCAATTTATTTATTTTTAAATGCCTATAACTTTTTTGTCTTTTGACCTACATAGCTAAATTTTGGTAGGTAACTTACCTATAAGGATGTAAACCTGCGTACCAAATTTGGTTGCCCTTACTTTGTTAATTCCTGAGATATAAATTTTTTTCGAAAGAAAACACAAAATTTTCCGGGAAAACCTGGGCAGATTTTCCTGACTAACGAACTTATCCAAGCCATTTGCAAAAGGAATTTTTTCACCAAATTTGATCAAAATCGGCCTATTATTTTTTGAGTTATCGGTGTGATACATATATATATATAATATATATATATATATATATATATATATATATATATATATATATATATATATATATATATATATATATATATAATATATATATATATATATATATATATATATATATATATATATATATATATATATATATATATATATATATATATAAACATATAAAAATTGAAACTGACCCCGGATATGTTTTCTGGGGGGCCTAATTAGCGCTCATTTGAAGAAATTTTTTCAAAATTCAAAAGTCGGGATCTCCTCATTAGTGAATTTTTTTTAAGAAAATTCACTAAAAAGGTACTTGCCGAGTTTCATCCAAATCGTAAATTATTTTTTGAGTTATCGGTTTGATACATACATACATACATACATACACACACACACACACACACACAAATATATATATATATATATATATATATATATATATATATATATATATATATATATATATATATATATATATATATATATATATATATATATACAGGGTGGTCACTTTTAAGTGGGCCACCATTGGGATCTCCCAAACTATAAAAGATACCAAGTCGGTTATATTAGGAAACGTGTGTGTAATTTCAGTTTGTTTTAGAAGCTTAAGTCAAATTTCAAATAACTTGAATGATTGCTGAATTATCATGAAAAAGCCTGGACGCAGCAAGTGCGTTATGGTAGTGAATTGTCATAAAAATGTTTTTAATAGCAAATATTTGTATTTTTTTTAAGAAAGCAGGCATCAAATTTCGTTACCAGTATAACCTATATAGTAAAAACAATGTGCCATGTTTGATCAAAATAACTTTATTGTTTGAAAATGTACCAAAATTTCCAAAAGTGTTCCCGAAAAAACTCGTTTCTTGGTCAACCTTATAGGTTAATAGCAAATTGAGCTATTCAAATATGAAGCATTTGATCAAAATTCGCTACCATAACGCACTTGGTGCGTCCAGAGTTTCTTTTCTGACAAACATGCATTATATTTCGATGGAAAATGCAAAAATGCAATAACATAAGACGTGTTTGATTTAAAAAAAAAAGAGAATTTTTATCACCAACGACTTATGGGCCACCCTGTGATTGTAATTAGCGCTCATTTGAAGAAATTTTCTCAAAATTCAAAAATCGCGATCTCCTCATTAGTGAATTTTTTAAAGAAATATCACTAAAAACTGAAAAGTTTTTATTTTTTATTTCCTCGATAACTTTTTTATTATATAATAGAATGTTACTGAAGTCGGTAGGTTTCCATAAATCGGGAAAAGCTATCAGATGCTGCTCTTAAAAAAATTCTAAGCCTACTCGATTTTATTTATTTTCAGTGGCTGAAGAGGTTTTCTGTGTACGTGGAATAAATAATTCCATGCCAGCTTGGATAATTTCGGTGACGTTTTGCGAGATATCAGAGGGGTCAGGATGAGAGAAGCAGACAGACGCCCATGGAAATGAGGAAAAGTAATCCCGCATTTAGTCCCAGTTCGCGGAGCTCTGGTTGCATTGCGCATGAAGCAGTGACCATGCCGTGGTCTGAGCGACCAAGGGGGTTGGTGACTGGTGTCCTATAGCATTATTCGGATTTTGTAGTAAGGAGATCCAAGTGATTTGAGCTCTGTGTTGGGATGCGAGGAAAGTAAGTACGTTGCTAAACCATATTGGCTAAAGAATTGCTGACTGCAAAGGCCTCCGCTACTCTCTCTTGTGGATCGGTTTTTGAAGATCCTAGCCATTCCTTATTATGGACCTTGAAGTCACCAAGAATAGTCACCTCGGAGGAAGGATATTCAGAAATCAGATGGTCCGTTTTTCAGAAAGGTAGTCGAAGAGCTGGACAAAGTTGTTGTCGGAAAGTGACCCGTAAATGCAACAGATGAATTTAGTTGCAGCCCTTAGACAGGGTTTCATCCAAAGTATGTCTTTTCTTCCAGTTTCTAAATTGGGGAGTCTGGTGCAGGGTAGATTGTTACGGAGGTATGCGCACACACCTCCATGCAATCTAAAGGAAGTAATGAGCTCATACCCCTGGAAATTAAGGTGATTAGTGGCTGTTTTGGCACTGATTTGGTTTTCGGTGAGGAAGAGTAGTTGGGGCCTATTAGCCTGGAGGAAATGGTGGACGGAGTTCAGGTTAGAATTAAGGCCAGATATATTCGAGAAGGATATGTTAAATCTTGATACCGACACCCCCTGCACACCCCTTTCCCGAAGATCCGAATGGAGGGGTATTTTATCTCCGGAATCTTTTGTACAAGGAGGAGCCATCATCGTTTTTGTTTATAAGGGAAACCGACTCATACACCAGAACCGGAAACGTCCGTTGGGACTTCACTTTTTATCTTCTCTGATGTAATCAGAGAAGATAAAAAGATGTGTGCCATAAAATGGTTTGATTCAAGACGTCAATTTTGCTCCTTCTGCATGTGGAGCAGAACCTGTGGGCTCTTGCACACGGTGGTGTAAAGCTGAACGTAAATATATTGACGTGAATCAACCTGCAGTTGTGAAGAGTTACAATATCACTATGGGTGGCGTAGATTTTCTCGACCGAGTTATTGGTAATTATTAGATGCAGACAAGAACTAAAAAATGGACAATTCGAGATATCTTCCATTTTTCAACTTTTTCAATACAGCTAGTTGGCTTAAATAGCGCAAAGACATATTACATTGTTTTAATTTTAAATTTTCTATAACAAGGGATTTGTTTGCTGCTGGTTCGTCGAATGGGAGTGATTGTGATTCTGAGAGTGATGACGATGATGCGCGGCCTTGAAAAGGAAGAATAACGTCAATTCCAGATCGTAGCTGCAGAAGAAAATATGCAAAACATATGCTAACAAATATGACTTAAGCTCAGAAAACATGTTGAAAATTTAGATATCCTGGCTGTAAGATGTTAACTTTTGTAAAATGTAAAACGTGCAATGTTTTCCTCTGTTTTTCAACAAGTAGAAACTGCTACTCTAAATTCCACGAAAACCAAATTTCATGAAAATATTTGCTTTTGAAAAGAGACCTAAATTTTGTTAATTTAAGTGATTTTGTGTTTTTAAATATTTTCCTATAAAATAAATTATCCAACATTATGTTTTTTCTGGTGGTTGAGTTCCAAAGTATCTTATCATGGTCCTCAAGACGTAGGGGCTTAACTGACAAAAAAGCGAAATTGAGTTAAACCTTGCAAATCAAATGTTTCACCATGCTTTATGTTACCACGAAAGGGCTTATCTGAGTTCAAGGTTAAGTTAGTAATGCAATATGATACTTGGACCAATCTTATATGTCTTAAAATATTAACTCGACGAAGGGGCTTATGTAATTAGGCCTTTTCGTAAAAAATATATTTAGAGGACTTTAGGAAAACATTACTTTCACGAAGAGGCCTAACTAACGCTTTGCGTCTGCGCCTGTAATTATACATAAGAATAAGAATATAACACAAACCACTCTTTTAAACATCGACATTCCTGATAAACACAAAATAGCCAAACAACCCGAAAAATATATCGCTAAGGGGAAATCAAGAGAGTATGTATTAGAGAAAAAAAATCAACACAAAAGAGATAGCAAAGACTCTCTCCTCTCCAATACAAGTCTCCGACCAAAAAACTGATTGTCCCTGAAAGCAAAATGGGTATCGGTTGCGCAATGCTGAATCTTGCAAGAGAATCGGTTAGATGTGTTTTTTGTTTAACGATGATATTTGGTAGCAAATTTGTAACAAATTTTATAATCTAGGAGATTTGTAGTTGAATCGCGAATACGTAGTTCGTTTTATTAATGAGGAATATATTAAAAGAAAAACTATAACAACGCATCAGTCCAGGCGTCAAAAGACTAAGCATGTTTTTCTTCCGTTGGAGCGAAAAACAAAGAAATGGTATGCAAAAGTATGTTTTTACATTAGGGATTACCGATAAAGCCATGCGTACTGCAGTAAAAAAAAGCAGCGGTATAATTACTAAAGATGTGTGTGGAGGTCGCCAGCATTCGTATGCTTTAAAAGACAAAGCCTTACGAGTATCTGTAATCAATCATATTAAACAATTTCCAAAAGTGGAGTCCTACTATTGCCGCAAGAGTTCAACAAGGAAATACCTATATAGCGATTTATCTCTGCCATAAATGTATTTAGAGCATTGTGCAGAAAATTGCATTGAGAAAGCATATTTTTCTTTATACGGTCAAATTTTAAAAAGTATGCAGCTGTCTTTTCACAGGCCTAAGAAGGACCAATGCAGTCTTTGCATGTCATATTTACAGGAATCTGATGGAATCAAGACAAATTAAAATGATCAATATGAAAAGCATATAAAAGAAGAAAAGGTTAGAGACATAAAAAATATTTGCAAAGAAGAACCCAGCTTTATAAAATGTCTGTGGTTTGTGCTTCGTTTGACCTGCAACAGGTTATTCATGTACCTATATCAAACGATAACAAAATTTTCTACAAAAGAAGGCTCGGGGTTTTTAACTTTACAATATTCGATATTGGCTCTATAGATTGTTTTTGTTTTACCTGGAATGAGGGAAATGGTAAACGAGGTTCCTGTGAGATAGCGACAGCTTTGTATACTTTTTTAGGTAGATACTTCAAAGATTGAACTAAGACATTATACCTATTCGCAAACGGACGTGGAAGGGGACAAAATAAAAAATCTGTACTGTATGTAATTAACAACAGCACGAATTTAGAAAAGATATTCCTTAGATTCTTTGCCCCTCACCATGGTCAAAACGATGGAGACTCGGCCCACAGCGCGATTCCAAATGCTCCAAAAATTAGCTGGTGATATCATGGTTCCCACGCAACTCATTTCAGTGTTTCGTCTGGCGAGAAGAAAGAATCCATATACTGTTGTCCCCTTAAGCTACACTTACTTTTTAGATTTTGAGATGTTTTCGCAAAATCTTCGACTTCTCTCCGTTCCTACAGTTGATAGCAGTTCAGACAAAACATAAAAGTGGAATGAAATGGTTAAGTTTGCTGTAAAGAAAAGTGAGCCGATAAAGATTAATTTTAAGGATAACCATTTAGAAACTCAGTATAGGTGAATCAGTTTAAAAAGGCACATCTGCCTCTGTTATGCATTCAGTTATGCACAATAATATACCCAAGCTTTACAAAGAACTACCTCCAGTGGTGCAACACCAGTTGTGAAAGAAAAAGAACAGGCGGACTTTTATCGCTCATTACCTCATTACACGGCACATTTTCGGTTTTTGTCTGTAAAATATAACTGAGTAAACACATTTCTTACTCACTTTGGCCTTTTTGCACACCAATAAAATTTGGAATGTACCTTCCTTTTGTAAATGGCTTGGATTAGTTCGTTAATCAGGAAAATCGGACGAGTTTTCATTCAAAAAAAAAAATTATATCTCCGGAATTAACAAAGTAAGGGCATCCAAATATGGTACACGGGTTTATATCATTATAGGTAACCTACCTACCAAAATTTAGCTCTGTAGGTTAAGTGACAAAAAAGTTACAGGCATTTAAAGAAAAATAAATTTGGGTTTTCCTCAAAACGCCAAAGTCGCGATTTCGAACGTCAACATTGGTAATATTTAGGCAATGAACCTAAAACTTATCTGAGCTATGGAAAGAAAATGTCTCAAGAAGAATGTTTTACAAAGCCTGAATTCCTGGTTTCAATCGTCATTGTCCTTCATTTTACTAAAATTTTCGCAGAAAATTCATTTCAAATAGACCCTTTCTCTGATGCTCTGGCAGTAGTTTTGGCTATATAGTTTATCGTTTAATGGTATATCATTTTTGTCGAATTTTCGTAAAAAAATCATTAAAGCTCAATATATCCGTTATTATGCAAGTTACGAAAAAAATGTATACATTAATTATAGGGTGTCTTGAGCTACATCTTAAAAAATATTTCCATAATTACAGGCTGGCCCATAAGTGGTTGGTGATTCAAATTCTTTTTATTTTATTTAATCGAACACAATGTTATTTTCCATCGAAATATAATACATCTTTGTAAGAAAAGAAATTCGGGACGCAGCAAGTGCGTTATGGTGGCGAATTTTCATTAAAAGCTTCAAATTTGAATAGCTCAATTTGCTATTAACATATAAGGTTGACCAGGAAACCAGTTTTTTCGGGAACAATTTAAGTTTTCTTTGGAAATTTTTGGTACAGTTTCAAACAATAAAGTTGTTTTTACGAAACATGGCACATTGTTTTTACTATATAGGTTATACTGGTAACTAAATTTGATGCCTGCTTTCTTAAAAAAAAACCACATATTTGCTATTTAAAAACATTTTTATGAAAATTCACTGCCATAACGCACTTGCTGCGTCCAGAAGTGTCTTTTTTTTGCAGCCACAAATGGGCTTATCTACAAAAACAAATTTTTTGGGTTCCTTTTTTGATTTTTTTTTTACTTTAGTTATTTTAAAATAACTTTGCGGTATTTTATATTTTCATAAAAAAACCGTAACCCTTTTGGAATTAAACATTAAATAATTAATTTTCACATCAAAATACTATAAAATCTTTAAAACGCTCTCCTGAAAAATAGTGATATATCAAGCTGCTACGTCCTGAGGACGACGATATTTGATACCTTACTAAAAAGTTTTTGAAGCAATTTTTTGTTTGTTTTTAAGTGTTTTATAACTTCCTAACAACTAAACAAAACCACGCCAAATTTTTAGGACTCCCAATCAAAAATTGGGAATCAGGAGGTTATAGCATTCCAAGAGGACCGGTGAAGTCAGTTCTATATCTGCTGTTGATAAAACATTACATTTCTACTTTATCTCAATCGGGATAATTAAATTTTTAAAGGGTAAGGTGAAACGATTTCCAAAAAGTAGACATTTACTTGCTCTAAAGTCGCCGGTTTCAACTTAACGCCCTTTGCATTTGGCTGGCAGGATTATGCGGGATAAAATTGCCTAGAAATATTGACTTTTGTAGTTTAACTTGAGCAAAAATTATCCCCTGGTAAGAGGTGACATCGCCTTTAGACTGTGATTATACCATTTTGTCGAATAAGCCAGAATAGAATGGCCAAAACACTAATATGTTTTTAAAAAGTATATTCTAATATTTTAAAGTATTTCAAAAGACATGTGAAGTCAGTTGTATAGCTGCTGTTGCTAAAATATTGCATTTTTACTGTATCTCAATCACTTAAATCTTTGTTAAAAAAGTAAGATGGCAAAACATACTAAAACTAGGTATTTGTTTGCTGTTAAAGTTGCCGGTTCCAACTTACCGCCCTTTGCATTTTGTTGGCAAGGGCAGGAGTATTCGGGATAAAATTCCTTGGGAATATTCACTTTTGTAATTTAACCTGAACAAAAATTACCACCTGATAAAAACAGCTATGAACGAACAATTTCCTGCTATATTAACCATTATAGAGACATTCTACAATAATTAAAGTAACTAGGTACCTTGTATCCTCTAAATAAAGCAAAAACTTAGCATTGTTCTGTAAACCTGAAATCCTGCTGGCCGGCTGACCGTGACACTAAAATACCTATCTGAATCACCTCTGAATAACAAAACAATTGTAAATACGTAAATCCATTAATGATTCATGACATTATCTTGTACTTCTATCTAACATACTCACCATAACGCCCTTCTGTCGCCGCTGAACCCAGGGGGAATCAGATTATTATTTATCTCCACGATCGGCTGCTTAAAAATATCATTTACACTGAATTTAAATTCCATTTTTGATCACAATTAATACTTTGGTTTCAACTATTCAAACTTCCAAGGTCGACACTGTCACGAACTGTTTTGTATATAAATTACAGCATCATTTATCGACAAAAATAAATAAATAAATAACGTAAGTGTATAATAGAAAGATTTGGTTTACAATAATAAATGACACATCTGAGTTTGACAGAACACGTTAATATTTTTTTGACACCGCCGCCTTGTGTGTTCGCTTTGCCGTCTCGGTGACGAACGCTCTCGGGTCGCCGTTAGATTCTCCTTTATAAAAGGAAAGATACTCAGTGGGCTGTGCAACCATAGGCGGAGACATTGGGGATACGCAAGTACTAAATGATTTCATGCGTAGAAAATCGCCATACAAAACTAATGGGAAAATTACAATGCAGGATTACTCGAATGTCCAAGCAGACATTTCAAACTTAAACTAACCTTTTAAATTATTTCACTGTGTTTATGGTCTGTGGTGTTGTCTTGCTGATGGACCAGCAGAGAGATTTCTCCTTTTATCCCGCTATCCTGAGCCGGTAGAATAGACTTCTGTTGGTTAGGTTGTTGTGGTAAAGGTTTACTTTCGGGGCTCGTGTTCGATTTTTATGAAATTTTGTATATAGACGTGTATTAGGGTGCAGATGACGAAAATCACAATACAAATTAGGACAGAGGCCAACTTTTGGATTCTTACTGACAAGCAATTTTGGATATAATATTATATATTAAATTACGTTCCTGTACACCACAAGTCTTTGACTTATTGTATTAGCGTACTGTATAATTTACACAAATAAACTAATTATTATTATTATTATTGATTCGGACATTTTTGTAGGAAAAACGTAAGTTGTACTGACTTTTGCGGCATGTTTGTGTCATATTTTACACATTTTCGGGGGTCGTTCGTTTTATACCAAGCTAAAGAAGGGTGTATTTCACTATTCTAATTCATTTTCACGTAGTTAGTGCACCCCCTTAACTGTTTATGTGTCTCTGAAAATTACCCTTCTTTTCATCGTATAAGTTGAAATTGACATTTGACATTAAGTTGGTTTTATATGTCAAATGTCAATTTCAACTTACGATGAAAAGAAGGGTAATTTTCAGAGACTCATAAACAGTTAAGGGGGTGCACTAACTATGTGAAAATGAATTAGAATAGTGGAATACACCCTCCTTTAGCTTGATATAAAACGAACGACCCCCGAAAATGTGTAAAACATGCCGTAAAAGTGAGTACAACTTACATTTTTCCTACAAAAATGTCCAAATAACTCCAAAAGTTGGCTTTTGCTCTCATTTTTATTGTGATTTTCGTCATCTACACTCTAAAATACGTCTATATACAAAATGTCATTAAAATCGAACACGCGCCCCGAAAGTAAACCTTTACCATAATAATCATAATAATAATAATAATAAAAGCCTGGACGCAGCAAGTGCGTTATGGTAGTGAATTTTCATAGAAATGATCTGGCACAAAATATTTTATTATAACTTTTTTTTCTTGCAACATAGAAATCTTAATTTTGGTGTATAGTTTACTTTTTATATCGTAAACCTATCTACCAAATTGGGTTATCATAGATTTTTTATTTTTTAAGATAAAAATTTTTTTCAAATGAAAACTCAAAATTTTTTCGGAAAACCTTGTCCGATTTTTCAAGCCATTTACAAAAGGAAGCTACATGCCAAATTTTATCAAAATTGCCCTATTATTCTTTGAAATAAAAATTTATTTCGAATGAAAACTCAAAATTTTCCCGGAAAACCTTGTCAGATTTTCCTGACTAACAAACATGTCAAAGCTATTTACAAAGGGAAGGTACATGCCAAATTTTATTGAAATCGGCTTATTACTTTTTGAGATAAGAATTTTTTTCGAATGAAAACTCAAAATTTTCCCGGAAAACCTTGTCCGATTTTTCTGACTAACGAACTTATCCAAGCCATTTACAAAAGAAACGTACATGCCAAATTTTATCAAAATCGGCCCATTATTTTTTGAGTTATCGGTGTGATACATATATATATATATATATATATATATATATATATATATATATATATATATATATATATATATATATATATATATATATATATATATATATAAACATATAAAAATTGAAACTATGGGTTCTAGGGGTCCTAGATCGCGCTCATTTGAAGAAATTTTTTCAACATTCAAAAGTCGAGATCTCCTCATTAGTAAATTTTTTCTAAGAAAATTCACTAATAATTGAGGGCTTAAGGCTAAGGGTTTGTTCTTTTGTGTGTGTGGATGCATATATATATAGGTATATATATATATATATATATATATATATATATATATATATATATATATATATATATATATATATATACAGGTACATACTTACATTATCTCATACATCGATCTGTCTTTTTCGAATATATATATATATATATATATATATATATATATATATATATATATATATATATATATATATATATATATATAATTTTTTTACCAGGTGCCCTTAATAAAGTTACTGCTGATCGAGGCAGATCACGAAGATTAAAATCCAAAAATAGATACTAGGGAATGGCCAATCATCTGGGAGCATCCAATGCAACAATATGGGGAGTTCTTCACGAGCAACAATTGCGTCTATATCACATCCAACGTGTGCAGACACTATCGCCTGAAAGAGATTTTATACCTCGCCTACAATTTTGCCAATGGCTTCTTCAACATAATAATGTAGAGAACTTGTTGAATTGTGTATTGTTCACTGACGAGTCTGGATTTAGGCTCGACGGGATCGTCAATTTTCGTAACAGCCATATTTGGGCTGTCGAAAATCCCCACGCAGTTTTTGAAAGGCATCAATTTTCCTTAAATGTATGGGCTGGAATTGTAGGGTGTAATTTGATAGGATCAATTTTTTTACCTCACAGACTTAATGCTACAACTTATCTTGAATTCCTGCAAAATCAACTAAATGGGTTATTAGAAAATGTATATCTTGACATAAGACATAACCTGTGGTTTATGCATGACGGAGCCCCCCCCACATTTCGCCCTGAATGTCAGAAATTACCTAAGCAATACTTTTGGACGCAGATGGATCGGACGCGGTGGTCCTCAGCCATGGCCGGCTCGATCCCCTGATTTAAATCCTATGGACTTTTATTTATGGGGGCATCTCAAAAGTATTGTTTATGAAGCAAATGTTGAAAATGTTGATGATCTGCAGCAAAGAATTGTACTTGGATGCGAACAAATTAAAAATACACCAGAAATATTTCATAGAGTACGACGTTGTATGCTCCGTAGAATACGAAAGTCTATTGAAGTGTAGGGTGGCTATTTTGAACATTTATTGTAGTCCGGTATCATAAAATGCTATAAACTTTTTTTGTTGTTGTTTTATTTGTTGCTAACATTTTCAGACAATACAATTAATTACTTGGGAAAAATTAATTTTTGAGCGACATCGACATACAAAAATTGAAATATCTCGAAAATGGTGTGTCTGAGAGATTTGGATCAAATATACATTTTTTGCTTACAATTCATAAGGGCTGCAATGTAGCTATATGGTAAATCGATATTACTGGGTGTCAAAAAATTATAGCCAATTGAATGCAAGTATAGTCGTACAGGTGGCGCCCTCTGTCAGCAGTGTTATTAACAATAACATATTTAAATTTCTTGCCTTCAAAAACCCCCGCATGCCAGCTTTCACGCCAAATTTTTAATTTGACTCAGACTTATTCCTGAAAAACTGACATAAACATAATTTTAACACGCTGTATTTAAAAAACTAAGCATTTGCGAACCTTTGTTTATATGAAAAAATAGTCTTATTTTTTTGTGCTGAATGTGCATCTGTAACATAGACCATTATTTTTGAAACAGCCTGTATATATATATATATATATATATATATATATATATATATATATATATATATATATATATATATATATATATAAATAAATTGAAACTGACGGCGGATATGGGTTCCAGGGGTCCTGGATCGCGCTCATTTGAAGAAATTGGGATCTTGTATGATTTGTATTAACATAATTTCGCAAAATCGCTTGCACCTTGTGTATTCACGCAGTTCCAAAATTTGGACCGTCTGAATATGGTACGGATGCCGTTTTAAAATTCTATGAGTAGTAGACGTTGAGACACCAGTTCGTCTCTGTACTTTCCGCGTCGAGGTACCAAGTTCTTCGATAACAGCATCCAGGACAGCATCATCGTCTGCAGTTCCCGGTCGTCCAGTTCGATCAACGCGATCGATGCCAGGCATTCTAACAGCGCTGTTATCGAAGAACCTGGTACCTCGACGCGGCCAAATGGCCAAAGATATTTGGCGTTTTTACAAAAGAATTTGCGAGAACTGCTGGAAGGCACCCCATTAGAACTTCGAAGAACAATGTGGTTTTAAAATGATGGATGCCCAGCCCACTTTACCTTAGCAGTAAGGCAATACCTGAATCAGACATACCCGGGCAGGTGGACGTGAAAGGAATATCAGCTCAAGAAATTTCACGAAGCAGTCTAAGAAGCCTAAGAGGATCGTTCCTAAGACGATATCGTTTATGTATAAGACAGATAGGCCGTCATATAGAGCATCTGTTATAAATAGAATAATTTTTGTAAACGTCACAATCTGTTTATTTTTATTTATTAGCTACCTGATTTCACTTCCAAATTTACTTTCAATCGTCGATAGTGAATTACTTTTAGAGATATTGATAATGTTTTATACCATTTGAGAATCTTCATAAAACAGGGAAGTTTTTGAAATTATGAGCCAGTAAATGTTACTAATTTTTTTTTCAGTACGGAAGTTTATTCCAAATTTTAAAAAAATGGGGAAGGCTTTTTAATTTTTTTTCTTCAGATTTTCTAAATAATAACACAAAATATTTCAGGCTGAGTCAATAACGCCATTATTGAGGATTAGCATGCACAATAATTACATTCCGGAAATGTTTCTTTCAGCATATGGGGCGCAAAATACCTTAAATTTGACAATTTCAATTTTTTTCATAAAATTGTCGATATCTTGAAAACCGTAAACTTTTTGATAAGATCATATAGGGTTTTTCTGAAAAGGCTTTAGCTAGCCTATCTTCGTGTGAGGTTTGATTTACGACTTTTGGGACACTGTATATATATATATATATATATATATATATATATATATATATATATATATATATATATATATATATATATATAATATTATAAAATATTATTATTATTCATCTTTATTGTTTAAAATTGTACAATATGCCAATACAAAAAAGTCCTATGACTTGTGGAGTATTTTGACATAATTTTGCTGAGTTCGTTCTAAATATGTTTGACATCTATCACCTAATGATACACTTCAAATTTTGACATGCCAAAATTTATTGAAACTAATTTTTTTCTTCTTCACTCATCTTAAACTTCAATCAAAACCTTCACTGCCTGGATGTTGCTTTCCATACCAAATTGCTGCCTAACAAATGCCCTTTCTTTATTATGTATATTTATGCCACAATTATAAATTTTGTGTGGAGCCAAAATGACTCTGACATAAGTAATCAAGGGTAAGAAAATTATATATATATATATATATATATATATATATATATATATATATATATATATATATATATATATATATATATATATATATATATATATAGGGTCATTGATGGTAGATGGTAGGTTAGACGTTTATGGAAAACGGGACTTAGGATTAATCTGAAAATTTGGACACTGCCATAAATGGACACGACCTATCCTTCTAAAATATTTTTATTTTGGCGGTGTTGCCGCTTCTACCTAAAAGTAGTTACAACTTTCTTATTTTTAATGGGACAGCCTGTATATTATTTTATTTTTAGAATTGTAATTTCTTTATGATCAATTTTTTAAATAGCTTTATATTCCTATCTACATCAGTTTTCGAGATAATACTTATTTAATATTTTTTTCTCAGAAAAATGGTCCCTCTAAAATTTTAATTTAGCTGCTATTTGAACCCATAGAAGGCTGAAATTTTTCCCAGAATTTGGAAAGCCTGGTATTTAATAGTTACCTAAATAAATTCATTTTATGTTATACAGGGCGGTTTAAAATGGATAATTTTAACGTTACACACAAAAAAGGCCAAAACTTTATTTTTTCAAATAGAACACCCCATATATTATTTAAAATTCTGGAAGGGAATTAAATTTACTCCAAACTGATGTATCATAGTGGTATACCTAGCTCGTCAAGTTTTCGAAATAATCGCAATAATTAACGAAAAACACATTATTTTTACATAATTGGTATTAGTTGGTCATGCAACGCCACCTGATTTGACAATTGCTTAATTGTTTACTGTGTTTGACAGACGCCGAAGTTTTAAGATTCATTTGTGATTTTCCACTTAATATTTATTTGAAAACAAGTTAAGATGGAGGCGAAATAATTACTCAAATGAAGTTTTGATGACACTATTTATTCTTCATGGATATGAGACAAAATTGTAGAAAGAACATGTAAGAAATTCAATGAAATGTATCATGAATTGCAACCAATGAGCGAAAGAAAGGTTATGCGAATACAAGATAATTTTGTCAATTATTATTTATTTTTTGATTCTAAACATTTTACAACAAATTTTCAAAATATCCCCCATTGAATTCTAAGAACCTCAAAATCTGGCGATGTACACCATCAGTTGTCGCTTTATGTATTTCATTAGCATGTAGTTGGTCGATGCAATTGGTCACACGTTGACGTAGCTCCACTTTAGTGTTCACCGGTGTCTGGTTTACCTTTTGTTTTAAATTACCCCAAACGTAGAAATCTAGGGGTGTCCTTAAAATGTGGAGGTATTGATTGCTATTTAATGGCTAATTGTAAATAAAAAATCTTATTTGGTTGTCTTTTAAGAGGCAAAAAACATTAAAACTAAATTTTTCTTGAAATCTACTCTGCTTGACCATGCGTGGATTTTGATTGGCCCAAAAATGTAGATTTCTTCTATTGATAATGCCCTCTCTCGAAAACTTAGCTTCGTCTGTTCATATTATTTTTCTCAAAAAGTTAGGATAGTCTTCAATGCGTATTAGAAGTGTCTCACAATGTTAAATGCGACGTCGGTAATCATCTGGTTTCAGGTGTTATAAATTTAAAACGATGCATGTTGTGATTGGCCAGAATCTTTTGCACCGCCTCATAAGTTACGCCTAAATCATATGCTGCACTTTTGATGGAAGTTTGTAGATATGTGTGGAAATAGGCTACGTTCACTATATTTTCTTCATTCGACGTTACAGGCTTTGGCAAAATTCGAGTTGCCCCAAGTTTTGAACCATAATTGATAAAATTATCTTGTATTCGCATAAACTTTCTTTCGTTCATTGGTTGCAATTCAGGATACATTTTATTGAATTTTCTACATGTTCTTGCTACAATTTTGTCAGGTTGTCCACGAATAAATAGTGTCACCAAACTTCATTTGAGTAATTATTTCGCCTCCATATTAACTTGTTTTCAAATAAATATTAAATGGAAAATAGCAAATTAATATTAAAACATCGGCGTCTGTCAAAAACAGTAAACAATTAAGCAATTGTCAAATCGCTTGACGTTCCATAACCAACTAATTCAAATTATGTGAAGATCATGTGTTTTTTTAGTAATTATTGCGATTATTTCGAAAACTTGACGAGTTAGGTATGCCACTATGGTACATCAATTTGGAATAAATTTAATTGCCTTTTAGAATTTTAAATAATATACAGATGTTATATTTGAAAAAATTAAGTTTTAGCCTTTTTTGTGTGTAACGTTAAAATTATCAATTTTAAACCGCCCTGTATAACATGAAATGAATTTATTTAGTTAACTATTAAATACCAGGCTTTCCAAACTCTGCCCAAAATTTAAGCCTTCTATGGTTTCAAATAGCAGCTAAATTAAAATTTTAGTGGTACCTTATTTTATGAGAAAAAAAAAAAGAAATAAGTATTATCTCGAAAATCGGTGTAGATGGGTATAGAAAGCTATTAAGAAAAAATGATCATAAAGAAATTTTAATTCTAAAAACAAAATAATATATAGGATGTCCTATTAAAAATAAGAAAGTTGTTACTACTTTTGAGTAGAAGCGGCAACACCGCCAAAATTACAATATTTTAGAAAGACAGGTCGTGCCTATTTATGGCAATATCCAAATTTTCAGATTAATCCTATGTTCAACCTACCATCGACCATCAATGACCCTGTATATATATATATATATATATATATATATATATATATATATATATATATATATATATATATATATATATATATATAATTATTTTATCTGAGTTGTATGTCATTGTGAAATAGAGTTCAAAAAATGTTCAAAACCATTGATGATTTGAATGTTTTGATCACTTGCTATAGATACTCTTAAATATAATAGCAATTTATGGCTTATAATAACTGCTTCATATCAAAATCAATACTGGATGCTTGGGATATATTTTTCTGGATATAAATCCACTTAAACCTTTATTACAGGGATTTTCCAACGCCATGCGTTCTATCAATCTTGTGCTGTCAATAAGGCCTTAACTCTAGAACCTCCTCGCCGAAACCAGATTAGAAAAGAGAGCATTAAACGCAAGAATTCAATAACGACTTACATGTTTGTAAAAGATAAGAGTAATACTGTCTTGAAATGTAATCCGTTTGGAAACAGACACCCATCAAAAATTTATTTGCTTCTAAATATAAAAAAAACCGTTTACAGTACGTGCGTGTTATACAAAAACACCAAATTATCCATTTAAATGTATACGAGGATTATGTTTCATGTTTGAAATAATGTTTCAGGTTGTAATATCGCCGTACTTCATACCTAATATTTTGCTTCGAATCATTGTGACGAAATGCGACACGAAAAATAGATAATGGAGATTTTGGTACAGACCAAATTGTCTTGATGTTTAAAATAAACTCACCGATCATACGGAATTTTTCAGAAGTGTGACTGGAACCAAATTTTAGAAAAGCTTATCACTACGACTAAGTCTGGACGCAGCAAGTTCGTTATAGAAGTGAATTTTCATAAAAATGTTTTTAATAGCAAATATGTCTCTCTAATACAAGCAGCCATCAATTTGGTTACCGGTATAACCTATATAGTAAAAACATTGTACCATATTTTATCAAAATAACTTGTTTCAAAATGTACAAAAACTTTCCGAAAATACACTTAAAATGTTTCCGAGAAAACTCGTTTCCTACCCGACGAACCTTAGGTTAATAGCAAATTGAGCTATTGAATTTTGAAGCATTTAATGAAAATTCGCTACCAAAACGCACTTACTGCTTCTCGATTTTTTTACAAACATGCATCATATTTCGATGAAAAATGCAAAAATGCAATAAGAAATGTTCAAAAAAAAATTGTAGGTATCACCAACGACTTATGGTCCGACCTATGATTATCAAAATAATATTAAAAGATGCAGCTCATGACGCCCCCTATAAGTAACGTATATTTTTTTTCTCGTATCTTGCATAATAACAATTATATTGATTGAAAGCGTCACTCTGTATATATGTAAACAGAAAGTAAACCCGGATCTGGATTCTAGGGGCCTAGTTTGCACTCATTTGAAGAAATCTGTTTAAAATTCAAAAGTCGCGGTTTCCTCATTAACGAATTTTTTCTACGAACATTAGCTAAAAATTATAAACCATAAACTTAACTAAAACTACTGCCAAAGCATCAGAGAAAGTGTCTATTTGAAATGAATTTTCTGGAAATATTTTATTAAAATGATGGTTATAGCTACAACTTAAAGGTAGTGGTACTAGAACCCATATCCTGAGTCAGTTTCAATTTATATATATACATACAGTGTGTCCAAGATAAGGAGGGGATAGCATGGGGAAATCGGAAACCGTAAGAGATACAGGGTGGGTTAAATTAGAAAAAAGTTGCCCATTTTTGAGCTCAATTAAACGGTATTTTTAAATTTTGGAAATTCCGATGATTTCCGGAGATATTTGAAAAAAACCGAAATTCGCCAATTTCGGTTTTATTTTTTTCTGACCTTATTTGACAAATGTGTTTCTTTTTCATTAATAAGTTTGAAAAATCTTACTGAAAATGTTGTACTTCATTGACATTTTAAAAGGTACGACCTTACCGAAATAAACGCTTTTCGAGTATTCAGGGCCGTACTCAGAAGATTATTACTGAATAATGTTGTTTTTTGACTGAAATAAGCTGAAAACATATTCAAACCATTAGAAATTATACATCCTCTAATTTAGATTTGAAAATGGTTTAAAGTTTTGAAATAAAAATTGCAGGGCCGTATTTAAAAAATTAAAGTTGATTATGGTTTCTCGGAGACGAAACGTGGAATAAAAAATCTGTAAACACCAGCTTGTAGAGCTTAAAAAGTGTACGTAAGAAAGTGTTTTTTGTTTTTCAATATCTTCTCAAATAAGGTCAGAAAAAATAAAACCGAAATTGGCGAATTTCGGTTTTTTTCAAATATCTCCGGAAATAATCGGAATTTCCAAAATTTCAAAATACCGTTTAATTGATCTCTAAAATGGGCAACTTTTTTCTAATTTAACCCACCCTGTATCTCTTACGGTTTCCGATTTCCCTATGCTATCCCCTCCTTATCTTGGACACACTGTATGTATATATATAAATTGAAACTGACTCAGGATATGGGTTCTAGGGGTCTAGTTCGCGCTCATTTTAAAAAATGTTGCAAAGTCTCACCATAATATATATATATATATATATATATATATATATATATATATATATATATATATATATATATATATATATATATATATATATATATATATATATATATATATATATATATATATATATATATATATATATATATATGATGCAAGTTGGCAAGTGCCTTTACTTAATTAATGGCTGGGTGAGTTCGTTAGCCAGGAAAATCTAACAAGGTTTTCAGGGAAAATTTTGAGTTTTCTTTCGAAAAAAATTGTTTTCTGCGAAAATTACAAATATATTTTAATGAAATTCGATGTATATGTTGCCTTTGGAAAGACCTTACCACATACCAAAATCCAACTTTCTAAGTTTATAGAAAATTGAGTTATTTAAATTTTGAATTTGTTTTCGAAAAAAATGTTTTCTCCGAAAATTACAAAGTTATTTTAATGAAATTTAGTGGGTATGTTGCAATGTGAAATGCCTTAGTACACACCAATATTATAGTTTATAAGTTTATAGAAAATTGAGTTATTCATATTTGAAACATCTAATAAAAATTGACTACCATAACGCACTTGCTGCGCCACGAACTTTTTTTTTCTTTAAATGCTTATAACTTTTTTGTCTTTAAACTTTCAGACCTAAATTTTGGTAAATGGTTGACCCTTTATATATATATATATATATATATATATATATATATATATATATATATATATATATATATATATATATATATATATACAGTGCGCGCTAAATGTATGGACCGGGAGTTATAAAATCTAAAGTAAGCGGCCAAAAAAATTGAAATTTGATATGCGCATATGGGTCGTATTTTCGCATATTATGACGTGATTTCTAAGTATTTACCCCTTTTATTACAGAATATACAGGGTGTAGGTCATTTTTTAAAATGGTAACAGGGCCGGTACTTGTTAATTTCTGAAAGTACAATATTTTCTGCTTCTAACAATGTATCACAAGATACACATTTGCATAACAAAAAATGAAAAAAATTAAATATGAAGTAAGACACCAATACGAACTGTTCGACTCGTTCCAACCTTATCAGCTTGTACTTTTTTGTCCATTATACCAGAAAAGAAATGAAATATAAAGTAACACACGAATACGAACTGGTCGACTGGTCTTAATAAATTACAAGCTTATCAGCTTGTACAATGTTTCGTTTTTTGTCTTACTAAGGATGGTTTATAAATGATATTTTTTACCTTAATAAGATAATAAAAATTTTAATTTACTGTCACAGTCAAGCTGACAACGAGTGCTTCCGCCTTTATTGATCAAGTAATATTGAGTAAAGTAACACACGAATACGAACTGGTCGAATGGTCTTAATAAATTCCAAGCTCATCTGCTTGTACATTGTCCCGTTTTTTGTCTTACTGAGGATGGTTTATAAATGATATTTTTTTACCTTAATAAGATAATAAAAATTTTAATTTACTGTCACCGTCAAGTTGATAACAAGTGCTTCCGTCTTTATTGGTCAAGTAATATTTGAGTGTTTCTGAAGTAATTTTTCAATTTGTCGTATAAGATATGGATCAATTAAGTGAAAAGCAGAGAATACAAATTTTAATTATATGAGGATATAGAGACAGGCAAAGACCTCACGAGGAGGTTTGTCCAATATTTAATGAATTGTATCCCGAAAGACTCCCTATTAGTAGAAGAACTGTGGGCAAAACTAACCAGAGATTTGAAGAGACGGGCATTGTTAAAAATAAACCAAAATTAGGTGGACCGAAATCTGCAACAACTGAGGAGAAACAGCTAGATACACAATTGGCTATTGCCGAATCTCCCCATGTCTCAACTAGGCAAGTTGCCCGATATCTTGAGATCTCGCAAACGTCGAATCGTAGGTTGTTGAAGAACGAAAAATACCATCCCTATAAAACCCAACTTGTGCAGGAATTATCTGATGATGATTTTGATAGAAGGTCAGAATTTTGTGGTGCCATGATGGATAGGTGTGTAAATGACCGCCAGTTTATTTATAAAATTTGTTTCTCCGATGAGGCAACGTTCCGTTTGAATGGAACTGTAAATCGCCAAAACTGTAGGTATTGGTCCGATAATAATCCTCACTGGATGAGGGAAAGTCATACTCAACACCCTCAAAAGGTTAATGTTTGGTGTGGCATTATTGAGTGATATATTGTTGGGCCTTTCTTCATAGACGGAAATTTAAAAGGCGACCGATATTTAGCACTTCTAAATAACTCCATATTACCATTTCTTGCAAGATTATATCCAGGAAACAATGGAAACATTCACGAAAGAATTTGGTTCCAACAAGACGGTGCACCACCACATTATGCGAAAAATGTGCGTGAATTATTAAATGATATCTTTCCTGGACGATGGATTGGTAGAAGAGGTCCATTGGAGTGGCCGGCTAGATCACCAGATCTAACTCCGTTAGATTTTTTCTTGTGGGGATACCTCAAGACCAAGGTTTACAAAAGTAAGCCAAATGATCTTGATGATTTGAAAAATCGAATTTCCGAGGAAATACATGATAATAATACCAACAAGCAAAATTAAAAAAAAAATTGATTGCATTCTTTTATGGACAGATTAGGCCATTGTGTTGCAGCAGAAGGCCAACAGTTCGATTATTTGGTATAACAATTATCTGATGCGATTGTTTCAAACTAACTAGAGATGGTTTAGTTTTTTTACATTTATGTATGTTTCGATGAAAATAAAAATTTGGAAACTTAGGTTTTTGTTTTTATACCCCAACAACTAATGTTTGTAGGCAACAAAAAATAATAATTTAAAAGTTAAAATATTTGGGGAAAATACGGATAATTATTGTCAGGTTCGTATTCGTGTCTTACTTCAGGTTTAATTTTTTTTCTGTAATTTTTTCTTATGCAACCCCCATCAACCCCACAATGGATTTAGCTGTATTTCATCTGGCAACGAATTATAAGATTTGACACTAAGATATATACAAGATCTTTGATCAATAGTTTTGCTCATTTTAGGAACAGTGATACTTCTTTTGTCACGCACGTTGTAGAAATCAGTCTTTGGTTCATCAACAATTTGGAAGTGATGGTAACACAAATACAGGAAATATATCTGCCTTGGATCCAAGAGTCCAGCATCGCGATAGACCGAGTCAAAAGGATAAGTCCTACCTTTGTTCAAAATTATCCAAAGAAATCGTTTTTGAGTCTTTTCCAACTTATTGACATGTCTGTTAAGTATTCCTTCTCACCATATTAAACTATACCTCAAATGTGACTCTACCAATGCCTGATATACAACCTTTGAATCTCTTAACAGCATGAACTCCTTTAGATGCTTCATTCCATACAGTTATGATCTTAGTTTGTTGTCTAGATAGTCAGCATGATGTTTCTACTCCAGATGATTGTCTATCACTACTCCCAAAATCTTTTCAGCAGACGCAATTTTCCTGTCCCCTATGGTTAAATATCTGTATTTAGGTAGGTGTGTTCTGTAAGAGGCAAATGGAATAAATGGAGTTTTGTTGTAATTTATTGTTAGGAGTTTAAAATCCAACCATTCGACAACACAGATCCTGTTCAGTCTTGACTTTAAGCTCGCACCAATTACTTGCACTCACAATAAGTGCTGTATCATCTGCAAAACTTATCAATTTTCTATTTATTTGCGTCCAGATTTTGACAGATCATTTCCATAAAAATTCACGACTATAACGCACTTGCTGCGTCCATACTTTTTTAAATCTATTTATTTATTGACTGTAACCCCTATGTAGCTCCCTGGTGAGCCGCTTGTGTTTTAAGCATTATCGATCCTTGTTCTGTGGAGCAACGAGAATCGGCGGTGCAAGTTATCGAGTGCGCACAAATTAAAAACACACATGGTCTACTGGCTTTTACCTGACCATACACTAAATAAATTATTACACTATTCATTGTATGTAATAGACTGGAGAGACCGTATAGTAATCTGTTTTATTGTAGTCTACTGCTTCCTTTATTAAACACCTGTTAAGTATTGTTTATTTATTTATAATGCAAAGGATAATGCTCATGTTTTTATTATGTGAATCATAACTACCTGTTAAAAAAGTAGTATTCCCGTATGATTGTTTTTCGTAAAGCTAATTCATTACCTGCATATAAATGCCTAAATATCATTTCTTTTCTTGACAAAAGGTGAAAGCCTTGTTGGGTGGTGTACCGTCAAATAGACTACATTAGTCAGTGGTCATCACACTCCAATTGCGACGTCGCAACCATGATCCTCCACCAGCTCTTCTCCTTTCATTGTAGCTTCTATACTTCATCAATTTGGCTAGGTTTTCAAGTTTTCTTTTGGTTTACTTCGCCCTTTTAGTGAATTTTTTTAGAAACAATTCACTAATGGGGAGATCCCGATTTTTGAATTTTGAAAAAAAATTCTTCAAATGAGCGCGAACTAGCACCCGTAGAATGTAGAATATATATATATATATATATATATATATATATATATATATATATATATATATATATATATATATATATATATAATTTCAACACACCACAAGGGCTCACAGCATAAATACTATCGTACCGTGGGTGTCGACAAGGAGGAAAGAAGCAACCTGTTATTCTGGACTTGAAGGTTTGGAAGTTCGGAGGAGAAGGAAAAACATGTGCCGGCAAGGATTTCCACAACTTGGAAGTCCTCGGGACAAAACAGCGGGCATAACAAGATATTCTATGTCTGGTGACCGGACAGTAAAAGGGTGCATCGCTCTGTTCCCCTGGTAGATCTATTGGGGGCAGCAGGTGGAGGAACTATAGAAGATGAAAGCTCCCCCGTGCAGATATCTATAAAAGAGAGAGAGGTCACCAACGGCACGTCGGCGAGCAAGGGATGGCAGCCTTTGGGTGATAGTAGGTTCACCGATAAGATGTATATCTCTCTTCTGAATGGAGTCCAGGATAGCGAGCGTAGAAGCTGCAGCGGCACCCAAGATGTGGGAGCAGTATTTGAGGTTTGGCCTTATTTGTGAAGTACATAAGGTAGAGAGATTAGCTGGTGAAAAGTATTTGCGAGCCCGGAAGAGGAAACCTAATTTCTTAGCAACCCCTTCTGCAATTGATGTGACATGTTGATCCCAATTGAGATTTCGATTCACAGAAATGCCAACAAGTGAAAACGACTCATTACTTTGAATAACTTGGTTGTTCAATATGATGGGTCTAGGGCTGGTGTATCTCTTATGAGATAGAAGGCAAGACCGAGATTTGTTGGAGTTGAATTGTACAAGATTTCTACTTCCACAGTTCAATATTTTTTGGAGATCCACAGAGACAGAACCCTCCATGAGTCTGCGATCCTCATCTAATTGGGCTGAAGAGACAGGCTTAGAATATTGTATATTTGAGTGGAGGGTGTTGTCGTCCGCGTAACTGTGAATTGGGTTGGATGTGCTCAAGATAAGCTCATTGATGTGGAGAAGAAACAAAGTAGGGGCTAAAGCTGAACCTTGACGGACTCCTGCATTAATTGGATACAGTTTACAGGAATGGCCATCCACGAAAACAGAAATGATTCAGTTGGAGAGGAAATTTGCGGTCCAGGTACAGAGTTTATTAAGCAGCGCTGTGTGCCAGACCTGGTCGAAGGCTTTGGATATGTCTAGAGGGACAATCTGGGATTCATCGTGTAGTTCCATAGACTTGTTCCAAGAATGGGTGACAAAGGAAAGGAGGTCGGCAGTTTATCTGCGCTGACGAAATCCATACTGCCTGTCGTGGATGAGACTAAGTTTTACAAGAAATTTTAATAATTCGGTGTTTATATATTTTCCATCACTTTAGAGACTGACGACTGAAAGGAGAGGAATAGGCATGTAGTTGCTAGGAAGCGGTTTGGATCCTTTCTTGGGGACGGGTTGTACTCGAGCAGTTTTCCAGTTACTAGGGACTATGCCTCTATTGTAAGATGTCAGAAACAAACGAGTCAGGACAGGAGCAAGTTCTGGTGCGCATTTTTTGAGAACAATTGCTGGGATCTCGTCAAGGCCAGAGGCTTTCCTGGTATTAAGAGAAGATAGCATTTTTCGTACCATTTTAGTTTTGAAAATGATATCCGTCAATTTATGCGCGACATATTGGGGACTGTTGGTGGTTGAACATTTGGAGGTGGGTTGAGAGTAGAATTGCCGGCGAACAACGAGGCAAAAAATTCAGCCTTGCCCAGGGCGGTAGAAACGATTTCATCCCCTGAAACAAGAGGTGGGAACGTGCTCGTGCAGAAATTATTCCTAATAGATTTAGCAAGAGTCCAGAAGGGTTTGCTGCCGTTGGAGCTTGATATGACTTTGTTTTTGATCTGGTTATTAAACGAGTTTTTGCCTCAGAAAGTTTGCGGACATAGCGGTTTCTTGCGTCGTTAAATGATTGACGGTTTTTTTTGACTGGGATTGTGTAGGAGCGTTTTGTGAGTTTTGACCTTTTCAAGTCTGGCCTTGTCACAGGATTTAGAGAACCGGGGCTTTTGAGTGGCTGAAGACGTTTTCTGTGTACGTGGTATAAATAATTCCATGCCAGCTTGGATAATTTCGGTGACCTTTTGTGAGATATCAGAGGGGTCAGGTTGAGAGAAGCAGACAGACCCCCATGGAAATGAGGAAAAGTAATCCAGCATTTCTTCCCAGTTCACGGAGTTGTAGTGCCAAACAATACGTGGGTGTGATGATTGTGTCACCTCGGGTGGCATTGCGCACGAAGCAGCGACCACGCCGTGGTCTGAGCGACTAAGGAGGCGGTGACTGATGTCTTATAGCATTCAGGTTTTGTAGTAACAAGGAGATCCAAGGGATTTAAACTGAGTGTTGGGATGCGGGGAACGTAAGTAGGTTGCTGAACCATATTGGCTAAAAAATTGCTGACTGCAAAGGCCTCCGCTGCTCTCCCTTGTGGATCGGTTTTTGAAGATCCTAGCCATTCTTAATTATTAAAGTCACCAAGAATAATGACCTCGGAGGGAGGATATTCAAAAATCAGATGGTCGTTTTTTTTTAGAAAGGTAGTCGAAGAGCAGGACAAAATTGTTGTCAGAAGGTGACCGGTAAATGCAACAGATGAATTTATATGCAGCCCTGAGAGAGAGTTTCATCGAAAGTATGTCTTTTCTTCCAGCAAAAACCGAAACACAATCTAATCCACGACAGGCAGTATGGATTCCGTCAGCGCAGATCAACTGCCGACCTCTTTTCCTTTGTCACCCATTCTTGGAACAGGTTTATGGAACTACACGGTGAATCCCAGATTGTCGCTTTAGACATATCCAAAGCATTCGACTAGGTCTGGCACGCAGCGCTGCTTAATAGACTTCCAGCCTATGGCCTACCACCAAAACTCCGTACCTGGACAGCAAATTTCATCTCCAACCGGAGCATTTCTGTTGTGGTGGATGGTCATCCCTCTAAACTGTATCCAATTAATGCAGGAGTTCCTCAAAGTTCGGCTTCAGCCCCTACTTTGTTTCTTCTCCACATCAATGACCTCCTCTCTAGCACATCCAACCCAGTTCACAGTTACGCGGACGACAGCACCCTCCACTCAAATATACAATATTCTAAGCCTGTCTCTTTAGCCCAATTAGATGAGGATCGCAGACTCATGGAGGGTTCTGTATCGGTGGATCTTCAAAAAATATTAGACTGGGGAAGTAGAAATCTTGTACAATTCAACCCCACCAAATCCCAGTCTTGCTTTCTATCTGATAAGAGATACACCAGCCCTAGACCCATCACGATGAACAACCAAGTTATTAAAAGTAATGAGTCCTTTTCAATTGTTGGCATTTCTGTGGGTTGAAATCTCAATTGGCACCAACATGTCACATTAATAGCAGAAGCGGTTGCTAAGAAATTAGGTTTCCTCTTCTGGGCTCGCAAATACTTTTCACCAGCTAATCTCTATACCTTATACACTTCACAAATAAGGCCAAACCACGAATGTTGCTCCCACATCTGGGGTGCCGCTGCCGCTCTACACTCGCTATCCTGGACTCCATTCAGAAGAGAGCTATACGTCTCATCAGGACCCTACCCTCACTCAAAAGCTGCCATCCCTTGCCCACCGACGTGCCGTTGGTAACGTCTCTCTCTCTTTTATAGATATCTGCACGGGCACTGCTCAGAGGAGCTTTCTTCCATAGTTCCTCCACCTGCTGCCCCCAACAGATCTACCAGGGGAACAGAGCGAATGCACCCTTTTACTGTCCAGGTCACCAAAGATAGAATATCTTGTCATGCCCGCTATTTTGTCCCGAGAACTTCCAAGTTGTGGAATTCCTTGCCGGTACATGTTTTTCCTTCTCCTTCGAAACTCCAAACCTTCAAGTCCAGAATTAACAAGTTGCCTCTTTCCTCCTTGTCGATACCCACGGTACGATACTATTTAGGCTGTGAGCCCTCGTGGTGTGTTGTTGAAAAAAAAGGTCCTGATTCTATGGCGTTATATAAAACAAATATAACTATCTCCCAATAACTGAAAACATTAAGACACACGAAATTAATATAATCAGAAAACAAAATGGGGTCATGTGCGGAACCAAGTAAAAACCGCAACTGATTTTAATTATGTAATAAGGTAATATATTCTTCGTGAAATGGATTTATTAATTTAGCGGTATGTTGGTAGTACTTATATCATCTTTTGTCAAAGCAGATTTATTGTTTTTTTTTTCGAAGTGTGACGATCATCAGCCAACACCTGGTAATATAAAAGACTAAAAATAATCTTTAGACTTACTAATCATCTCATATGATATTAGTTTAAGGAACACTTCATGCCACCAAAGAGTTACTTAGTGTATAAATGCATCCATTTGAATTTGATTACTAAATCTGGATTTAGCTTAACACTGCGATAGCCCTCTATACAGTTGCCTTAGCACTACTTACCATACTCTACACCTGTCTATTCAATGATTTACGGTAAGATGGTTATAGAATTCTATATGAGAGTGTCTATTGCATCAGCTTGTCTACGTATGGCCATACTTTTAGAGCCCTCTATCAGAGCTTGTTAGTAGCTAAGAGTTCTAATAGAAATCTGACTATTGACTACTCTACTATATTGTATGTTAGTCAATGCAAGTGTAGGGAAATGTTTCAATGTATGACTACCAGATGCCAGCCGGTATAATATTTTAATATAGGGATATAAATGAAAATATTTTTTAAAGCCAGGTTCCTTATCATAATAGATGATTTTGTTGCCAAATTAAACAGTAAATTTGACTCCATTAAATTCACGCATGAAATAGAAATTACTAACAAATTACCCTTTTCTTGTTGTATTAGTCATTAAAAATAGAGACACTTTAGAATTTGACATCCACAGAAAGAGAACCACTACCGTAAGTTACATTTCGATTGACTCACACCATAGTTTTCCACAAAAAACAGCTAGTTTGAATTTTCTGGTTCATAGATTAATACAGTTTCCCTTGAATAAAGAAAGATACAACAGAGAACTTGATTATAATAAAAATGTAGCTAAGTATATTGGTTGCTCTATCTGCTTAGTGGAAAAATTAGTCAATAAACATAAAACAAGAAAATCCACGACTTTCCGAAGAGATAAACCAGACAAAACCGTTGTCTGTTTACCATTTGCACCGCGAATTACGAGATGTTTTAATCGCATTTTTAAGAAAGCCAATTTACAGATAACATTTGCTACAAAAAATACACACAAAAAATTGCTAGGTAACCCATAGGTTAAAGATAAAACCACAGCAGTGTCGGGAATCTATGAAAAAGGTTGTAAAGATTGTGAACTTAAATATGTTGGGCAAACTAAAAGAACTATTGAAACTAGATTTAAAGAACATTTAGCGCAAATGAAATATGGCACTATTGATAATGATAATTTATTGCTCAGCATATTTGCTTAATCAAAAATGTCAGGCAGTCGCGTCAGTTTTTACGAATATATATATATATATATATATATATATATATATATATATATATATATATATACATATATATATATATATATATATATATATATATATATATATATATATATATATATATATATATATATATATATATATATATATATATATCGTTATAAATTTGAACAAAAATATCTCGATGAATAGAGTAGGTCAAGTTCAATATAATCCGTTGTTCGAATTGTTATCTTAATAATCAGTGTGTCCTTCTTGGAAGGAATATTTGACAACGGCACACAGTATTACAAAAGCAGGTATGCAGTTTTAATTACAGCGATTTAAGGCTCAATAGTGGGGGTCTGCCTGGCGCTGTTCGCAACTGCTTGGCAACTAATATATAAATAGTAGTTCTAGTCTTTATTCCCTTAGTTTATTCATCCTTCTGATTACGCTAAACTTGCTATCGAAACGATCATCATTCTAAAAACTGCATTGTGATGAATTGAGTTCTCCAAATTTTACTTACCAGTGTTCATCAAAGCACAGATTCCAATTTTCACTCACTTTGTTTTCTCTGGTGCTGTTGTTTGAGATCAGCTGGACAATAAATGAAACTTGCAGCGCTTAACCCCCCATTTATATACAATTTCCGGTGTTTATTTAATATGAATGAAATCCTACTAATTGTTGTAATTATTTAAAAACCTCAAAATTGACGTTATGCTGTTAAAGATCTAAAAGTAGGTGATCAAAGTGACCTCCAATGTATGATATTCAATTTTATGTTGAAATGTGTTAATTAAATTAAAATAATAAAAATGCATAATTGTACTTACTTTGTTGGGGGTGGATATAATCTTATATATTTAAGAATTCTAGTGCAAAATCTTTGTTGCTTCGGTATTTTTTTAAAAATATTTCAACAACACACCACGAGGGCTTACAGCCTAAATATTATCGTACCGTCGGTGTCGACAAGGAGGAAAGAGGCAACTTGGCAATTTTTGACTTGAGGGTTTGCAAGTTCGGAGGAGAAGGAGAAACTTGTGCCGGCAAGAAATTCCACAACTTGGAAGTCCTCGGGACAAAAGAGCGTACATAACAAGATGTTCTATGTCTGGTGACCTGGACAGTAAAAGGGTGCATTCGCTCTGTTCCCCTGGTAGATCTGTTGTGGGCAGCAGGTGGAAGAACTATGGAAGACAGCTCCGCTGAGCAGTGCCTGTGCAGATATCTATAAAAGAGAGAGAGAGGTCACCAACGGTACATCGGTGGGCAAGGGATCGCAGCCTTTGGGTGAGGGTAGGATCACCGATGAGACGTATAGCTCTCTTCTGAATGGAGTCGAGGATAGCAAGTGTAGAAGCGGCAGCAGCACCCCAGATGTGGGAGCAGTATTCAAGGTTTGGCCTTATTTGTGAAGTATATAAGGTATAGAGATTAGCTGGTGTAAAGTATTTGCGAGCCCGGAAGAGGAAACCTAATTTCTTAGCAGCCGCTTCTGCAATTGATGTGATATTGTTGGTGCCAATTATGATTTCGATCCACAGCAATGCCAACAAGTAAAAAGGACTCATTACTTTGAATAGCTTGGTTGTTCATTGTGATGGGTCTAGGGCTGGTGTATTGAATTGTACAAGATTTCTACTTCCCCAGTCTAATATTTTTTGGAGATCCACAGAGACAGAAACCTCCATGAGTCTGTGATCCCCATCTAATTGGGTTAAAGACACAGGCTTAGAATATTGTATATTTGAGTGGAGGGTGCTGTCGTCCGCGTAACTGTGAACTGGGTTGGATGTGCTAGAGAGGAGGTCATTGATGTGGAGAAGAAACAAAGTAGGGGCTTAAGCTGAACCTTGAGGAACTCCTGCATTAATTGGATACAGTTTAGAGGATTGGCCATCCATGACAACAGAAATGCTCCGGTTGGAGAGGAAATTTGCTGTCCGGGTACAGAGTTTTGGTGGTAGGCCATAGGCCAGAAGTTTATTACGCAGCGCTACGTGTCAGACCTTATCGAATGCTTTGGATATATCTAGAGCGACAATCTGGGATTCACCGTGTAGTTCCATAGACTTGTTCCAAGAATGGGTGACAAAGGAAAGGAGGTAGGCAGTTGATCTGCGCTGACGGAATCCATACTACCTGTCGTGGATTAGACTGTGTTTTTCAAGAAATTTTAGTAATTCGGTGTTTATATATTTTCCATCACTTTAGAGACGACTGAAAGGAGAGAAATGGGCATGTAGTTGCTAGGAAGCGCTTTGGATCCTTGCTTGGGGACGGGTTGTACTCGAGCAGTTTTCCAGTTACTAGGGAATATGCTTGTATTGTAAGATGTCTGAAACAGACGAGTCAGGACAGGAGCAAGTTCTGGTGCGCACTTTTTGAGAACAATTGCTGGTATTAGTTAATTGAGATGTAGATAAAGAGATATTATCCCCCTGTTTGCAAGTTTGTGGGAAAATGAAGGTCAGTAATATTTTACAATAACAGCGATAATAAAATTCAACAATCATCTTTATTAATGCACATAAAAATCGAACAGCAATAAAAAGGTTATTCAGGTAAATGCAATGAATATCGAATTGGAATATGTCAAATAAATAGAATATGTAAGAGAGAAAAAATTTAAAAGTAATCTTCAATAAAAATACTTATCTGGCTAGATAATTCTTAGTTATTTTAAAAGAGCATGTAACTATCAAGGAAAATACGAGTCTGAAAGCCACTATTCAATTTCCAATTCTTTTATTGAAATTTAAATTCACTTTAGTTAACTTGATGGATAACAAAAAAATAAAAATGAAAGCAAATTAAATGAACTAAGGTCTGAAACTAAAATCTTGAAAATATTTTCCAGAATATTTAAAGTTTCTGTTCACTGGCACTGAAGTAAATGAAGAAGCAAGGCCCCCGTGTGTCATTTCCTAAAAAATGTGGTAGCAGACCTGAAACCTTATAAACTTAGACGACATTTGGAAACGCTTCATAGTGAGTACTTTAGCAAACCCCCAAATATCTACGAACTACATTAATAATCACATGAAAAACAAAAATCATTAAAAAAACTTTGTGAATAAAAAAGCTTTACTTGCCTCTTACAAAGTTTTCTATCAAATAGAAAGATGTAAAAAGCCTCACATTATTAGTGAAGAGCTTATTCTGTCAGCTGCAATTGAGACCGTAGAAACTATGTTTGGAGATAATTTTGTCAAACAATTGGAGTCCATACCTCTATTAAGTGATACTATTGCCGGTTGAATTGGTAATACAGTCGAAGGTGTACACCATAAGCTTTTAGGGAAGTTGCGTGACAATTTTTTTAAAATTCAGCTTGATGAGGCAACATATAGCAATAAAGATGTTCAGTTAATTGCTTATGTTGGATTTTGTGATGGTATAATAATAATAATAATAATAATAATAATAATAATAATAATAATAATAATAATAATAATAATAATAATAATAATAATAATAATAATAATAATAATAATAATAATAATAATAATAATAATAATAATAATAATAATAATAATAATAATAATAATAATAATAATTCCTTTTTTTGTGTTGACGTTTTTACATGTGCTCATATAATAAGTAAACTATCTCCTTATCCAGCAAATCAAAACAAATCTTAGTGCGAAGTTCAGTCCGATACCGTAGTGTCCGCTGCTCTACCACTTAAACCCTATTAAATTGTTAGTGCCAAATCATTTACCTTTCTGAACGCTAATATGAAAAAGCAAAAAAAAAAGAAAAAGTGAATTATTAGCGACCCATATCAGGGCGACACTTTCACACGCATAGTCATGCATTCAAAAAGGTATCTTCACGCGCCCGCGTACATTTACTTGCTTACTGCTCACACGGCCTCTATACGCAACGTAGGTTTAAAACACTCGTATACATACCTAAAAACTCCCAATCTCCCAGACAAAAAGTCACCCACTCATACACTCACCTCCCCGCACCCACACACACCCACCAACTCACCCAACCCCTACATCCAGCGTACGCTCAAAACACTCTCACACATACCCAAAGATTCTCAATCTCCCCCCCACACACACACATATACGCATATTCAGACATCTACCTTCATGTACTCCAACACACCTACAACCCCATACGCACATTCGCGCACTCAAACCCAGAATCCCCCAAGCTACCACAGCTTACCCACATATTTTTCTCCTATTTTTAGCTCGCTAATCAAGCATCCACCGTAACATGTGTTTTTTAAATTTACTAATGGTATTTCCTTTTATATGATTCGGTATTTTATTATAAGTATCGCGGACGTCATATGAGAAAGACCGTCGATATAGCGCAAGTCTGAAAACTTGTATAGAGAGAAGATCCTTTCTTCGGATATTGACATGTACATCGCTGAAATAACCAATTTTCCTGTGAAGATTGTAACGATTCAATTCTTATCTGGAATCATTACTGATTCAAAATACACTTAGAAAGCCCCCAAGTATCTAAATAATACCAAAAACCCTATCTATAATAAATATTTCAAGTTTTAGGTTTCGAAATAATTTTGATGAAAATTCGCTAAGAAATTCTGTATCGTAAGAACCGTACTGAATTCCCTATAATATACGTCGAAATCTAAATATTAAAAAACTTTGCATTTTTGTTGGGGAAAATGAATATCTCTATTGTCCTGAGATTCTATTTCAACAACACACCACGAGGGCTTACAGCTAAAATACTATCTTACCGTGGGTGTCGACAAGGAGGAAAGAGGCAACTTGTTAATTCTGGACTTGAAGGTTTGGAGGTTCGGAGGAGAAGGAAAAACATGTGCCGGCAAGGAATTCCACAACTTGGAAGTCCTCGGGACAAAAGAGCGGGCATAACAGGATGTTCTATGTCTGGTGACCTGGACAGTAAAAGGGTGCACACGCTCTGTTCCCCTGGTAGATCTGTTGGGGGCAACAGGTTAAGGAACTATGGAGGAAAGCTCCTCTGAGCACTGCCCGTGCAGATATCTTAAAAAAAAAAGAGAGAGAGAGGTCACCAACGGCACGTCGGTGGGCAAGGGATGGCAGCCTTTGCGTGAGGGTATGGTCACCAATGAGACGTATAGCTCTCTTCTGAATGGAGTCCAGGATAGCGAGTGTAGAAGCGGCAGCAGCACCCCAGATGTGGGAGCAGTATTCGAGGTTTGGCCTTATTTATGAAGTATATAAGGTATAGAGATTAGCTGGTGAAAAGTATTTGCGAGTCCGGAAGAGGAAACCTAATTTCTTAGCAGCCGCTTCTGCAATTGATATGACATGTTGGTGCCAATTGAGATTTCGATCCACAGAAATGCCAACAAGTGAAAAGGACTCATTACTTTGAATAACTTGGTTGTTCATTGTGATGGTTCTAGGGCTGGTGTATCTTTTATGAGAAAGAAAGCAAGACTGAGATTTGGTGGGGTTGAATTGTACAAGATTTATACTTCCCCAGTCTAATATTTTTTGGAGATCCACAGAGACAGAACCCTCCATGTGTCTGCGATCCTCATCTAGTTGGGCCAAAGAGACAGGCTTAGAATATTGTATATTTGAGTGGAGGGTGCTGTCGTATTCTATGTAAATAACAGAAGCTGACGTAATTATGACGAAATATAGAAAATCGGCTACGAAACGAACGGACGAGTCCATTATTGTGGAGGTGTGTATAAGCGACGTCGTGACTTCGCCAGCGATTGGAGGTATCGTTTTATCTCATTCGAAGAATGGAGGCGAGAAAGAGCTCGCGCACAGCCACGAACGGTCACGGTAAGAGTTTTTGCGTGCAGAGGTTAGGAATTGCAGAACTCGACACATTAGTGGGGAGTGGGGAGTCTCTGCCGAGCGTTCATCGAGTGAACACCTCTTAGTTTCGGTGGCTATTAAATTATCTTAAAAGGGGGTGATAGAATCATTTCTGTTATCTGTACTACCTAATGATTATTGTCAGTGATTGTCTAAAGTAATTTAAACGATTTTCGAGTTTAAATTAACATCGTATTCAGCATAAAAACGCGAGTTTAGCTGTGGTTCCTTGTTCCGACCTGTTGATTTCTTGCCTTAATCAGAAAGATTTCCTGGTTATTACCGAACTTTAAGTCAATTGGCAGTGAATTTCACTTGGGCCGATTCACGTTTTAAATTGCGATTTGCAAAGTTTCCGTCAAGCGAATTCAGAACATCGACATAGTTGTCAAATGGTTTCCTAGTATTGGAGCAATAAGTCCACCAATCAAATTGGAGTTTGTGAACCTGTCTCAGGTGTTCATAGTTGATCCCACCTGGAAGGCATCTTCATAGGGTCATCAGGTAACTCAATACAGCAACATTGGGTGAGTCCGTGTAACTCTTTTTCTCTGAACCGGTAGAAATTTTCATGCAAGCAATCTAATATCTGAAGCCTTATAACTTGAACTTTCCAAAATAACGTAAACAAATTCGAACTTGAACAGTGTCAGAGAGGTGCTATAGGGACAATTGTAAATTTCATGTTTAATCTGTTGAATTTTATCTCTAAATTTAAACACGTAGTTTTTGAAATTGTCATTAGTAAATTTTGTCTGTAAAATATCTAACCTGTACATTCTTTTCAATATCTTTTATTTTCAATAATTCATGCGGAAATTTCACGTAGGATTATATATTTTGGAGCCTCACTCAAAGAACTGGCCAGTAAAAGTTATTGAAAAATTAATCAAATTGATTGACAAACGTCACATGATTTACCTAATAATTTGTGTTTGCTTTTTAGCTGTAAAATACAGTATTTCATCTTACATATAAAGCTCAAGTGGCTAACATCAGTATTTTAGTAACATGTAACCATCTTTATCTTATTGTTTTGTCATGTGTTAATGAATTGATAATTTCTTTTTCTTGAAGTTCTTGCGGTTTATCTGATTTTTATTTGTGTGCAATTAATGTTTATTTGAGATTTGCCAACCATTTTTATTTCACTTTGTGTGCTATTCCAAATTTAATTTATATGAATAAATTTATATACTTTGTTACATTAATATATCTGTTTAATTGAAGAGAAATTCTTCTCTAATAATATCTTCTTTCTTTTGGCGTCTGCACAAACTATTTATTCTTACTAACGATTACCTAGATATATAAATTTCTATATAACCTGGCACTAGTCTGGAGAGCCCACAAATATAGGACTCCAGGCAGTACAAAACAAACAAGGAAAAAGAACGTGAGTATCAAGCTATATCCAGATCTCTCAACCTCCTAAAAGTATTGCTAATCTTACTAAATATGATAATCTGATAGATAGCTATTTTAGGGCAGGGTATTATAGGCGATCGTGACCTCAATATTGAGCAGATCTATATCCACCTGAGGTCAATCACATATACCACGGTTCTGGTTTCTAAGTTTTTCTTTGAAGGAGGCAACAAGATAAGACGGTGTGCCCTTTCTGATGATACCATGGTAGAAATATGATCTATGCTATAGAAATCTACCCTCATGTCCAACCATTGTGCTTCCCTAAGCTTATGACAGTGCTCAAATTTTCAAATGTTATATATATATATATATATATATATATATATATATATATATATATATATATATATATCTTAAACAGGCGTTTTGAAGCCTCTGGACGCTCCCCATAGTCTCTACACCCAAAGCGCATGAAAGTATTTCTACACAACATTTTATTTGTGATATAAGTAATGTTTGACACAGGTATTTTTTAATTCGTGTTGGTATATATTGCCTGTGGGGTTACAAAAGCCCCAATTCGCCACATCCACGACTGAAACAACGCGAGGCATATGCCCGGTATCTATAGGTGTTATTCATTACTAACCCTAAGTTCAGAATCGACTCTACGATCGGTATAATGTCAGTGCCCATCCTCAGCACCACATCCTTTTTTATTTCCAGAATATGTCTATCGTAACCGAAAATTATTGCAACCGTCTTTTTTGGATTCAAATGCAGGGAATGCATCTCAGAATACCTTCTCAAGTTTTCCAGGTCCTCGTTTAGGTCATTCAACACTTATGTCATATACCATCAGAATACATATGTATTTTCATATGCTTAAGGCACTGAGGGAATCTCTGGATGTATATCGTAAACAGAGGTGAAAGTATAAATCCCTGCTGAAAGCTCTTCAGCATCTCAGAGGGTTGCGATAAAACTCCTCCAACCCTTATGCATTGCGTACGTAACTGGAAAAAACTTCTCAGCAGCTTTAATGCCTCCTCCTGAAGATCCATACTTTTTAAAAGCGCAATCATAATCTCATGACTGACTGTATCAAACGCTTTGCTATAGCAAATAAGTATTGGAACAGTAATAGGACCCTTGTCCGTTGCATTTATTATGTCGTCATTGATGGACGCAAGGGCAGTTGTGCAGCTGTAGTCCTTTCTAAAACCCGACTGGACCTGCGGCAGTATGTTATCTAAGTTTTGCCTTAGTTGCCTAAATTTTCTGAAACAACTTTGAAAAGATTGGCAGAATGCTGAAAATTCTGAGGCTATTGTAGTTCCTAAGGGTCTCAACCTTTGGAATGGGTATACCAATTGCTCGTTTCCAGAAGTCCGGAAAATAGCACGCGAAAATACAGGAATTGGTAATATTTTATGGTAATATGTCAGCAATAGGAGAATTACTATTCTGCAAACCAATAGAATTCAAAGCAACAGGACTTGCATTATTTGCTATCTTAAATGATTTTCTAAACGAGGCAAACATAGAGTGGAAAAATTGTGTCGGAATATGCACCGATGGTGCTCGTACAATGTCTGGAAGATTCCAAAGTTTACAACCACTTGTGAAACAAAAATCTCCACAGTGTATCTGGACACAATGCACCATTTACAGAGAAGCTGGTGATCAAAGGAAAGCACAAGAACAAAATATTTTGTGTGGTTAATAAAACCAATTGAATATTACGTACAACGGTTAAGTTTTTTTAACGCAGAAAGATCGAGAAGTAGCAGAAAAAATATTTTAAAAATTTTATAATTTTTCTTCTTAAAACGTCAAAGTCGCGGTTTGAAACGTCAAAATTTGCAATTTTCAGACAAATAATCTGAAACAAATACGGATTCTGCAGAAGAGATGTCGTAATAGGTATGTTTTACAAAGCCTTAAGTTTCAGCTTCAACCACCATTGTCCTTCATTTTATACTATCGGAGAATCCATTTCAAATATACCCTCTTTCTGATGCTTTGGCAGTAGTTTCAGTTATAGAGTTTATGGTTTAATAGTCTATATTTTAGCAAATTTTGGTAGACCTATGAACTTTGAGAAGATTTCCTCAAATGAGCGTAAACTAGCCCCCCTAAAATCCTTATCCGGGTTTAGTTTCAATCTGTTTACATATATACAAGGTGACGCATTTCTACGGTAAAACTCAATATTTTTATTTATATGCGAGCAAACATTGTATACGTTAATTACAGGGTGTTCTGAGCTGCATCTTACAAAATTATTTTGATAATCACAGGCTGGTCCATAGGTCGTTGGTGATACAACATTTCTTTTTTTAATAGAACACCCCTTAGGTTATTGCATGTTTGTATTTTCCATTGAATTATAATGCATGCTTGTAAGGAAAAAAATTGAAATCGTTCATCGTTTTTGAGTTATTTCAATTGTTTTGCAACTTTTCACGTTTTTGGCACATTTCGCAAATACATTTTACAAATTGTAAAAAGGCGTTTGTACCAATAGAGAGACCTGAGCCCATGGAAATCACAAATTCAGAGAGCTTTTTGTTTGTATTACTCGTCGAACAAATCGAGCTGCCGTATACAGGCACTCCTAAATAGTGGCTGAATTTGTAAAATTTTCTCAGAAATGTTTTTAGTGTTTCCCTAGAAATCATTTTTTGGAACATTTCTGTAAAATATTGGTAATTGATAATACATGTTTAGTAAGTTATTGTTAATAAAAGTTGTCGAATTTTTGTGAAAAATATAATATAGTGTAACATTACTAAAGGCCATTTCGGCAAAAAAAAATGTGAATTTTTGTAAAATACATTCTTGCAAAATTTCATATAAATTTTTCTTTCGACTTGAGTCATAAAGCTGTTTGTCAATAATTATATCTTGGCATCAGTTTTTTCTGGAACTTTTGAAGTTTATTTTTGGAAAATGTTTGTACTTTTTGAAACAACAAAGCTATTTAAATGAAATGTGGTACATTGTTACTACTATATAGGTTATACTGCCAACCAAATGTCCTTTTAGAAACAATACATATTTAATATACAAACATTTTTACGAACATTCGCCACCATAACGCACTTGCTGCGTCCAGACTTTTTAGGATGGTTTAGCAGTGTAATTGTTGTTATCTGGTGTAGCCTGTTTTAATTTGTGTGCACATTATCATTCTTAGTTCTAGAAGGGTGTTGCCATTAACCAGCTATTAGTGAATTTTCTTAAAAAAATTCACTAATGAGGAAATCTCGACTTTTGAATTTTGAAAAAATTTCTTCAAATGAGCGCTAATTAGGCCTCCTAGAACACACATCCGGGTCAGTAACTCAAAAAATAATGGGCCGATTTTGACTAAATTTGGTGAATACCTTCCTTTTCCAAGTGGCTTAAATAAGTTTGTTATCCAGGAAAATCAGCCGAGGTTTTCATGGAAAAATTTGTGTTTTCTTTTGAAAAAAAATTATATCTCAGGAAAGAACAACGTAAGGGCAATCAAATTAGGTACACGGGTTCATATCGCTACAGGTAAATCATCTACCAAAAGTTAGCTCTGTAGGTCAAAAGACAAAAAAGTTACAGGCCTTTAAAAAACAATTGTAGTTTTCCTCAAAATGCCACAGTCGCGATTTAAAACGTCAAAATTGGCAACATTTAGGCAAAAAACTTGAATCTAATACGGGATATGGAAAGAAAATGTCTCAAGAAGGATGTTTTACAAACCCTGAAGTCTTAGTTTCAACCGCCATTGTCCTTCATTTTACTCAAATGTTTCCAGAAAATTCATTTCAAATAGACCCTTTCTCTGATGCTTGGCGGTAGTCTTATCTATAGAGTTTATCGTTTAATGGTATATAATTTTTGTCAAATTTTCGTAAAAAATCAATAAAGCTCAATATATCCGTTATTATACAAGATATAAAAAAAATGTATACATTAATTATAGGGTGTCTTGAGCTACATCTTAAAACATTATTTCTACAATCACAGGTGGCCCATAAGTCGTTGGTGATGCAATTTTTCTTTTTTAATCGAACACGCCTTATGATATTGCATTTTTGCATTTTCCATCGAAATATAACGCATGTTTGTAAGAAAAGAAATTCGGGACGCAGCAAGTGCGTTATGGTATTTTTAAAAATCAAACACGCCTTATGATTTTGCATTTTTGCATTTTCCATCGAAATATAATGCATGTTTGTAAGAAAAGAAATTCTGGACACAGCAAGTGCGTTATGGTAGCGAATTTTGATCAATTGCTTCACATTTAAAAAGCTCAATTTGCTATTAACCTGTAAGATTGACCAAGAAACGAGTTTTTTCGGGAACACTTTAAGTTTGCTTTCAGAAATTTTTGTACATTTTCAAACAATAACCTTATTTTGATGACCCATGGCACATTGTTTTTAGTATGTAGGTTATACTGGTAACCAAATTTAATGCCTGCTTTCTTAAAAAACACACAAATATGCTATTAAAAACATTTTTATGAAAATTCACTACCATAACGCACTTGCTGCGTCAAGACTTTTTTTTGCATCTATGGAGACGCTCAGCGTAGAAATTAATGCATGCAACGTTAGAACTGCGACTTCCTGCGTTTATTTATTCAAGTGTTAATTATCGATGTGTAGATATAATTTTTTTTATTTTAATAAAAGCTATTATTATTATTATTATTATTATTACACGTCCTTAAAATATTAAATTTCCACGCCATCTAGTTCTCCAGTTCTTCATTTAAGCGATAGAGTAAGGATAAATTAATCCTTTGAATAAATTACCACAAAGAGCACAGAGACTGCAATGGTCAACGGTAGCCGTGGAGATGATGTTTCGGTGTTGTTGGGGTATTATTTATGAGATGAGTATGTAAATAGTGGCCGAGAAGCTAGAGTGGTCCGGTTTAAAGGCGGCCGGTGGCTGCTAGAAGGAGTGGAAGCCTCTGGGAGTACGGTGTCCGTTAGTGGTCACACAAATCATGCAGGCAGGGTCATCTGTACACATCTTATACGAGCCACTGACCATACATCTGCATTTCAAATCATCCGTTAAGAACATTTCTCCCTCCTTCCTTCTTCCCTGCCTCATTGCTTTGCTCTAACAACCATCACAAAGATGCTTTTTTGTCTGTGAACAGTAAAATGGAAATATATTTAAATAATTTAACATCTATTAAATATGGCGCTCAATATAATTATGAAAACCATTTTTTAAATCTTTAAAAACGGTGAAGTGTTGCATTTGAGTACTGTTTATGTATAAGTAGTTAAGCAGGGGGGTTCTGTGACAACTCGATGGCACTTTCTATCGACAGCTACCAAACTTAACATTGGCTATGTTCTAAGGTCATGAAATGTCTTAAGAAAATCTGCAGGAAGTGATCAACAATGACCAGAGGCTGCTGAAAGTAAGATTGTGTTATTGTTTCGTTGTACCTGTGGCCGGGTCAGCCTTAACTTCTTCATGTGTTTCAAAGTTGTTGGAGAATATATGGTCAACAATGGCTAAAAGGTTTTTTTCTGTAGCTACCTTCTGTTCCTTTCAGGGTCATCGGTAAAGAGATGAAGATTCAGAGAAAATGCATTTAATTATTATTTACCTGGATTAAAATTTATTGTTACCTATTTCATGTTTAGCGAATTTTTATTAAGAAAAATTCGCTATTAGAGAGGTCACCATGAGAAGCTTTTGAATTTTTTTTTCAGATGAGCGTGAATTTGGGTTCCTAGAACCCAAAACCAAGGCCTATTTAAATGGATCGAGTGTTACATCATTTGAAAGCTCTTTCTTTTCTGAATTCAGCACACTAATTTTTTGGAAGTCTTATCAACTCGTTTAAAAATTATTTACACTTGGAGTTGAAAGAACGTATTTCATTCAGTGTAATAAGAAATGGAGTAATTAGTCAATTATTGGTTAAAAAAAAACTAAAAAACAAAATCAAACGTTCAAAAATGTTTATTCAGTTAAGTAAGTGTTCAAATTGTTGACCACCAGCTTCCATACAAAAGTACAAATTTTGTTCAAAACGAGCTCTGACATTCTGGATTATTTGTGGAGTTATTAGACGGAATTCTTCAATAGTGCGTCGTCGTAATTCTTCCAGAGACTTCGGTTCTGTTGAATAAATTCTACTCTTTAAATGGCCTCATAGAAAGAGGTCTACAGGAGTTAAATCCGGTGATATAGGAGGCCACTCAATAGCACCTCTACGCCCAATCCATTGCTACGGAAACTCTCTGTTCAAAAACTCTCTAACACGTTGTGAAAAATTCGGAGGAGCTCCATCTTGTTGAAACACTAATTGATTTTCTTGATAGCGATCATCATTTTCAACAATGTCAATTAGTAGAGGGTAAACGATATCTTCTAGTAAATCCAAATACGTTTCGCCACTCAAATTTCCATCAAGAAAAATTGGTCCGATTAAACGATCTCCAAAAATGCCAGTCCCAGACATTCAATTTCTGTGGTTTGAGTGTGGATTTCGTGAAAATTTCTTGGATTATTATCTGCCCAATAACGACAGTTATGACGATTGACTGTAGAGTTTAATAAAAACGTACACTCGTCTGAAAAACAGATATTGAACAGAAAGTTCCCGTTATCAGCTATTCGTGCAGTCATAACTTCACAAAACTCCAGCCGCCGATCAAAATCATCTTCATTCAGTTGTTGTACAAGATGAATTTTATACGGGTAAAGTATGATGCTTCAATATTCGCTGAATAGTTCTTCTTTTGGCCAATTTTCTCGTGCTCAAAGTTGGGTCTGAAGCAATTTGTCCTAAAACTTGAATCCCAGTAGTCTCATTTCTAACCGGAAATTCACGTTTAGGATCCCGTTTTTTGTTGGCTACTGAACCACTTTGTCGAAACTTTGCAACTATCTCCAAAATGTATTTTCTGTTGACATGTCTGTTCGGATGTCGTTCATTAAACAAATTTGCGGTACGGTTGGCACAGTCATCGTTTTTGAGAAAAGAGTAATTATTCTTTCTTCTACAGAATACACCATTGTGAAATTAATTTTCGGTAGTACTATTACGTATCAAACCGACCGATAAAATGAAATAATAATCATTCCGCTAAGAGATGTTCTGATAGTCAATTTTTTGTTTACAAACCAACAAAACATTGACTACAAGCACATTTCTTATCGGAATGAGTGAAATGCGTTTTTGCATCTTCAACTGTGAATAATTTTTAAACGAGCTGATACAACTTCCAAAAAAATTAGTGTGCTGATTTCAGAAAAGAAAGAGCTTTCAAATGATGTAACACTCGACCCATCTTCCCTATTTAAAATATAAGGGTTGTTATCACCACCATTAAGGGATTGATGTGACAAAGTTGAGTTTTACGTCAAAACATGTCCCCCTGAATATTAAAATTGACGTGTTTCAGCGTTTCGCAAAAAAAAATATCTGGACGCAAATCGGTCTGTTTCGTTTTCAATGCGCCACCCTATATATATATATATATATATATATATATATATATATATATAGATATATATATATATATATATATATATATATATATATATATATATCCAAGCGATAACTCAAAAAATACTAAACTGATCTCAATCAAACTTGTCAAAAATCTTGTTTGGGCGAAAACCGAGGTCGAGTTCGTTAATCATTTATGCTCAAGAAAACTTTTTGAAAACGCTATATTTTTGTAAGTGTCAGAGTAATTGGAATGAGACTTTACATGTGGCTAGAAATAGTGCAAATAAACCTATGTTGTGAATTTTAAGTAATTTGGTACACAATATTTACAGTTTTTTCCAAATTAAAAATAAAATCCCAAAGACATGCTTTGAAACGACTGAGTGGTTAAAGTTCAATGCCTGACAGACAGAGTAGTTAACTGCCACGCGTAGATTGATTCATTCAACAGGTATAAACTACACATCAACGGTAACCAAATTAAATATATACCAGGCATAAAACATACTACCCGAACCAACTATCGTGAAATCTCGGCCGCAATTATGGAAAATGACAGACGACATGAAATTAAAAATTTGCCAAGTTATTGTTATTTAACTGGGGGATTCAATCAATTATTAAAATACACTATATTTCTAGCTATATTAACGGCCCCAAATACAGTTTTAGCGCAGCATACATATATTATGCTGTCGCATTATATGACAAAAGTGTAAACAAAATCAAGCCAAGTGTCTATAAAAATGATTCTAAAATAGCGTCTTTTATCTTTAAACTTAAACATAGGACGCCATATAGGACCGAAACAGTCGTGGGATGTGTTTCAATGGTAATTCTACTAATTCTGTAATTAATTGTTACGTATACTTTGAATAAACGTTTAAAATGTCTGGACGCAGCAAGTGCGTTATGGTAGCGAATTTTCATAAAAATATTTTACATAGCAAATATGTGGCATTAAAAAAAAAGCACGCATCACATTTGGTTACCAGTATGACATATATAGTAGAAAAAATGTACCATATATCATCAAAATAAGTTTATTGTTTGAAAATGTACAAACATGTTTCGAAAATAAACTTAAAACGTTCCCGCAAAAACTAGTTTCCTGGCCAACGAACCGTATAGGTTAATAGCAAATTGAGCTATTCAAATTTGAAGCAGTTAATAAAAATTCGCTACCATAACGCACTTGCTGCGTCCCGAATTTCTTTTCTTACCAACATGTATTATAAATATGTGGTCGAAATTAGATACATTAAAGTTCAGCGCAGAACTGGCACGGACCGGCGGAATCCGACTATCCATTTAAACAAAGCATTGTTAAATCTATTTAGACTGAGCAGATTTTAATAAAAATTCTACACCATAACGCACTGGCTGCGTCCTCAATTTCTTTTCTTACAAACATGCTTTATAATTAACGTGGTCGAAATTAGATACATTAAGGTCAGCTCAGAACTGGCACGGACCGTGGGAATTAGATTATCTAATTAAAACAAAGCTTTGTTTAATCTATTTGAACCATATATATATATATATATATATATATATATATATATATATATATATATATATATATATATATATATATATATATATATATATATATATATATATATATATGAACATATAAAGTCTGAAACCGACTACGGGTTTGGGTTCTAGTGGCCCTTAATAGCGCTCATTGGTAGACATTTTTTCAAAATTTAAAAGTCGCGATCTCCTCGTTAGTGATTTTTTTAAAAAGAAAATTCACTAAAACATTCTAGTCTGCAACAACTGAATTGTTTGCTCCTTGCATCCTCGAAGAATCATCATTTATGCGTAGTTCAATGTCCAGAATGCACAGACACAGAAGACGCCATGCAGATTGGCATAAAAATAAAAAACAAACTTTGTTAAAAATTTGATCGAGTCACATAGTCGAAAGGAGATTCCGTAGTTTGAATGGAATAAGATATTGACATGGTGGACGATGTGAGAGAGCAGGACCAGTTGAACAGTTGAACAGTTTGTTGTTTATCTCTTGCACGTCTTGGCGAGACATAAAGCCGGGCTGGAATTAAAGAAAGGAATGGCCACACTTGTCCCACGAGTCTATAAACATTGCCACATAAATTTGATGCCATGTACAGGCCTCTCTACTGAATATTTATGTTACTACTGTGCTATATCACGCGCCAATCCCCTTCTTCTCTAACTTCCTTTACTTCCTTGCACTCCCATACAAAATACTACATTGGAAATTTTGTAAAAACCTCGTTTCTATTATTTTTGTAGAAAATCGTCCCTGAAAATGTTATTTAGGCTGGATTACACGATGTGTAAAATTTAAGAAGTATAATTTTTGATAACTTTGAAAAAAATGTTTTAAATAAAAGCGGTTGGACAGAAATCCACTTTTGGAACAGCTGGAACTTGGATAAATCAAGAGTTTATATCTATACAGGTGTTTCAAAAATGATGGTCTATGTTACAGGTGCACATTTAGCACATAAAATTAAGACTTTTTTTTTCATATAAACATGGGTCCGCAAATGCTTAGTTTTTTAAATACAGCGTGTTAAAATTATTTATTTTGTCAGTTTTTCACGAAAAAGTCTATCAAATTAAAATTTTTGCATGAAAGTTGGCATGCGGGGGTTTTTGAGGGCAAGAAATTTAAATATGTTATTGTTAATAACACTGCTGGTAGAGGGCGCCACCTGTAAGATTCTGCTTGCATTCAATTGGCTATAATTTTTTGACACCCACTAATATCGACCTACCGTATAGCTACATTGCAGCCCTTATCAATTGTAAGCAAAAAATGTATATTTGATCCAAATCTCTCAGACACATCATTTTCGAGATATATCAATTTTGTCGATGTCGCTCAATAATTATTTTTTCCCTAGTTATTAATTGTATCGTCTACAAATTTTAACAATAAATAAACAACAAATAAAAAGTTTATAACATTTTGTGATACCTGACTACAATAAATGTTTAAAATGGCCACCCTCCACTTCAATACACTTTCGTGTTCTACGAAGCATAGAACGTCGTACTCTGTGAAATATTTCTGGTGTATTTCCAATTTGTTCGCATCCAAGTACAATTCTTTGCTGCAGATCATCAACATTTTCAACATTTGCTTCATAAACAATACATTTGAGATGCCCCCATAAGTAAAAGTCTATAGGATTTAAATCAGGGGATCGAGACGGCCATGGCTGAGGTCCACCGCGTCCGATCCACCTGCGTCCAAAAGTATTGCTTAGGTAATTTCTGACATTTAGGGCGAAATGTGGAGGGGGGGGGGGACTCGTCATGCATAAACCACAGGCTATGTTTTGTGTCAAGAGGTACATTTTCTAATAACCCATTTAGTTGGTTTTGCAGGAATTCAAGATAAGTTGTAGCATTAAGTCTGTGAGGTAAAAAATTGGTCCTATCAAATTACACCCTACAATTCCAGCCCATACATTTAAGGAAAATTGCTGTTGATGAGGCCTTTCAAAAACTACGTGGGGATTTTCGTCAGCCCAGATATGGCTGTTACGAAAATTGACGATCCCGTCGCGCCTAAATCAAGACTCGTCAGTGAACAATACACAATTCAACAAGTTCTCTACATAATTATGTTGAAGAAACCATTGGCAAAATTGTAGGTGAGGTATAAAATCTCTTTCAGGCGATAGTGGCTGCACACGTTGGATGTGATATGGATGCAATTGTTGCTCGTGAAGAACTCGCCATATCGTTGCATTTGATGCTCCCAGATGATTGGCCATTTCCCTAGTACTTATTTTTGGATTTTGTTCAATTTCATCCAGAACATCCTCTTAAAAATCAGGATTTCGTGCACTTCGTGGTCTGCCTTGATCAGCAGTAACTTTATTACGGGTACCTGGTAAAAAAATATATATTCGAAAGAGACAGATCGATGTATTAGATAATGTAAGTATGTACCTGTTTCTCGCAGACGGACGTCAATCCGTTGAAACATCCTTCTGTCTGTAATTCCCCGATTTGGGAAGGCTTCTTCATACAGTCGTTTCGCCTAATAACAGTTACCAAAAGCCCGTGAATACATAACATGCATGTTAGTCCATTGTTGGTAAAGACTTCCATGTTTAATTAGAAAAGTGACGGACAATACAATTAATTACTTAAAAATAGTGAGTAGTCTCAAACGTAAAAGTCAAATGTAGTATATGTCACGACAAAAACGCAAACGTCAAGTCCCGTAACGATGGAAACCACTTTGTTAAATGGTTTGTTCAAAGTTTGTTATCATGGCTTTGTATTTTATCTTCATTATTGTGTCTTGTCAGTTCTTTTTACTGGAAAGATTGTAATTTTTAACTAGAGAATAAGAAAATTAAGTTTATACATACTGATAGCAATTAAAAGGTGAAAAATGTATTCCTATGATTTGTCACATAATTAATTTTTGAGCGACATTGACATACAAAAATTGAAATATCTCGAAAATGGTGTGTCTGACAGATTTAAATCAGGTCTACATTTTTTGCTTACAATTGATAAGGGCTGCAATGTAGCTATACGGTAGGTCGATATTATTGGGTGTCAAAAAATTATAGTCAATTGAATGCAAGCCATGCCTTACAGGTGGCGCCCTCTGCCAGCAGTGCTATTAACAATAACATATTTAAATTTCTTGCCCTCGAAAACCCTCACATGCCCATTTTCACGTCAAAACTTTAATTTGACTCGGACTTATTCGTGAAAAACTGACAAAAACAAATAACTTTAACACGCTGTATTTAAAAAACTAAGCATTTGCGGACCCATGTTTATATGAAAAATAGTCTTAATTTTTTTGTGCTGAATGTGCACTTGAGACGTGTAACATAGACCATCATTTTTGAAACACCCTGTATAAATGCTGTTCGTTGGTAAGCGCTGGACCGATTTGGCTAATTTTATTTTTAAAATGTTTATAATAGTCCGAATAAGGTTTTTAGGGAACGAAAAATTGTAAAGTTGCCCGAAAATTAGGAAAATCGGGAAAAACCGAAAGTATTAGTGAATTTTCTTAAAAAAAATTCACTAATGAGGAGATCTCGACTTTTGAATTTTGAAAAAAATTACTTCAAATTAGCACTAATTAGGCCCCCGAGAACACATATCCGGGGTCGGTTTCAAATTTTTATATGTATATATATATATATATATATATATATATATATATATATATATATATATATATATATATATATATATATATATATATATATATATATATATATATATATATATATATATATATGTATCACACCGATAACTCAAAAAATAATGGGTCGATTTTGATAAAATTTGGTGTGTACCTTCCTTTTGCAAGTGGCTTGGATAAGTTCGTTAACCAGGAAAATCTGCTCAGTTGAAATAGATTAAACAATGTTTTCTCTTAATTACACAGACGGATTCCCTCTATCAGTGTCAGTTCTGAGCCAGCCTTAACTGTTTGGACATTTTTGTACATTTTCACACAATAAAGTTATTTTTATGAAACATGGCACATTGTTTTTACTATATAGGTTATACTGGTAACCAAAATTGATGCCTGCTTTCTTAAAAAGAAAACACACATATTTGCAATAAAAACATTTTTATGAAAATTCACTACCATAACGCACTTGCTGCGTCCAGAGTTTTTTTTCTTTGCAATTAATTTCGCTACGTGCTCAAATGTCGTTTGACATATTGAAATTTCTACAGGGCGGCGTCCGTCGGGTCACCTAGTAATAAATAGAATAATATACTCTCCTGAAGTGTGGACATGGACTTTTTTATTCGCACAAAGGGCGAATAAAAATATATTAGAATAAATGAGAGAAGAAAGATGATTGCTGTGAGAAATCTACCGGGTGAACAGAGCGAATGCACCCTTTTACTGTCCAGGTCATCAGACATAGAACATCTTTATCTTGTTCCAAGTTGTGGAATTCCTTGCCGGCACATGTTTTTCCTTCTCCTCCGAACCTTCAGGTCCAGAATTAACAAGTTGCCTCTTTCCTCCTTGTCGACACCCACGGTACGATAGTATTTAGGCTATGAGCCCTCGTGGTGTGTTGTGGAAAAAAAATTGGGAGAAGATAAGCAAAATTAGTTGGACATATTGTAAAGCACAATAACTCTGTAACACATTATTTGACAGACACGTGCTTTGAAAGACTGGAAGAAATAAACCAATAGGAGAACATCCCCCAATAGATGACGTGCGTGGGCAACAATTAAATGAAAAATCTGCTGGAAACTGGGAATCATGATTGCAACGACAGTGCGACATCGCATTTAGACTGTGGTGATGTAGCAAAAACTATTTTATTTAGTCCAGTTAATTCAAGACGCATGCTTCCCGATAAGACTCTTAACACATTTTAAACATTGTTTCAGTAGATGGTGTTGCCATAAGTTGTTGTTTTTTGTTTGTCCACTTAACCAGATTCCGTGCGTTGAATAATTAACGCGATAATTTAAAACAAATGCCAAAGAGATTAAAGAGACAAACGGAAACACAAAGTAGATTGTATACGTGTGGTAATGCAAGCATTGAAGGTATTTCCATGGTTCATATTTTATCTTGTTTTCTTTCCACCACATGTCCTCATGCATATTTAATATATCGGCATGAAATTGCACGCGTTCCAGGCAATTTCTGCCCGGACGGAGTGGTCACTCTCCCGGCACTAGCTATATCTCCGAGCCGGAGCCCGGACCGGGGCCATAAACAAGGGAACCTTTATGCTGGCCGTTAATTTAACGATACCGCTTCAAATTATTGTTATTATATTTTATGAGTCTACTCTACAATATTACATAAATATACTCAGTTACTCAGACGCCGGATGTACCAACTATACGCTGTGGCCGTCCAGCCATCCAAACTGGCCCCGACCATAAACCACGTACGTACGCCAACTAGATTTCTAATATTGATAAACTTTGTAGTGTTATTGCTTTGATGGAGATACTTTAGGGACGATATTTGACTTTGTATCCCTTAATTCGTTACGCAAAATAGCATCAGATATAACAGTCTTGTGAGATTCAACCATATTATCTTAACTATTTTCTAATAATTAGTATAACTTTAAGCAAATTTCGTTATGTCTTGTGTCAAAGTATGTTAGTTAAAAGACTTTTGTTGATACAAGAGTGGAGAAATGCATCGTGTAGGCCTCCTTCACAACACCGTAGTGCGTGGGATATTGAGGTACTGTGAGACTCTTACTCACTAAAACTCCGCTCCCTGGAATACCGGACCTTAGTCCATACCTCCGTCGGAAAGATTTCACACAATGACGTTTGGGTTTGAATGTTTACATTCTATTTTTGCCGCGAGTTACAGCACCCTGTATAATGCTGTTCCTATATCTCGTGTTAGTATAGTAATAGGCTGGAAGCAGTCGTTCACCGCGGAAATAATAAAACCGCTGATTAATTATAGTCAACATAATTATTTAGTTTAGTTGTTTTACTTTATAATGTTTAGCTAGGCATATTCGAGTTTATATATATATATATATATATATATATATATATATATATATATATATATATATATATATATATATATATATATATATATATATATATATATATATATATATATATATATATATATACACAAGTAAGATACAATATAATGTTAGAATATATTACGAGTGTTTCAACATTAAACATCGTGTACTTCTCCTTTGGTTTAAAATTATAATTAAACTTGTAATTTCGAAATAAAGTTTTTTTGTTTTGAAGTGCCAAAAGGGCATTATCCAAACTGGCGCAGTTGTTAGTATAGGTTTAAGTGTATTTTTGACAAAAATCGCAAAAGTACACGTCAATTTTTATCGTTAAAAACCTGCAGCCTAGAAAATTTAAAGTGACAAACATCGTCAACGAGGAAGGACATCATCGCCAACCTCAACAGCAGAAGCAATCAACAGGAGAAGCCACCACTAGCAGAAGACATCACAGCCACAAAAGGAAGGACATCATCGACAACCTCGAAGGGCCAAGTCAAGTATAGATAGAAGTGACCAAAAATCGTCAGCGAAGAAGGACATTGCCGACTTCATAATTAAGCGAATGGAAAAATTATTGTGAGTAATTTTCATTATCTTTTATAAATTTATCCCATAAATTTTATAATTGTGTATGTCTGACTCAGATAAAACTTTTAATAGCATTTCTAGACAAAATATTATTAAACCAGCCAAATTAGTGTTAAATTTAGAAAATAATTTTACGTTAGAAAAGAAAAATATTAAAATGACTGAACAAAACGTTGCTGCACAAACCAAAATTGAATCTTATCATATTAATGCAATTCCCAGTTATGACGGGGATCAAGCCACTCTGGCATTATTTATTGGAGCTTGTGAAAATTTCTCATCATCTTTTGTTAATACACAAAATTTAAATAATAACCGCGATAACTGGATTCTTAGAACAATAGTTAATAAACTAGAGGGAAGAGCAAAATCTTTAATAGCTAGTAGAGAAGATGCCACAAATTGGCCCCGAATAAAACTTGTCTTACAACAATATTTCTCAGACCAGAGAGATGAAGATTGTTTAGCTAGAGACTTAATGTTACTTAAACCTAATCAAAATGGAACACCATATCAATTTGGTATGCCAATACAAGAAGTTTGCTACAAAGTAAATTAGGATTAACTATAGATGATAACAATATTCGTTTAGTAAAAAATGAAATTTATGACAAAATGGCCTTGCAGACCTTTTTACATGGACTGCACGGACAATTAGGACTTGCAATTAGATTACAAAAACCGATACATTTGAAGCAAGCTAAGGCATTAGTAGTAGAGGAAGAAAATTTCCAATATGGCGAAAAACAAATATATGCATACTAACATACCTAATAAAATCAGTAATAGTAACAATTTTCAAAATAAACCATTCCAAAATAGTTTTACTTCTCAAAATATAGGTAATTTTCATAAACCATTTTCTAATAATCAACCATTTAATCAAAGACCATCTAATTCATAATTTTCAAGAAATCATTTTCCACAACTAAATTATTTTGAGAGAAAACAAAACATTCAACAACAGAGACCCAATTATCAACCTGTTTCACAAAATTTTGCAAGAAATTCTAATAGAAATGTTTTCCGACCCAACCCTAATTTTGTTCCAACTTATAAGCCCACTCCTATGGAAAATTCCACCAGAAATCATAGACCGTCAAATACCATACCTAATACACTAAGTGAGTGGTGAACGTGTCGCCACCTAGTTCGGAACCAAGTACTATGTTGTCACGCCCGCTCCAAATAACACAGAGTGTTAAAAATAGAGACGGTATACAACTAACTAACAATTTAAAAAATTGTTAGCCCTGGCCCATTTCTACCCCAATATAGGGACAAAGTATGTAAGACTAGATGCATTCTCGCAACAATTAGAACCGTAGACCGGTTTCGCTCTCATTAGAGCTCTTCAGTACGGCATACTAATTGCAGCAAAAATGCACCAAAAATAACACGGCTATCGTATAGCCAGTCTTAAAACACTAAGTGAGTGGTGAACGTGTCGCCACCTAGTTCGGAACCAAGTACTATGTTGTCACGCCCGCTCCAAATAACACAGAGTGTTAAAAATAGAGACGGTATACAACTAACTAACAATTTAAAAAATTGTTAGCCCTGGCCCATTTCTACCCCAATATAGGGACAAAGTATGTAAGACTAGATGCATTCTCGCAACAATTAGAACCGTAGACCGGTTTCGCTCTCATTAGAGCTCTTCAGTACGGCATACTAATTGTAGCAAAAATGCACCAAAAATAACACGGCTATCGTATAGCCAGTCTTAAAACACTAAGTGAGTGGTGAACGTGTCGCCACCTAGTCGCATCTAGTCTTACATACTTTGTCCCTATATTGGGGTAGAAATGGGCCAGGGCCAACAATTTTTTAAATTGTTAGTTAGTTGTATACCGTCTCTATTTTTAACACTCTGTGTTACTTGGAGCGGGCGTGACAACATAGTACTTGGTTCCGAACTAGGTGGCGACACGTTCACCACTCACTTAGTGTTTTAAGACTGGCTATACGATAGCCGTGTTATTTTTGGTGCATTTTTGCTACAATTAGTATGCCGTACTGAAGAGCTCTAATGAGAGCGAAACCGGTCTACGGTTCTAATTGTTGCGAGAATGCATCTAGTCTTACATACCATACCTAATACACAAAACAGACGATATACGAGTGAGGAACTTTATCATCACGAAGTACAATCTGACAGACCCATACAAAACATCGACTATAACGACACAAATTTTATTCAAGGAGATTATGAAAATAATGAAACAAATTTTGAATATTGTGAACCTGATAACTTTTCAGAACCTTATCCTGAAAATTATTATGAACCTAGAGATAATATTAATGATAACTATTATACTGAAAATGAACAAAATTTTCATTCGAGCCTGAATTTAGATCAGAACACATAATACAGGTTAATTTAGATAATTGTCCACAACTACCCTACGTAATCGTGCCTGGTATAAATTTAAAATTCATGTTGGATAGTGGGAGTACGAAATCTTTATTGTGCCCATCTTTAGCTTATTCTTATTACAAAAATTTTATAGAAAATAAATATTTTCAAATCAAATCTTAATTTTTTAACATTCTGTGTTATTTGCAGCTGCCGTGACAACAGACTTCTTGGTTCCGCAATGAGATGGCGGCACGTGTTTTGTGTTTTACATCTCACTTAGTTTAGGAGAACAGATTTTGTAAAACCTCCACAACTAATCAAGTGTGGAAGCTACAATGAAAACAAACGAGCTGCTAGAGACAGGGCGTCATGGTTTCAACGACAAGGCCACATCGCCCCTAGACTATGATGATAAAGTGAAAAAAGTACTTAGTAAATCTAATACCCCATAAAAGAGTCCCAACAAGATTCACCCACACACACGTAACAAAACTAGTTTATTTTCTCTTAATCTCTATTTGTGTCGAGTCAGATTTTCCATTCGTTACGTATATAATCAAGGTAACATATTTTCAAAGAGAGAAGCCGTATCGAACGACATGTCATCCATTTATATCAAATTACAATTGTTTGTGTTGGCTGTGGTTCATTTCATGTCAGCTACAGTCAATTGTCTTTGTAAAGATGGGCAATTGTTAGCATGATATCCATCAAAGAAAGCTTTGGATTCGTGACACTGTCAGATCAATCCCATCAAAGCTGTCGTTGTTCAAAACCTCCAAGTCTATTAAGTATTCAAAACAAGAGATAATTTGTGTATTTGTCTTTACAAAGACATGCATTGCTCAATAATTCAGCTATTTAGTATTATAAAACATGGAAGGTTTTAATTTTTGCCGTTGATGCACAAAAATTATAGCTTATTGCCTCTCGATGTTATGCACTCTCTTATTAAAAGAGCCCGCTCTCTTTAAATTCATACTTGTTCTTGACTTGTATTCGTTTACCAACACCAAATTATATATCTTCAAGGGTTGTAATAAAGCGGCCTAGAAATGGTATTCAGATTCCATGACTATCAAACGTAAATTATAAAAGTTTGGACGCTAATGTTTATGAATTACAATGAAAAAAATGCCATTTTAGATTGTAGAAGACATTCAACTTAAACGGTTTAACCAACAAAGAAAAAGTCTGGACGCTGCCAGTGCGTTATGGTAGTGAATTTTCATAGAAATGACCTGGCACAAAGTATTTTATTATAACTTTTTTTTTTCTTGTAATAGAAAAATCAAGATTTTGGCGTATAGCTTACTTTTTATATCGGAAACCTACCTTTCTTAGATAAATATTGTTTTCGAAAGAAAATTCAAAATTTTCCCGGGAAACCTGGTCCAATTTTCCTGGCTAACGAACTTGTCCAAGCCACTTACAAAGGGAAAGCATATGCCAAATTTGATTAAAATCGGCCCATTCTTTTTTAGAGTTATCGGTGTGATATCGATATATATATATATATATATATATATATATATATATATATATATATATATATATATATATATATATATATATATATATGAAACTATATATAAAAGTTAAAACGTCAAAATTGATAATTATGGTAGTACGAATGTGAGTGAAAAATACGACACGAAATGACTAGCAAGCTCCTAGGATCTATGGCTAAGTCATGATTTTCCTTCATTTCTTTAAAATATGATCAAAAAATCCATTGTAAATAAAAAATTGTTTGGTGTAAATAGAAAGATCTTAGACAATTAACACAGGTACTACCGGGGATATACCTGCTAGTACATACATGTCCACCGTAGCCGAGTGCCTGTATATCGGATAATCGACTCCTACATGACGAGTTCTAATCCTAGTTAGTGACTTCACTTTTTATCCAGTTTTTTGGTGTTATTTCACTTTACCATTATCTGATCAGATTGTTGTTATTCCGATGAATTTTTTTAGCGAGGTTTTGTATAAAAAATAATCTAATAAAGAGGAACTGATTGTTTTAAGACTTAATTCAATTTGAATAGCATATCTGTTCTTGCCCAAACTTAGTGATACCGTTCCATATTTAATACAGTGGCAGATCTTTCTCGTGGCTTCACGAGTGCCTGTTTTAGTGAATTTTCTTAAAAAAAAAATCACCCTTGAGGAGATCCGGACATTTGAATTCAGAAACAATTTCTACAAATAAGCGGGAACTAGGCCCCTTAGAACCCATATTCAGGGTCAGTTTTAATTATATATATATATATATATATATATATATATATATATATATATATATATATATATATATATATATATATATATATAAAGGGTGAACCATTTACTAAAATCTAGGTCTGTAAGTTTAAAGACAAAAGACTTATAGGCATTTAAAGAAAAAAATTGGGGTTTTCGTCAAAGCGTAAAAAGTCGCGATTTGAAACGTCAGAATTGGCAACAGTTAGGCAAAGAACCTGAAAGAAATTAGGCTTATGTAAAGAGTGTTCTGCAAACCCTTAAGCTTCAGCTTCAATCATCATTGCCCTTCATCTTAATAAAATATGTCCAGAAAATTCATTTCAAATAGACACATTCTCTGATGCTTTGGCAGTAGTTTTATGGTTTAACGCTCTATAATTTTCAGCTAATTTTTGTAGAAAAAATTCCTTAATGAGGACAGAATTCTAAAAAGATTTCTTCAAATGAGCGCAAACTAGGCCCCCTAGAATCCATATCCGGGTTTACTTTTTGTATATATACAGGGTGACGCATGTCTACGGTAAAGCTCAATATAATTGTTATTATGCAAGATACGAGAAAAAATTGTATAAGCCACTTGCAGGGTGTCTTGAGCTGCATCTTATAAAATTATTTTGATAATCACAGGTGGGCCCATAAATCGTTGGTGATACCTACAATTTTTATTTGAACATTCCTTATTGCATTTTTGCATTTTTCATCGAAATATGATGGATGTTTGTAAAAAAAATCTAGACGCTGTAAGTACGTTTTGGTAGCGAATTTTGATTAAATGCTTCAAAATTCAACAACTCAATTTGCTATTAACCTAAGGTTCGTCGGCTAGGAAACGAGTTTCCTTGGAAACATTCTAAGTTTATTTTCGGAAAATGTTTGTACATTTTCAAACAAGTTATTTTTTTTTTAATTTCAACAACACACCACGAGGGCTTACAGCCTAAATACTATCGTACCGTGGGTGTTGACAAGGAGGAAAGAGGCAGCTTGTTAATTCTGGACTTGAAGGTTTGGAGATTCGGAGGAGAAGGAAAAACATGCGCCGGCAAGGAATTCCAGAACTTGGAAGTCCTCCGGACAAAAGAGCGGGCATAACAAGATGTTCTAAGTCTGATGACCTGGACAGTAAAAGGGTGCATTCGCTCTGTTCCCCTGGTGGATCTGTTGGGGGCAGCAGGTGGGGGAACTATGGAGGAAAGCTCCTCTGAGCAGTGCCCGTGCAGATATCTATAAAAGAGAGGTCACCAACGGTACGTCGGTGGGCAAGGGATGGCAGCCTTTGGGTGAGGGTAGGGTCACCGATGAGACGTATAGCTCTATTTTGAATGGAGTCCAGGAAAGCGAGTGTAGAAGCGGCAGCGGCACCCCAGATGTGGGAGCAGTATTCGAGGTTTGGCCTTATTTGTGAAGTATATAACGTATAGAGATTAGCTGGTGTTCGAGGTTTGGCCTTATTTGTGAAGTATATAACGTATAGAGATTAGCTGGTGAAAAGTATTTGCGAGCCCGGAAGAGGAAACCTAATTTCTTAGCAGCCGCTTCTGCAATTGATGTGACATGTTGTGCCAATTAAGATTTCGATCCACAGAAATGCCAACAAGAGAAAAGGACTCATTACTTTGAATAACTTGGTTGTTCATTGTGATGGGTCTAGTGCTGGTTTATCTCTTGTGAGAAAGAAAGCAAGACTTAGTTTTGGTGGGTTTGAATTGTACAAGATTTCTACTTCCCCAGTCTAATATTTTTTGGAGATCCACGGAGACAGAACCCTCCATGAGTCTACGATCCTCATCTAATTGGGCTAATAGACAGGCTTAGAATATTGTATATTTGAATGGTGGGTGCTGTCGTCCGCGTAGCTGTGAACTGGGTTGCATGTGCTAGAGAGGAGGTCATTGATGTGGCGAAGAAACAAAGTAGGGGCTAAAGCTGAACCTTGATTACATTAATTGGATACAGTTTAGAGGAATGGCCATCCACAACAACAGATATGCTCCTGTTGGAGAGGAAATTTGCTGTCCACATACAGAGTTTTGGTGGTAGGCCATAGGCCGGAAGTTTATTAAGCAGCGCTGCGTGCCAGACCTGGTCGAATGCTTTGGATATGTCTAGAGCAACAATCTGGGATTCACCGTGTTGTTCCATAGACTTGTTCCAAGAATGGGTGACAAAGGAAAGGAGGTCGGCAGTCGATCTGCGCTGACGGAATCCATACTGCCTGTCGTGGATTAGACTGTGTTTTTCAAGAAATTTTAGTAATTCGGTGTTTATATACTTTTCCGTCACTTTAGAGACGACTGAAAGGACAGAAATGGGCCTGTAGTTGCTGGGAACCGCTTTGGATCCTTTCTTGGGGATGGGTTGTACTCGAGCAGTTTTCCAGTTACTAGGGAATATGCCTTTATTATAAGATATCTGAAACAGACGAGTCAGGACAGGAGCAAGCTCTGGTGCGCATTTTTTGAGAACAATTGCTGGGATCTTGTCAAGGCCAGAGGCTTTCCTGGTATTAAGAGAAGAGAGCATATTTCGTACCTTTTTAGCTTTGAAAATGATATCCGTCATTTTATGCGCGACATTGGGGACTGTTGGTGGTTGAACATTTGGAGGTGGGTTGAGAGTAGAATTGCCGGCGAACAACGAAGCAAAAAGTTCAACCTTGCCCAGGGCGGTAGAAACAATTTCATCCCCTGAGACAAGAGGTGGAAACGTGCTTTTGCAGAAATTATTCCCAATAGATTTAGCAAGAGTCCAGAAGGGTTTGCCGCCGTTGGAGCTTAAGAGGACTTTGTTTTTGATGTGGTTATTAAACGAGTTTTTTGCCTCAGAAAGAGTGCGGACATAGCGGTTTCTTGCGTCGTTAAATTCTTGACGATTTTCTTGATTGGGATTGTGTAGAAGCGTTTTGTGAGCTTTGACCTTTTCAAGTCTGGCCTTCTCACAGGATTTAGAGAACCAGGGCTTTTGAGTGGCTGAAGAGGTTTTCTGTGTACGTGGGATAAATAATTCCATGCCAGCTTGGATAATTTCGGTGACGTTTTGTGAGATATCAGAGGGGTCAGGATGAGAGAAGCAGACAGACGCCCATGGAAATGAGGAAAAGTAATCCCGCATTTCGTCCCAGTTTGCGGAGTTGTAGTGCCAAACGATACGTGGGTATGATGACTGTGTGACCTCGGGTTGCATTGCGCAGGAAGCAGTGACCATGCCGTGGTCTGAGCGCCCAAGGGGGGCGGTGACTGATATCTTATAGCATTCAGGTTGTGTAGTAAGAAGGAGATCCAAGGGATTTGAGCTGTGTGTTGGGATACGAGGAAAGTAAGTAGGTTGCTGAACAATATTGGGTAAAAAACTGCTGACTGCAAAGGCCTCCGCTGCTCTCCCTTGTGGATTGGTTTTTGAAGATCCTAGCCATTCCTTATTATGGACATTGAAGTCACCAAGAATAGTGACCTCGGAGGAACGATATTCAGAAATCAGATAGTCGGTTTTTCAGAAAGGTAGTCAAAGAGCTGGACAAAGTTGTTGTCAGAAGGTGACCGGTAAATGCAACAGATGAATTTAGTTGCAGCCCTGAGAGAAAGTTTTATCCATAGTATGTCTTTTCTTCCAGCTTCTAAATTGGGGAGTCTGGTGCAGGGTAGATTGCTACGGACGTATGCGCATACGCTTCCATGCAATCTAAAGGAAGTAAGGAGCTCATACCCCGGGAAATTAAGGTGTTTAGTGGCTGTTTTGGCACTGATTTGGGTTTCGGTGAGGAAGAGGAGTTGGGGCCTGTTAGCCTGGAGGAAATGGTGGACGCAGTTCAGGTTAGAATTTAGGCCACATATATTCGAAAAGGATATGTTAACTCTTGATGTTGGCGCCCCCTGTACACCCCTCTCCCGGAGATCCGAATGGAGGGGTATTTTGCCTCCGGAATATTTTGTACAAGGAGGAGCCATCATCATTTTTGCTTATAAGGGAAACCGACTCATACACTAGAACCGGAAACGTCCGTTGGGACTTCACCGGCCCCTTGATGTATGGGGTGGTACCTCCTCGGGCGTGAAAAAATCCTTTACTATTACGTAAAGGAAAATTCCACTACCACCTGCTAAATATGGTACATTGTTTCTACTATATAGGTTACACCGGTAACCAAATTGATGACTGCTTGCATTAAAGAGACATATTTGCTATTAAAACATTTTAATGAAAATTCACTTCCATAACGCACTTGCTGCGTCGAGACTTTTTTATGTTATGGTCACCTTCTGTGAACAGGAAATGATGAGTATCCTTTTAATTACAATTTGGAGAACTCAAATCACCACAACACATTTTTGAGACCTAACGATCGTTTCGCTAACCACGCTGGCGTCATCAGATGTTGAATAAATTGTTTATTTACCACTCTAATGACGCTATTGTTGTTAGTGAAACGATCGTCAGTGTATCTAGAGTGTACTTATCAGTGCTCATCACACGTTTCAATTTACACACACCGACCAGAAAGTAAACTATTTACAATTTTGTTAGCTATGTACTTTTAATTAAAAAAATACTTGCATGTAGGAGTGAGTCAGTAAATTTGTGCGGAGAAAATAAGAAGAGTACAGATAGTAGTACATCTGGCTGTTAGGAGAGGCAGTAGCGTGCGATGGTAATATCCGGAGTTCTTGTACCGGCAACTGGTAACTGGCAGTCCTCTTGATTTCCCTTGAGTTTCAGCCACAATACCTCGAATGCCGCTTATACCTACACCCAGTCTCGTTCTTATTTCGTCTCTTATACTCTTACGCCACACAACTATTTCCACTTCCTGCAGAATGTCCGTCAATTCAGACTTTATCGACGACTTGTAATACCCATCTCCAAATGAGATTTTTCAATAGCATCCAATTTACACTTTAACGATTATTTTGTGACGCACTGCTCGTTTTTGTTTGCACTTTGGAATACATTTATACAAAAAAAGTTGGGACGTAGAAAATGCGTTATGGTAACGAATTCTAATAAGATTGGGTTTCCATGATGGAAATGGTTAGTAAACTAATTAACAGAAGTTGAGGGAAACACTAAGCAAACGTTTGTGGTGAAAAAGCAAATCCAAATATGCAAAAGAGGGGTCTAGAATCGAAGGCGGCAATCTCCGATTTTGTCAATAATAAAAAAAATGGAAAAAAGTTGCAGGTATTAACGTTAGCTACAAACTAAAATGATTTTTGCATATACACGGTGTTGCATAAGTTAGATACAACCCAAACTTCACTTTTTTTAAAGAGTACACCCTGTATATCGTTTTATTAGCGATGTTCATTAAGAAAAGTTCGGGATGCAGCAAGTGCGTTATGGTAGTGAATTTTCATAAAAATATTTTTAATAGCAAATATGTGTTTTTTTTTTCAGAAAGCAGGCATCAAATTTGATTACCAGTATAACATATATAGTAAAAACAATGTGCCATGTTTCATCGAAATAACTTTATTGTTTGAAAACGTACAAAAATTTCCGAAAGTAAACTTAAAGTGTAACCGAAAAAATCCGTTTCTTGGTCAACCTTATGGGTTAATAGCAAATTGAGCTTTTCAAATATGAAGCATTTAATCAAAATTCGCTACCATAACGCACTTGCTGCGTCCAGAATTTCTTAACTTACAATCATATTTCGATGGAAAATGCAAAAACATAAGGCGTTTTCGACTAAAAAAAGATTATTTGTATCACCAACGACTTATGGGCCAGCCTGTGATTGTAGAAATAATTTTTTAAGATGTAGCTCAAGACACCCTATAATTAACGTATACAATATTTTTTCATATCTTGTATAATAACGGATATATTGAGCTTTATTGATTTTTTACGAAAATTCGACAAAAATTATATGCCATTAAACGATAAACTCTATAGCTAAGACTACTGCCAAGCATAAGAGAAAGGGTCTATTTGAAATGAATTTTCCGGAAACATTTTAGTAAAATGAAGGACAATGACGGTTGAAGCTAAGACTTCAAAGTTTGTAAAATATTCTTCTTGAGACATTTTTTTTCCATAGTCCGTATTAGATTCAATTTCTTTGCCTAAATGTTGCGAATTTTGACGTTTTAAATTGTCTCTTTGACGTTTTGAGGAAAACCCCAAATTATTTTTTCTTAAATACCCATAACTTTTTTGTCTTTCCACCTACAGAGCTAAATTTTGATAAGCCTATAATGGTATAAACCAGCGTACCAAATTTAATTGCCCTTACTTTGATAATTCCGGAGATATAATTTTTTTTTTTGAAAGAAAACACAAAATTTTCCGGGAATACCTGGGCCGATTTTCCTGACTAACGAACTTATCCAAGCCATTTGCAAGAGGAAGGTATTCACCAAATTTATTTAAAATCGGCACATTATTTTTTGAATAATCGGTGTGATATATATATATATATATATATATATATATATATATATATATATATATATATATATATATATATATATATATATATATATATGTATATATATATATATATATATATATATATATATATATATATATATATATATATATATATATATATATATATATATATATATATTGAAACTGACCCCGGATATGTGTTCTGGGGGGCCTAATTAGAGCTCATTTGAAGAAATGTTTTCAAAATTCAAAAGTGGGGATCTGCTCATTAGTGATTTTTTTAAAAGAAAATTCACTAAAAATTTGATAATAGAGAGGTCACGATGAAAAGCTTTTGAAAAAATTTCTTCAGATAAGCGCGAATTTGGGCCGCTACAACCCAAAACCAAAGTCCGTTAAAATTTTTATATGTTGATATATATATATATATATATATATATATATATATATATATATATATATATATATATATATATATATATATATATATATATATATTCCAGTGGAAAATCGGAGAAAACTTTCAAAAAATTGATAATTTTGGAAAAAATATGGTATGTGGAGACTGAGTTATAGTTGCGATGGTGTATTGAAGTGGTTCAGATCTATCATAAATAAAGGCAATGAGTGAAGCATTAGATTGAAGAAATGAAAGTGAAGAAAATTATTTTTTCCTGGCTTGTCAAAATCTGAAGTTTGCCGAAGTTGGTATATAATTGTCACATTCCTTTAGATGTAACTTTTAAAATTATGCAAATATACACCACAAGTCCTAGACTTATTGTATTGGCATACTGTATGATTTTTACCAATAAATAAATAATAATAATAATAATAACTGGAATGAGACTATACATGTGGCTAGAAATAGTGCAAATAAACCTATGTTGTGAATTTTAAGTAATTTGTTTCACAATATTTAGAGTTTTTTCCAAATTAAAAATAAACTTCCAAAGACATACGTTGAAACGTAAAGTCCAATGCCTGACAGACAGAGTAGTTAACTGCCACGCGTAGATTAATTTTGACGTTTTAAATTGCGAGTTTGACGTTTTGTCTTTAACTTAGATACCAAAATTTTGGTACATGATTCACTCTTCATAATACAAAATTTGGTTACCGTCACTTTGTGATTTCCGGAGATACCATTTTTTTTTAGAAAGGAAACACAAAATTTTCCGGGAAAACCTGGTCCGATTTCCCTGGATAACGAACTTATCCAAGCCACATGCAAATTTAAGGTAATTACCAAATTTGATCAAGATCGGTCCATTCGTTTTTGAGTTATCTGTACGATATATATATATATATATATATATATATATATATATATATATATATATATATATATATATATATATATATATATATATATATATATATATATATATATATATATATATATATATACACGGATCTCCCCATTAGTGAATTTTTTAAAGAAAATTCACTAATAAATGACAACGAATGGCTTCAATGTTTCACTGCAAATGAATAAACATTTGAACAATTGAAGGTAGGTAAAGATAGTTGACGTTGGTGTACACAGAATTTTAAGCGCAATTCAAAGATGTAAAAACATACAGGATATTCCATTTAAAATAACAAAGTTGTTTGCTACTTCCGGTTAAACCGGAAGTGATATCGACTCCAAATTATTTTACGTGGAAGGAGCGTTATGTCTTATAAATGACTGCCAATTTTGAGAATTGAAATACGTTAATAACTAGAAAAACGTCTAACCAACGCATTTCTTGGTATACCCTGTATATTAGGCAAAATTATGACACAAATTTTATTGGGATTACCATTAAATAACATATTTTTCTAAAGATGCTGTATACGGATATACAATAAAATTTATTTTAGTATTTTGTGTCCATATTATTTTAGTTTAAACATGCCCCTTAGAAGCTAAGCTACCCCGCTTTATATCAAGAGAGTTAAATCCATCAATATGTTTCATAAAAGCCGATGTCTTCCCTGCTTCTTATAGCATTACATTATGAAGACCTCCTGCTATAACGCATCCAACCATCCATCGTCTTAAAAATTACACCAGCAGCACTACAGGTTCTGATGATGTTATATATATAGAGAGTGCAAGTCTCTGGTACCCTATCTGGAAGAGCTGAAAGCACAAGGGGCCACAGGGTTGGAGGGCTGGGGCTGAACCCCTCGAGACTCCATTGATGCTCATTTTTGGCAGCTGTAATCGTTTTTGGATCACTGTTATTCCTATTCATAGCTAGTAGCTTTACTATATTAGATTACAGCCAGACTTATGTGACGAGATTCATCCACTTTATGTCTACGTCTCGTCTACTCGACGAGTGTAAAATTATTAGTGGGTAATATCTGTCTGCAAATGAGATAAAAATTCTTCTCAAGAGAACCTTGAAAACAAATAAGATTATGTACGGGGAAATTCAGCATTGGAATCGGTTTCTTACTCGTATAAATATTCAAGCAACACATAATTATCTTTATAAGCGTTCTGCAACAGAATCGTAGTAGTATCATCCCTTGAATAAACAGCAATGAACTATGAAAATTTGTATAATATACAATCAGTTATTCAATGAGGTGTCAGTTTCAGTTTCAGTTACGGTACAAGTCAATATTAGTGTCCTTGTTTCTGACGATTAAAAAGCCTGGACGCAGCAAGTGCGTTATGGTAGTGAATTTAGAAATGATCTGGCACAAAATATTTTATCATAACTTTTTTTTCTTGTAACATAGAAATCTAAATTTTGGTGTATAGTTTACTTTTAATATCATAAATCTGCCTACCATTATTGGTTATCATAGCATTTTTATTTTTTGAAATAAAATTTTTTTGAATGAAAACTCAAAATTTTCCCAGAAAACCTCGTCCGATTTTCCTGATTAACTAACCAATCCAAGATATTTATGAAAGGAAGGTACATGCCAAATTTTATCAATATAGGCTTATTAGTTTTTGAGATAAAGTAGTCCGATTTTCCTGGCTAACAAACTTATCCAAGCCATTTACAAAAGGAAGGTACATGCCAAATTTTATCATCCTTACTTACTTTTATCCTTTCATCCTTACTTTTAAGTAAGGATGAAATTTCCAAAGTGTCTGGAGTGGTATATTGTATTCCATGTAATAATTGTAGTTTAAGATACATTGGCCAAACAAGCAGAGTCCTTAAAGATATGTTAACACAGCACAAAAGTGACATACGTTTACAAAAAAGAACTTGCGCTCTGTCAGAACATAATCTCGACACTGGCCACAATATAAATTTTAGTAATGTTTCTATTTTACACTGTGAAACCTTAAGTAATAAAATAATATGTTTAGAAGAATTTGAAATTACTTTTAACGACAATTTAATAAACTTAAAGAAAGATAATAATTTTGGAAATCACTACCCCTATTTATATTTCCTAGACAACAACAAAAAACAAATTCAATTAGATAATAGTTAGCTTTATATGTTTGTCACTTTTCGACTTCAGTCAAATTTATAAAACGGTTTTTTATGTTTGTTATTGAATATTATTAGTTTAGTAGAACTCACGTTATATGTAAGTATTTTAAACTTTTCTATTTTTCCCATGTAAATTGTAAACTTTTTTCTTTCCATGTTGTAGCCTTGAGAATGGAAAAATTTTTTCCGAAAGCTCGGCCTAAAATAAAGAGTTTTATTTTGCAACTGACGGCTTTCCCACTATTTTTTGATAAATAACACTATTACCGTCACAAAAACTCAATACTATATATATATATATATATATATATATATATATATATATATATATATATATATATATATATATATATATATATATATATATATATATATATATAAACATATAAAAATTGAAAATGACCCCGGATATGGGTTTTAGCGGTCCTAGTTCGCGTTCATTTGCAAAAAATTTTTCAAAATTCAAAAGTCGGGATCTCTCCATTAGTGAACTCTTTCTACGAAAAATCACTAAGAACAAGTAAATATAATATTTCCACCATATTACTTTTATATGACAGTGGTTTCGCTATGATCTATCTTCATCAGATACAAAAAAGTTCGGGACGCAGCAAGTGCATTTTAGTGGTGAATTTTCATAAGAATTGTACACTATTATTATACGGCATATTACTAAAATTAATACTTTAAACTTACACAGGCCCTGAAGATCGATTTGAGAGGTCCTTGTACGCGCATATTTGAAGACTTCGTTCGAAAGTGTTACCATCGATATATCTCTATTATCAAAAAAATCTTATGTTCTACTCCTTTAGAAAAAAATGCCCAAATTTCAATTTTCTATAAAGCTAAAAAAATTAAATTTTGCTATATCTGTAGATAGCGTAAGTCTCTTTAAAAGAAAGTTGTATTACAAGATTAAAGTTACAAAACAAACAAAGGGAACTTAATTCATATTTAGAAAAGTAAAGTATCTGCAAAATTATAAACGTAGCAGTTATTAGTGAATTTTCGTAGAAAAAATTCACTAATGGGGAGATCCCGACTTTTCAATTTTGAAATTTTTTTTGCAAATGAGCGCGAACTAGGACCCCTAGAACCCATATCCGTGGTCAGTTTCAATTTTTATATGTTATATATATATATATATATATATATATATATATATATATATATATATATATATATGTATCACACCGATAACTCAAAAAATAATGGGCCGATTTTGATAAAATTTGGCATGTACCTTTCTTTTGTTAATAGCTTGGATAAGTTCGTTAGTCAGGAAAATCGGACGAGGTTTTCCGGGAAAATTTTGAGTTTTCATTCAAAAAAAATTCATATCTCAAAAAGTAATAAGCCGATTTTAATAAAATTTGGCACAATACTTTTCTTTCGTAAATGGCTTTGACATGTTTGTTAGTCAGGAAAATCGGACGAGGTTTTCCGGGAAAATTTTGAGTTTTCATTTGAAAAAAATTCATATCTCAAAAAGTAATAAGCCGATTTTAATACAATTTGGCAAGTACCTTCCTTTTGTAAATATCTTTGACAGGTTCGTTATTCAAAAAAATTGGACTAGGTTTTTAGGGAAATTTTTGAGTTTTCATTTGAAAAAAATTTTTATCTTAAAAAATAAAAAAATCTATGATAACCAAATTTGGTAGGTAGGTTTACGATATAAAAAGTAAACTATACACCAAAATTTAGATCTCTATGTTACAAGAAAAAAAGTTATAATAAAATATTTTGTGCCAGATCATTTCTATGCAAATTCACTATCATAACGCACTTGCTGCGTCCAGGCATTTTTTTTCCTTATTAATCGCCAGATGATTTTGTTTTAGTCAACTTAATCAAACCGGTTTTTACAACATCCACAATAACAAAATGTCTTCTGAAAATTATAATTTCAGACTCAAAGGTGACAAAGTTTATCAGGCGTTTTAAATAAAAATCAGATATTGTTCAAAACGTATGAAATCTGTGCACTCTGTGTTTCTCCAAATGTCAAAATAAACCAAGAAAAGAACATACACATCGAGGTGGAAGCGATCACGCAACCTTCTGCGTAGAAGACAAGCACGCTACCATTGAGATATCTAAGGATACGTTAACTAACGTTTTGTTTACATAATACTTGACACCGGGTTCATGCCTGGGATATTATATTAAAAGTATACGTAACAATTAATTACAGAAATAGTAGAATTGCCATTGAAACACATTCACCGACTGTTTCGGTCTTATAGGGCGTGTTATGTTTAAGTTTAAAGATAAAAGAAACTATTTTAAAATCATTTTTATAGAGACTTGACTTGATTTTGTTTATATTTCTACTATATTATGCTACACTTTCAGTCTAAAACCACAGCATAGATATATTTATGCTGCGCTAAAACTGTATTTGGGGCCGTTCATCAAGCTACAAATATAGTGTATTTTAAAAATTTATTTAACCCCCAGTTAAATCCCAATCACTTGGCAAATTTTTAATTTCATGTCGTCTGTCATTTGCCATATTTCTGGCCGAGATTTCACGACTGTTGGTTCGGGTAGTATGTTTTGTGCCTGTTATTTATTTAGTTTGATTACCGTTGATGTATGGTTTCTACGTATTGTATGAATTAATCTACGCGTGGCAGTTAACTACTGTGTCTGTAAGACATTGGACTTTATAACACTAGGTCGTTTCAATGCACGTTTTTAGATTTTATTTTTAATTTGGAAAAACTCTAAATATTGGGTGCCAAATGACTTAAAATTCACAACATAGGTTTATTAACACCATTTCTAGCCACATGTAAAGTCTTATTCCAGTTACTCTGATACTAACAAAAATATAGCGTTCTCAAAAATACTTGTGTATATTTTTGGGGGAAAAATATCCATTATGGCTGATATACGAACTCGTCCGCGGTCTTAATACAGTGAAGATATGTGCCAAGTTTCTGTCAAACCAGTTGATTTTATTTTTTGAGTTATCGTTCGGACACACACACACAGATATATATATATATATATATATATATATATATATATATATATATATATATATATATATATATATATATATATATATGAAAATTTTAACGGCCTCTGGTTGTGGGTTTTAGGGGCCCAAATTCGCGCCCATCTGAAGAAAATTTTCAAAAGCTGTTCATCGCGACCTCTTTACCTTTCGGGCTGGCCGTTTTCTCTTGCAGCTCCCGGCGACGCTCTAAAAACTAATTCTTCGGGCTCCCGTGTCGCTCCTTCCCGCTCTATCGCCCCCGTTCACTCCGTAATGCTTGCGTCCATCACGTTTGCTTCGCCCACATTTTAAATCATCAAAATCCAACAATTTTCAACGACATTATTCACATTCATCCGTTTACTGTCAAAATCTGATGCTTTTTTCCTTGCTGCTTTACTAATACAGACAAATAATTTCCACGCAACTCCTGCTTGTTAGAGCAAACATTTAAAAAGTCTGGACGCAGCAAGTGCGTTATGGTAGTGAATTTTCATAAAAATCTTTTTAATAGCAAATATGTGTGTGTGTTTTTTTTTAAAGAAGCGGGCATCAAATTTGGTTACCAATCAAAATCTGACGCTTTTTTCCTTGCTGCTTTAGTAATATAGACAAATAATTTCCACGCAACTCCTGCTTGTTAGAGCAAACATTTAAAAAGTCTGGACGCAGCAAGTGCGTTATGGTAGTGAATTTTCATAAAAATCTTTTTAATAGCAAATATGTGTGTGTTTTTTAAGAAAGCAGGCATCAAATTTGGTTACCAGTATAATCTATATAGTAAAAACAATGTGCCATGTTTCATCAAAATAACTTTGTTGTTTAAAAATGTACAAACATTTCCGAAAGTAAACTTAAAGTGTTCCCGAAAAAACTCGTTTCTTGCTCAACCTTATAGGTTAATAAAATAGCAAATTTAGCTATTCAAAAATAAATCATTTAATCAAAATTCGCCACCATAAGGCACGTGCTGCGTCCCGAATTTCTATTCTTACAAACATGCATTATATTTAGCTGGAAAATTCAAACATGTAATAACATAAGGCGTGTTCGACTAAAAGAAAAAATAATAAATAAATAATAAATAATTTTTTAAGATGTAGCTCAAGACACCCTATAATTAATGTATACAATTTTTTTTCATATCTTGTATAATAACGGATATATAGAGCTTTATTGTTCTTTACGAAATTTCGACAAACATTATATACCATTAAACGATAAACTCTATAGCTAAGACTACTGCCAAAGCATCAGAGAAAGGGTCTATTTGAAATGAATTTTCAGGAAATATTTTATTAAAATGAGGGACAACGACGGTTGAAACTAAGAGTTCAGGGTTTGTCAAACATTCTTCTTGAGACATTTTTTTCCATAGCCCGTATTAGATTCAGGTTATTTGCCTAAATGTTGCCAATTTTGACGTTTTAAATTGCGACTATGACGTTTTGAGAAAAACCCAAATTTATTTTTCTGTAGATGCCTATAACTTTTATGTGTTTCGATCTACAGAGCTAAAAAGACATAATTTACCTGTAACGATATAAATTGGCATACCCAATTTGGTTGCGCTTACTTTGTTATTTTTGGAGATATAATTTTTTTTCGAAAGAGAACACAACATTTTCCGGGAAAACCTATGCCGATTTTCCTGGTTAACGAATCAAGCCACTTGCAAAAGGAAGGTACTCAACTAATTTAATCAAAATCAGCCCATTATTTTTTGAGTTATCGATGTGATACACACACACGCATAGACATATATATATATATATATATATATATATATATATATATATATATATATATATATATATATATATATATATATATATATATATATAGTCACAGCGAACACTCCGTAATGACATTTCTAGAATAGACCAGAAGTGACTGGTGTAGAGTAGTGTAGAATAGTGTAGAACGTCTAGAATCTCTATAGACAGATATAAATAGACGAGCGGTGCGCAGAGTAAGTTAGTTCAGTATTGAATAAGGTGGTGTGAAAGTGATCATAGAGTATAAAGCGAGTTAACAGTAAGTTTTGGTCTATAGGAAGCGATCATAGAAGGCGATAGTGGAATATAGTTCTATGGACATTTAATAATAGAGAAGAGATATATTTTAGTTGACACTGGTGTTGGAAAATAGTTGGTAATAATAAATTAGTAGTTTGGAAAGCTGTGTTTTGTTAGTAAACAAATCCAGAACCCCGTAGAACATAACAATATATATATATATATATATATATATATATATATATATATATATATATATATATATATATATATATATATATAAACTGAAACTGACCCCGAATATGTGTTCTAGGGGGCCTAATTAGTGTCTATTTGAAGAAATTTTTTCAAAATTAGAAAGTCGGGATCTCCTCATTGGTGATTTTTTTAAAACAAAATTCACTAATAGGAAACTAATAAATGGTAAGCATTCCCGAATAAATATATCTGGATAGTGGGTAAATGAGCTCGTACCCAAAGCAAAAAAAATAATTTGTAGTGAAGATTGTGTAAAGACAACTACAAACATCAAAACAAATTCACTTGGTTATAATAGCTGGCAAAATGCGATATTAAATTTCATATTCCCTTATCCTAATCAGCAAGAGAAAAGAATAACAATTAGCCTACCGTATGTCAAAGAGAAATGCAGGAATCAAAACAGATGTTACGGTAGTATGTTTTTCATAAAGAGATGCAGACACATACACATACAGACAAATAATAAAGGCGGATTCGCTGGCAATGCAGCACAAGCGGTCCATTATGCTGGTATTATAAGGCAGAGCCCATGTAAGCCTCCAAATGCATTATCCAGCTTAGATCATTGTATTCGCATTAAACACTCGCAGAATATACTACGGTTATTGATAGAAGGCTACGGACCGGGGTCTCCCCTTAACCACTCTCTCTTATTCCATTATCTCTTTTCGCTCCATTCGACGATTTTGATTTTGTTTGACGTTTCAGATAGTGAACCGAGTCAGGTGACAATTTATTCAAGAGGGTAACCTTGCGGATTATTTTTATTCTCCTATGATAGTTCCTCGCATCCCAGTGGAATGAAAATTTGTGATAATTATTCTACTGTTTAGAAAACACATATTTAACTAAAATTTGACTTGACTACATCCACAAGGCATGGTTTTAGAATCAGTATTAGAAAGATGATTATTAATTAAATTTCGGGACGCAACAAGTTCATTGTGGTAGCGAATTTTCATTAAATGCTTAAAATTTGTATAACTCAATTTTCTATAAACCTAGAAAGTTGCATTTTGACATGTAGTAAGGTATTTACAGCCGCAATATATCAACCAAATTTCATCAAAATAACTTCGTTATTTTTTGAGATACAAATTTTATTGTTGTAAAAATCAATTTTTTTTAAGAAAAACTAATCCGACAGTGCTGGCTAACGAACTCATCCAATCTATTAATAAAAGAAATATTCTTGCCGAGTTTCATCAAAATCGGTTAATAACTTTTTGAATTATCGGTTGGTTACACACACACACGAATATATATATATATATATATATATATATATATATATATATATATATATATATATATATATATATATAATTTTTTTATTTATTTTTATTGATTTATCCAATCCAACAACACACGAGGTCATGCGCAGAACTTAAGATCATAAATATTTCCAAATACCAGAATTTTCTTAATGCACCTAACATATATTTTCTTGGATACCTAAGTCAACATCACTTGTTTGTATCCTTTAAAGCTAACTCTATATAATTCTCAGTACATTAATTACACCGGTTAATACCCATAGTATTTATTATTTTACCTTCTTCTCTGTGTCCCGATCTAACCAGATGTGCCTGACTCTCAAAAGACGAAAGAGGCGACTATAAACTAAAACAATGTCATAGGGTCATTGATTGTGGTTGCCCTTACTTGGTGAAACTGGTCCATACTATATACAGACTTGGAGACTACTTCTCTGGCTTCACTGTTTGTTTTCGTTTTTGTGTAGGTGAAGGACGTAGCCAGCGCGTAAGCTAACTGGAGCAAGTGGACCTTATGAATTCTGGAAGTTCTAGGATGTTCTTCAACGTTTCTGTGGCTAGTTTCGCTGCTTGACAGCATCCTCAAACAGATTAAAATTGAATTAGTACGAAATTATAACAACTACAAATGAACATCTGTTGCTATGTTATGATATGATGTTTTGATCAAACAATTTTTATCAAATTGAAAATAAAATAAAACACAGATGACAGATGAGGCTTTCAAATGTATACGTGATGTATGTCAATATTTAACATAAAAATAGAACTAGCCTATAATAACTATGATAGCAGTTATAACAATAAAATAACTAAACAATAACAGTATAAAAGCAGTCTCTATATAACGAAATGATTGACATACATCAACTCATTATCTTATTACAACTTTTTTGAAAGAATAGTTAAATTTATTTTTCTTTGACTTATTTAATTAGAAAGAAGAATATCCAAGAAAGGGGAATTCATTAAATCAGTTTACTCGTTTAAAGCAAGGTAGCTATTGTTGTGTGTGTGCTTTTTGACTTCTAAAGCTTCAAAAAAGTCTAGTCTACGTTTGTCATTATAAAAATGTAGTGGTTGTATGCGGTTATTTACTGTAGGTCTATGTTCTGTATTAATAATATGTTTTGCAAATGTAGATTTGTCAGCGTGCAAAACATATTATTGATACAGAACATATACCTACAGTAAATAACTACATACAGCCACTACATTTTTATAATGACAAACGTAAACTAGACTTTTTTGAAGCTTTAGAAGTCAAAAAGCACACACACGACCACAGCTACCTTGTTTTAAACGAGTTGGGGAATTAATAGCATTTCCTACACTAATTATAGTCCATTTCCTCAACCCTTAGTCTCCCTTTTTCATATTTTTCTTTTGTTATATATATATATATATATATATATATATATATATATATATATATATATATATATATATATATATATATATATATATATATATATATATATACATATAAAGATTCAAACGGACCTTGGTTTCGAGTCCTGGGGGCCCAAATTCGCGCTCATTTAAAAAAAACTCTCACCAACTATTAACGAACTTTTTAAAATAAAAAATCCCTAAAATGTCTGCTCAAAATATAATGTCAGACTCAAAGTTGACAAAGTTATTCAGGTGTTTTAAGCAAAAATGAGATCTTACTAAAAACGTATGAAATCTGTGAACTATTGTTTCTCCAAATATCAAAATAAAACAAAACAAAAACCATATATTCATTGAGCTGGAATCGATCACGAAACCTTCTGCGTAGAAGACGAGCACGGTGCCACTGAGCTATCTAAGGACACGTTAACTAACGTTTTGTTTACATTATACTAGACACCGGCTTCATGCCCAATATATTATATTAAAAGTATACGTAATAATTAATTACAGAATTAATAGACTTGCCATTGAAACACATTATACGACTGTTTCGGTCCTATATGACGTCTTATGTTTAAGTTTAAAGATAAAATAAACTATCTTATAATCATTTTTATAGAGACTTAGCTTGATCTTGTTTACATTTATACTATATTATGCTACACTTTCAGTCTAAAACCACAGCATAATATATCTAAATATATCTAAATCTGTATTTGGGGCCGTTGATCAAGCTACAAATATACATTATACATTATACATTATACATTATACATTATACATTATACATTATACATTATACATTATACATTATACATTATACATTATACATTATACATTATACATTATACATTATACATTATACATTATACATTATACATTATACATTATACATTATACATTATACATTATACATTATACATTATACATTATACATTATACATTATACATTATACATTATACATTATACATTATACATTATACATTATACATTATACATTATACATTATACATTATACATTATACATTATACATTATACATTATACATTATACATTATACATTATACATTATACATTATACATTATACATTATACATTATACATTATACATTATACATTATACATTATACATTATACATTATACATTATACATTATACATTATACATTATACATTATACATTATACATTATACATTATACATTATACATTATACATTATACATTATACATTATACATTATACATTATACATTATACATTATACATTATACGATTTTTGCAGCAGAAAATTCAGATTGCAATATACAGGGGGTTATTTTCAAAGCAATAGGAGAGCAAAATTTGTTGGTTCTCGTCCTTGATTTCGAAATTTCTTAGAATTAGATTCTAATAAGTACTATTGCAGTAACGCAACTACCAATTCTAAAGTTCATACACAGAGTGGTTTGAAAGTCAAAACAATAGTTTCAGGAAAATCAACCATCAGACACCAAATTTACAGGTTTTTTTTGTGATTACTTATATGTACTGGTTACGATGTGTCCATTACGCTCAGAATCATCCTGTATATATGTCATTCTCAATGGTGTTACTTCCTTAAATCGTGTCTTTTAATTTAACTTACACTATAATTATTGTTATTGGAACTGTCGGAAAGTAAAAGGGTCCTTCTTAGAACATTCATTTCTACCCCAATTGTTTGGTTGATTTCTCATAACATATGTGAGTAACAAGTTACATATTATTCAATGTAGCTGTGAATAATCCCATGATATTAGAGAACATATCAGCTCAGAGGGCACTGTTGATGGTCGCTGGCAGAGAATCAGCATAGAAATGGTGATGGACAAGCTCATAACCATGACATAGGAGAGTAATTTACAATGGTAATCAGTTGACCGGACGATGATTAAGTGTATGAATAGCAGATTTGGCGCGAAATTGCTTATTTGCATTCCGCATATCATTGTCAGAGTTTATAACCAGACAAAACGCCCCATGCAACTTCTCTCTTGCCTCCTCTTAATTATTCAAACGTCAATAAATTTCATCACCTACATACAACAGGTCCCGACATCAAATATTCACATGTCGTCATAAGTGCAGCTATGATTAAATCTGGATATATTCTCTCCTCATAGAGAATATAAACACTCCTAATTAATATGTGATATACATTGTCCCAAATCTACGCCTCAGATATATATTATAACTAATATAAAATATATTTATTAAAATCAGCAAGAACGTAGCATACAAAAAAGTATAATAGGGAATTTGCAGAATTTTTCTTATGTTTTCTATTTTATTGTACGCAATCAAAGGAAGGTGGTAGTGAACTTTTCCTTTATGTGATAGTAAAGGATTTTTTTCACGCCCGAGGAGGTAGCACCCCTTACATCAAGGAGCTGGAGAAGTCCCAACGGACGTTTCCGGTTTGCCCATATAAACAAAAATGATGATGGCTCCTCCTTGTACAAAATATTCCGGAGATAAAATACCCCTCCATTCGGATCTCCGGGAGAGGAGTGTGCAAGGGGCGCCGGCATCAAGATCTAACATATCTTTCTCGAATATATGTGGTCTAAATTCTAACCTGAACTCCGTCCACCATTTCCTTCAGGTTAATAGGCCCCAACTACTCTTCCTCACCGAAACTCAAATCAGTGCCAAAACAGCCACTAATCACCTTAATTTGCCGGGGTTTAAGCTCCTTACTTTCTTTAGATTGCATGGAGGTGTGTGCGCATACGTCCGTAGCCATCTACCCTGCACCAGACTCCCCAATTTAGAAGCTGGGAAAAAAGATATACTTTGGATGAAACTCTCTCTCAGGGTTGCAACAAAATTCATCTGTTGCATTTACCGGTCACTTCTGACAACAACTTTGTCCGGCTCTTCGACTACCTTCCTGAAAAAATCGACCACCTGATTTCTGAATATCCTTCCTCCGAGGTCACTATTCTTGGTGACTTCAATGACCATAATAAGGAATGGCTAGGATTTTCAAAAACCGATCCACAAGGGAGAGCAGCGGAGGCCTTTGCAGTCAGCAATTCTTCAGCCAATACGGTTCAGCAACCTACTTACTTTCCTTGCATCCCAACACACAGTTCAAATCCCTTGGATCTCCTCCTTACTACAAAACCTGAATAGCAGCAAACCCTTTTGGACTCTTGCTAAATCTATTAGGAATAATTTCTGCATGAGCACGTTCCCTCCTCTTGTTTCAGGGGATAAAATTGTTTCTACCGCCCTGGGCAAGGCTGAACTTTTTGCCACGTTGTTCGCCGGCAATTCTACTCTCAACCCACCTCCAAATGTTCAACCGCCAACAGTCCCCAATTTTGCGCATAAAATGACGGATATCATTTTCAAAACTAATAAGGTACAAAATATGTTCTCCTATCTTAATACCAGGAACGCCTCTGGCCTTGACGAGATCGCAGCAATTGTTCTCAAAAAATGCGCACCAGAACCTGCTCCTGTCCTGGGGCGCCTGTTTCAGAGATCTTACAATAGAGGCATATTCCCTAGTAACTAGAAAACTGCTCGAGTACAACCCGTCCCCAAGAAAGGATCCAAAGCGCTCCCTAGCAACTACAGACCTATTTCTCTGCTTTCAGTCGTCTCTAAAGTAATGGAAAAGTATATAAACACCGAATTACTAAAATTTCTTGAAAAACACAGTCTAATCCCCGACAGGCAGTATGGGTTCCGTCAGTGCAGATCAACTGCCGACCTTCTTTCCTTTGTCGCCCATTCTTGGAACAAGTCTATGCAACTACACGGTGAATCCCAGATTGTCGCTCTAGAGATATCCAAAGCATTCGACCAGGTCTGGCACGCAGCGCTGCTTAATAAACTTCCGTCCTATGGCCTACCACCAAAACTCTGTACATGGACAGCAAATTTTCTCTCCAACCGTAGCACTTCTGTTGTCGTGGATGGCCATTCCTCTAAACTGCATCCAATTAATGCAGAAGTCCCTCAAGGTTCAGTTTTAGCCTCTACTTTGTTTCTTCCTCCACATCAATGACCCCCTCTCTAGCACATCCAACCCAGTTCACAGTTACGCGGACAACAGCACCATCCACTCAACCACTCAAATATACAATATTCTAAGCCTGTCTCTTTAGCCTAATTAGATGAGGATCGCATGCAGGGTTCTGTCTCTCTGGAACTCCAAAAAATATTAGACTGGGGAAGTAGAAATCTCGTACAATTCAACCCCACCAAATCTCAGTCTTGCTTTCTATCTCATAAGAGATACACCAGCCCTAGACCCATCACAATGAACAACCAAGTTATTCAAAGTAATGAATGCTTTTAACTTGTTGGCATTTCTGTGGATCGAATTCCCAATTGGCTCCAACATGTCACATCAATTGCAGAAGCGTCTGCTAAAAAAATAGGTTTCCTCTTCCACGCTCGCAAATAATTTTCACCAGCTAATCTCTATACCTTAGATACTTCACAAATAAGGCCAAACCTCAAATACTGCTCCCACATCTGGGGTGCCGCTACCGCTTCTATACTCCATTTAGAAGAGAGCTATACGTCTCATCCGTTACCCTACCCTCACCCAAAGGCTGCCATCCCTTGCCCATTGACGTGCTGTTGGTCACCTCTCTCTCTCTATCTCTCTCATATATATATATATATATATATATATATATATATATATATATATATATATATATATATATATATATATCTGTACGGGCACTGCTAAGAGAAGCTTTCTTTCATAGTTCCTCAACCCGCTGCCCCCAACAGATATACCAGGGGAATAGAGCGAATGCACCCTTTTACTGTCCAGGTCACCAGACATAGAACATCTTGTTATGCCCGCTTGTTTGTCCAAGTTGTGGAATTCCTTGCCGGCACATGTCTTTCCTTCTCCTCCGAACCTCAAAACCTTCAAGTCCAGAATTAACTAGTTGCCTCTTTCCTTCTTGTCGACACCCACGGTACGATACTATTTAGGCTATGAGCCCTCGTGGTGTGCTGTTGAAATATATAAAAAAAACCATTTCCTATATCAAGTGTGCATAAATAAGTCAATGAGTGAAGATTGAAACTTGTAATGAGCAATGATATGTACAATTTGGAGAACCCAATTTATCACGATATAGTTTTAGATTTGACGATCGTTTCGATTACAAATATATGATAAAATAATTCACAGATATTGTATAAAAACAATATTAAAGTTCTATTTATTCGAAAAAAAAAGTAGATGCCTGTATTACTTATGATTTCTTTTCGAACAGATTTCATGCGCAAGGAAATATCTCACAGACCAACACTGTAAGACACCTCTGTATCAAAGAAATTGTGAAAAACGAAATTCAAATAATACATCCCAAGCATCAATACGCGAATGTTTGGGAAACCAAACAAAAAAAGCAGAAGAGGATACCTTTAAATTTGACTTATGCAAGGCAATGGTTGCTTCTAACCTTCCACTGAATAAATTAAATAACACTGTCTTCAAGTTATTTTTGGAAAAATATTGTAAACAGTCTATACCGGATAAAAGTACTTTGAGAAAAAATATGGTTAAAAATGCTATTTAGAAACTTTTTCAGAAGTTAAAAGTCTTATAAAAAATAATTTTTGGTACCTTGTAGTAGATAAAACTCAAGATGTTTGTGGTAGATATATTGCTAATTTAATGATAGGCACCTTAACTGAAATTTCTTCATCTAGACTTTATTTAATTGCAGTCAAAGAATTAGAAAAAGAAATAATATTACTATAACAAGATTTATTTAAAATGGTCTGTTAAACGTGTTTTTACCAAATGCTGTACCAGTTGATAAAGTTTTATTACTGCTTACCGATGCTTCTTCATATATGGTCAAAGTTGGAATTCATTTAAAAATATTTTATCCCAATTTAATTCATTGTACGTGCTTGGATCACGGGTTAAACAGGGTAGCAGAAGAAATTAGACTTCAATTTCCTTTGGTCAATGAATTTATTAATAATATGAAAAAAATGTTCGTCAAAGCTTCTTTAAGAGTTCAAAGATAAGGAAATTCTGCCTGGGGTACCATTACCTCCTAGACCTGTAATGACGCGATGGGGAACCTGGATCGAGGCTGCCTTATTTTATTTTGAACATTTTAGAGACATCACGGAGGTAATGCTTGAATTTGCAGATGGAGCAGGTGCGTCAGTGAAACAAGCAAAAATTATTTTAAAGGACTCCAAATTGAGCCAGCAATTATGTTTTATAAACAGTAATTATAAAATAGTTTCAGAAACTATAAAAAAGTTTCAGCAGCAAAATGTTTTGCTAGCTGAATCCATTAAATTAATAGAACATTTCAAAGAAACTATTGATAAAGCAAATGGGCCTGTTGCAAAACAAATTATTTATTTTTTATCAGAAACACTTACAAAATATGACGGTTTTACCAAGTTACGCAGATTTCAAAAGCTCTGGATGGAGATTTTTCAGACGATTTAAACAATATAGACTCTACCATATTGCCAAGCTTAAAATATGCTCCAATTGCCTTAGTCTACGTAGAAAGGAGATTTTCTTCATATAAAAATTTACTAACTGAGAGAAGGCAATCTTCGAAAATAGATAATCTAGAGCGCCACTTAATAATATCTCTTAATAGTAATACATGCAATAATAATATTAATGAATAATTAATTAACAATATAATTAGGGTCCTATGTGGTATTGATTGTGAATAAAATTAATAGCTTAATCCTTTGAAAACTTGTTTTATTGGTATACTATGATTATTTATGCACTGCATATATCGATATTTTTGTGCATATTTTGTTCAAAGTGATGCATATTTTTTCAAATTTCTTGCATATTTATGCGCATATTTCACCTAAAAAGGTTGCATATAAATCCGAGCCCTGATCATGACAAAACGCTAACCATGACTTAACTTTTACCAATGGATGTTCCTTTATCAAATAGTAAGTCAATTGACTGAAAAACTCGTCCTGTCCTTTCATTATTAATGACATTCTTTTATTTCCTCGATTTAAGTTTTGTCTTGTTTTATACAAAACTTGCATAATAAAAAAACATCGAATGAGATTTATATAACTATAAAATTTCTTTCCTAAACTCTGACAGCCTAACAAAGAGAGCTTCTTTCTTTTTATGAAAAGCCCTGCGTTTATAGATATAATTTCTCCTCTTCTTGCCGCGATGACCGCCAACCGTGTCGTCTATAATAACCCATAAAGAAGTGAAAGAAGCGCTTGCGTGTTCCTGTAAGTGTTGCAGGGGGCCCAGTCGCTATTACCAGTAACAGGAAGAAGAAGGCAGGCAGGCATTCAGATATCCTGGCAGGATATCGCAGCAGGAGTAGGCGAACTGCAGGAGGAGATTCGCGCCAATCTGTGCCGAGAGTAGCGCGATTGTAGTTACGTCATTGTTTGAACCCGCCCCATCTATTATTCATGGAGCCCCGAGCCGCCGCGGGGACTGTGCGGGGGCGGCACTGGTGCAGGTCGTCTCTCTTCATCGCTATTCTTTGTCTGGCTCTCTGTCTTCGTTGGTACTCCCCTCTCGTCCTTTGTGTGTCTCTATCCATCTAGATGCCGCCAACATGAGCTGATGACCGATTTAGTACATTCTGTTTGTATTTTGCAAATATCGACTAAATTGTCGTCTATACTGCCGTCTCAATAGTGCTTTGACATGGTGGTAAACTCTTTGGAGTTTGAGTTTACAAAATAGATCTCGGAAACGTTTTGCACTACCAGCAATAAGGTTATTTCAAGGTCACGTTTCTTAGGAAAGATACGCTTTTTTATTTTCTAAGACATCTTAATCTCAATTTATAATAAGGGAAAGTAAATCTTTGCATGTCAGTTGGTAAAGTGTCTTGTTTAGGTGAAAAATGACGAAAATACTTGGTAGAAACTTTACCGGAGATAGCTAAGCGCAGATACAATGTTTCGGTCTCAAAACCTTTCTGGATAAACACTAGATATATAATTTTTTTTCTTTACACGTGGTCTCAAGTCAATAGAAACCACTTTCGTTACAATATTGAACCAGAGTTTTGAAATTACAAGTGCGTTATGGTAGCGCAAATTAATTAAAATTTGGCTTTCCCCAGGAAACTGAATCATTGTGCTAATGAGACTTAAAAACCATATGCATAAAGTTTCTTGGTAACCGTTTGATTTTAAGAGTAAGTTTTCATCAAGGTCTATACTTTCCATTTCAAAAAATGAGTCAAATTCGATTCGCGTCTAGACAATTTTTTTTAAGAAACGCTGAAACACGTCACTTTTAATATTGAGGGATACATGTTTTGACATAAAACTCAACTTTGTCACATTAACCCCTTAAGGGCGGTGATAACAACCCTTATATTTTAAGTAGGGAACATAGGTGGAGTGTTACATCATTTGAAAGCTCTTGCTTTTCTGAATTCAGCACACAATTTTTTTTGGAAGTTTTATCAAATTGTTGACCATCAGCTTCCATACAAAAGTACACATTTTGTTCAAAACGAGCTCTGACCTTCTGAAGCATTTGTGGAGTTATTAGACGGCGTTCTTCAACAATGCGTCGTCGTAATTCTTCCAGAGACTCCGGTTCTGTTGCAAAAATTCTACTCTTTAAATGGCCCCATAGAAAAAAGTCTAAAGGTGTTAAATCCGGTGATCTAGAGGGACACTCAATAGCACCTCTACGCCCAATCCATTGCTCTGGAAACTCCCAGTTCAAAAACTCCCTAACACGTTGTGAAAAATGCGGAGGAGCTTCATCTTGTTGGAACACTAATTGATTTTCTTGATAGCGATCATCATTTTCAACAATGTCAATTAGTAGAGGGTAAACGATATCTTCTAATCACTCCAAATACGTTTCGCCACTCAAATTGCCATCAAGAAAAATTGGTCGGTTAAACGGTCTCCAAAAATGCCAGTCCAGACATTCAATTTCTGTGGAGTTTGAGTGTGGACTTCATGAAAATTTCTTGGATTATTATCTGCCCAATAACGACAATTATGTCGATTGACTGTAGAGTTTAATAAAAACGTACACTCGTCTGAATAACAGATATTGAACATAAAGTTCCCGTTATCAGCTATGCGTGCAGTCATAACTTCACAAAACTCCAGCCGCCGATCAAAATCATCTTCATTCAGTTGTTGTACAACCTGTTGGTTAAGATACGTTGATGACATTTTCGCTGTCTGGCCACACGGCAAAGAATCTCTAGACGAATTCCTTTCTTACCTAAATAACATCAACCCCCAAATCCAGTTTACCGTGGAAATAGAAAATAATTTTTCTTTGCCTCTCTTAGATGTACGCATCACTAAAAACGCAGTCAGAGGATTTTCTTACACTGTCCAGCGAAAACCAACCCACACTTATCTTAACGCCCAATCTCACCCATCGCAATTAAATTCCGTGGTTCGAACATTAGCAACACGATCCCTTAGACTAACGGACAACAACAACACCAGACAGAATTAAACTTTTTAAGACAGACATTGCTAGAAAACGGTACGACAACAATCACATACTACGGAACACTAGAAACGCACAACAATAAATCACCCTCGCAGTTAGAAAATCTGACCCCTCATCAGCGCTATGCATCATATTCATACAAGGCACAAAATAGACTTCGATAATGCCAAAACAATAGCACCGGTTTACAACTTCAAAACGAGAATTATCCGCAAAGCAATCGAGATTGAAAAACGTCCCGATTGTTTAAATAAGAGAGATGATGGTTTTCGCCTTCCGACTACTTGCAAACCTATTATGTCTTCTTTACAAACACACAAAAAGAAAATAAATTCCACAGACAATTTTATTTCCCCATTATCTGCCTCAACAAATGCCGGTGACCCTCTTAATCCTCCTCTAGATACCGTGACCAAAGCCCCCCACTTAATTGACGGTGACCCCACTACTTTCACTGATAACGAAGCAGGTAGACGGAACGACATATATAAGATAAGACTTGTAACGAACTGCCAGATCTCCCTGAGGCCTAGGGTTGAACACACTGAGACCTCACAGACGACCTCCGGTGAGATTTGGGGAGTAGGCAGATTGAGGCCCCGTAATCGAGCTACAACAACCTAACTCACCTTTGTACACCGCTCTAAGGAGTAGGCAGATTGAGGCTTTAGAGTGTCCTTACATATTTCCTTTACCCACCTTTGTCTACCATTCTAAGGAGTAGGCAGATTGAGGCCTTAGAGTGTCCTTACATATTTCCTTTACCCACCTTTGTCCACCATTCTAAGGAGTAGGCAGATTGAGGCCTTAGAGTGTCCTTACATATTTCCTTTACCCACCTTTGTCCACCACTCTAAGGAGTAGGCAGATTGAGGCCTTAGAGTGTCCTTACATATTTCCTTTACCTCTTGAAAATAGGTCAAAAACAGGAGCTAAAACGTCGAGTTTTCATAAATTCTGGACGCGGTTCAATCAATATATATATATATATATATATATATATATATATATATATATATATATATATATATATATATATATATATATATATAAATATATATATATATATATATATATATATATATATATATATATATATATATATATATATATATATATATGAGTAGGCAGATTGATGTTTTAGATTTAATTTCGTTTCATATTTTCTTAACTTCGTGAAAATGGCACCAAATGGAGAGCGGAAACGTCATGTTTTAATCAATTACGGAAACGGTTCAATCCAATAGTGGATGAAATACATTCAACCAATTTAGGAACATGTATACTTTCGTGATGGCTGTGATTCATATTCTAGGAAATGAAGTTTCAGTTTCTTCGAAAACTTATTACACGAAATGAGAATAGATGTTATATCGGGACAGTGAGCCTTATAATCACTATGTCATTATATCAAACACAAAAGTAATTATTTATTAAATTCACCAGGTTATATAACTAATACCTATAGCGTAAAGACACGTTCATGTTTCGTATTTTATTGTATTAGATGACAGTTAAAAACCTGACGATACATGATCAAAGTTGTTTAAATTTTCTAAAATCTGAAATGGGAATTCTTATTGCTAATGTAATAAGGTGATTTTTGGCTAAATAGCATAATGTAATGTAGTTCGTTTAATAGTTTGTGGGGGAGAAAGAGCTTGTTTTTTTCCCCAATGTCTTGCAGGTGGATTGATCCCACCTCGCTAACTAGTCTGCTTTGCTAATTAGCGTTGGAAGAAGAATATTTTGAAGATGTGGACTGTATTTGGACTAAATTTTTAACTCTAGGTGCACTGGATTCCAGAAGATTTCAATAATACACCTTTTATATTTATATATGTTGTATTGTTACTATATACACTTTGAACTTAACATTTACAATTTGCGGTTTTACACTTGATTTAATGGGTTATTCAAGAGATTTCACAATCTTATTAGCTACTTGCTATTGCATTTAACTGCGCGTATACTTTATAATTTCGAAGAAAACACTGACTTTTCACTGTAACACTGTACGAACGAAATTTATGTAGGAAGATTGGAGCTTGAACTGAAGTGGCGTAATCACACTAGCGATGTTTCGGTAGAAGATGGGGATCTTAGAAGTCCCAAAAAGCGATGAAGATGATATTCGTTGTAGAACGGCACTGTAGAATTGAACTGGCTTAAACACACGAGCGATGTTTAAGTGAAAGCTTTGGAACTCAGGGTTCCAAGGAGCGAAGAAGGAGCGAAGAAGATGAGATCTGGCGTAGAACTGACTTGTACCTTTCGAAAGGCTTGCTTTTATCGAGCTTTCGCGTAACGCTAGGTGACATAGTTGACATAACATAATGTCAGTAATACAGAATGGCCAACTAGGTAGAAGCATTATTTATAGTAAAGAAAATCCACTGGGTGCATCTAAATAATACGTCAAAGACAGCTCAAGCTATTTACAATGATGAACCTAACGGTATATAAGTATTCTTTGTATGGCATTGTTCATGCGTAAACCTAATGCGATACAGACGTCTAGAGGATAAAGATTATCAGCAAATTGGAAAAGATTGTGAAATCCAGAGATAAATAATTCCAGGTAGAAACTTAAAGGATAGTGCACCCGAATGAAAGTAAAGAGACAGGAGCGTACCAATTATGTTTCTCCAACAGTTTGTTTGACCTCGGTACATTCTACAGCATCCCTGACGCGTTGGCGTAAAAAAGTAGTACACGACTAATAACTAAATGCCGTTATTGGGAGACTTTGAATATATAACAAAAATTTGTCATAAGAATTGTACACTATTAGTAACGCATATTACTGAAACTAATCCTTTAAATTTAAGTGAACCGTGGAGATCGGTTTTAGAGGTCGCAGCATGCAATTACTTGAAGACATTTCTATTTTCTATGGAGATAGAAAATTAATATTTGGTACATATATGTAAGTATTGCAAGCCTCTTTAAAAAACTTGTGTTACAAATTTCATTAAAGTTACAAAGGTTTTTCAGAAAAAAATTATTATTTACAAGGGGAATCTACCTGCCAAATTATAAATATGGCAGGTATTTTTCCTTATTAATTGCGGTTTTGTTTTAGTCCACCCAACCGAATAAATTTTTGCAAACAAAACAACAAAAAGGTTTTTAAAAACAAATTTGTAGTTATTCGCGAAGCTCATTATATTATTTTTCGTGAATTTAGTACCCACGCTGCGTTTACATAGGTTTTACTATGGCTCAAGGTTGAAGATTCTAGCTTAATAGGAAATTGACTTATCAAATTTGAAATATTTTTAGGAAAATTCTCTACCACATAACGTACCTGCAGCACCCAGACCCTTTTCAACACTTATTTACCGTTGCGGTATCTATGCTTTTTTAAATGATAAAATATTGTAGCTCTCTATGTAAGACTGACAAACAAGGCAACCTCAAATTCATTTTTTGAAAAATATTTTAAACAAATGAAATGAGGCAACAATTTAAACATAATTTGAAAACGTTGGTTAGCTGCTTTGTCGCGGGGGTTCTCCCCCACCCTCTGCATGTCTACAACCACCCTCAATGCATAAAAAAGAACACTGCAAATAAGAAAAATTTCTTGGGACCAACCCCCAAGAAAGTTGCGGAACCTCGGTGAATAGGGGTTCTGAGCGGGGTAAACAGGATTTTAGGGAAGTATAGGTGCAAAATGCGATAAAGGCAGCTTATAGAGGTCCAAATAACCTTTTTTTCGCACTTTCCGCTCACATTTCCTTTATATCTTCTTCCCCGCCCAGCACCCCTATGAACTCTTGGTCCGGTACCTTTCTTGGGGGCTATTTAAATTCTCATGGTACGTGCGCCCAGAAAGAGTTCTAAACATGTTGCTGACATTTTTTTTCTAAACGTCCCCCGTGTGCTAAACTGCAAATTCACCGAAAATTTATTTTTTATTTACTAAAGCCAAATTATAAACGTGGCAGATATTTTTCCTTATTAATCGCTTGGATGATCCGTTTTAGTCAACTCAGTAGAACCAGTTTCTGCAAAGGAAATAACAAAACATGTTTTTAAAACAAATTTGTAGTTATTTTAGTGAATTTTCTTACAAACAATTCACTAATGAGGAGATCCCGATTTTTGAATTTTGAAAAAATTTCTTAAAATGAGCGCTGTTTAGGACCCCTGGAACCCAAATCCGAGGTCGGATATATATATATATATATATATATATATATATATATATATATATATATATATATATATATATATATATTTATGTGTTACACCTATAACTAAAGAAATAGTGGACCGATTTTGATAAAACTTGGTGAGTACCTTCCTTTCATAAGTGGCTTCAATAAGTTCGTTAACCAGGAAAATCCGCCGAAGTTTTCCCGGAAAATTTGGTGTTTTCTTTCGAATATATATATATATATATATATATATATATATATATATATATATATATATATATATATATATATATATATATATCTATCTAAGGAATTAACAAAGTAAGGGAAACCAAATTTGGTACCCGGATTTACATCATTACAGATAAGTTACCTACCAGAATGTAGCTCTGTAGGTAAAAGGACAAAAAAGTTACAGGCATTAAAAAAAAAATTGGGTTTTCCTCAAAACGAAGAGAAAGACGAACAGTCGCGATTTAAAACGTCAAAATTGGTAATATTTAGCCAATGAACCAGAAACTAATATGAGCTATGGAAGGAAAATATCTCAAGAAGAATGTTTTACAAAGCCTGAGCCTTAGTTTCAATCGTCATTGTCCTTCATTTTACTAAAATATTCCCAGAAAATTCATTTCAAATATACCCTTTCTATGATGCTTCGGCAGTAGTGTTGGCTATAGAGTTTATCAGTTAATGGTATATCAGTTTTGTCGAATTTTCGTAAAAAATCTTTAAAGCTCAATATATCCGTTATTATGCAAGATACGAAATAAAATTGTATACATGAATTATAGGGTGTCTTGAGCTCCATCTTAACAACATATTTCTACAATTACAGGGTGGCCCATAAGTCGTTGGTAATTAAAATTTTCTTTTTTTTTTTAATCGAACACGTCTTATGTTATTGCATTTTTGCATTTTCCATCGAAATATAATACATCTTTGTAAGAAAAGAAATTCGGGACGCAGCAAGTGCGTTATGGTAGCGAATTTTCATTAAATGCTTCAAATTTGAATAGCTCAATTTGCCACTAACCTATAAGGTTGACTAAAGAACCAGTTTTTTCAGGAACACTTTATGTTTACTTGCGGAAATTTTTGTACATTTTTAAACAATAAAGTTATTTTCATGATACATGGCACATTGTTTCTACTATATAGGTTATACTGGTAACCAAATTTGGTGCCTGCTTTCTTTAAAAAAAAACATATTTGCTATTAAAAACATTTAAATGAAAATTGACTACCATAACGCACTTGCTGCGTCCAGACTTTTTTAATTTGGTACACACGCTGCCTTTGTATGAGTTTTACTATATATCAAAGCTAAAGATTCTAGTTTGATGAGAAATTAAGTTATCACCATTTGAAATATTTTTACGAAAATTCGCTACCATAATGCACTTGCTGCACCTAAACCCTTTTAAACACATATTTACTATTACTGTATTCATAATTTTTGAAAATAAAATAAATATAAATAATACAAAATTTTGAAATTCAAATTTAAATAATTTATACTGAACATCTGATAATATAATTTAAACTGCTTTATGATATTATTTATGTAGTTTCATTTACTTCACATATTCCATATACTACATAAAGGGTATTAAACTTATATTAGTTTGAGGTAGGTATATTTCTGCTTGAAATAATTTTGTTTGACTTCAGTAATGCAGTCCGTACATGGATTGATTAACAACCTGAGTCACACAACCACTTTCTTATTTGTTCGATTGGATGTTAGAATCACAATATTATACTACAGTCGACGGCAGAAGGCATTTGTTAAAGTTAGGTTAAGATTAAAAGTTTAATTATTATTTACCTACTTCTGTTTGTATTAACCTTAGAATATAGGTCGTTATTAGTAAATTTTCTCTAAAAAAATCACTTTCAAATTAACAAAAATCTTCAAATGAGCGCTAATTAGGCCTCCTAGAACACATATCCGGGGTCAGTTGTTTCAATTTTTATATGTATATATATATATATATATATATATATATATATATATATATATATATATATATATATATATATATATATATATGTATGTATGTATGTATCACACCGCTAACTCAAAAAATAATAGGCCGATTTTGATTAAATTTGGTGAATACCTTCCTTCTGCAAGTGGATTGGAAAAGTTCGTTAGCCAAGAAACTCGGCCTAGGTTTTCCCGGAAAATTTGGTGTTTTCTTTCGAAAAAAATGTGTATCTCAGGAAATAACAAAGTAAGGGCAACCAAACTTGCTACGCGGGTTTATGTCGTCATAGGTAAATTATGTACCAATTTAGCTCTGTAGCTTAAAAGACAAAAAAGTTATAGGTATTTGAAAAAAATATTTTTGTTTTCCTAAAAACATCAAAATTGGCAACATTTAGGCAAAGGACCTGAATCTAATACGGGCTATTGAAAGAAAATGTCTCAAGAAGAATGTTTTACACACCCTGAAGTTTAAATTTTAACCGTCATTGTCCTTTTTTAGTAACATATTTCCAGAAAATTAACTTCAAATAGACCCTTTCTCTGATGCTTTGGCAGTAGTGTTGGCTATAGAGTTTATCGTGTAATGGTATATAATTGTTGTCGAATTTTCGTAAAAAATCAATAAAGCTTAATATATCCTGTATTATACAAGATACGAAAAAAAATTGTATACATTAATTATCGGGTGTTTTGAGCTACATCTTAAAAAATATTTCTACAATCACAGGCTGGTCGTTGGTGATATAAATTTTCATTTTTTGTAGTCGAACACTCCTTATCTTATTGCATTTTCCATCGAAATATAATGTATGTTTGAAAGAAAATAAATTCGGGACGCAGCAAGTGCGTTATGGTAGCAAGTTCTTTCGGAAATATTTGTACATTTTCAGAAAATAGAGTTATTTTGATGAAATATGGTACATTTTTTTACTATATAACTTATACTGGTAACCAAATCTGATGCCTGCTTTCTTAAAAAAACACACATATTTACCAACAGTTCGTTAAGAATCTTCGTTCTTTATCATTTTGTCTAAGCTCTGGAAAAGCGCTCCCGGCAGACATATTTCCGAATATATATATATATATATATATATATATATATATATATATATATATATATATATATATATATATATATATATATATATATATATATATATATATATATAAGTTTCAACTATTTAAAAAACGAGTAAATACCCATCTTGCGGTACAAACATCAAGTTCATGATATTCTTACAGACACACAAGCACCGATTTTCATTAAATATTTCGAAAAAAATCCTCATTAGTTCCAGGCAACATTTTAGCACAAAATACATTAATGGGCAACGAGTTATGTAATCGGCCTGTATATAAGTATATAGGAATATTTTAAATGTAATTGTTAATTTACATTATAGTATAGTTTATGCAATTCTGCATTTCAGCATTTATAAATGTTTCCTTTATAATACGTATATCTACTTTAGCAAGTTTATTAAGATCATTAACTCTGTGAACCTTGATATTGCAATTTAGTATTTTTTATTGTAAACTTCCACACCAATGACCTGATGTCACATGATCGACATCATACCACCCAAGTCATTAAATATGTGTAGATTCATAATTTTAATTAGTTCTGTATTAGACTTAGCCTTGTATTTTTGCAGTTCTCATATTTTTAAGGAATTGTAACTCAACAAGCTTAGAATAAATAAATAAATTTAAATTTAAAGCCGTAAACCGGAGTTACAATTTATTTATGATATTCTTACAGACACACAAGCACTGATTTTCATGAAATATTTCGAAAAAAATCCTGTTGTTAGTTCCAGGCAACATTTTAGCACAAAATACATAAATGGGCAACGTGCTACCATCAAAAGCATAATGTGATTTGTATTATTCGTTGTAGAATTAGTAGGTTTTTGTTAGTTGTTTGATGGAACAACAAGGGCAGAGCCGCAAGTACGCGGGGAGAGCGGGCGGACACACTAATTACGGCATGATTATGATTAGCTTTCGGCCAGCTAAGCCGCTCGGCTTATGAGCTTTGCTCCAGAGTGTTTGGATGGGGCTTACAGGAGAGCAGGAGAGCTTTAAGCTCTCGCATCTCGCATTGCTCGCTCACGTATTTACATGCGTATACGTGTGGCTTTGTTGTTTCTCTTCTTCTCACTATATTGTTGCTAGGACTTCTAAATATACTGCCCTAAAAATTCGTGTACACTTTTGGAAACTGATTAAACTCTTGAAATAGATCATATACTGCTAAATGTTATGGCGATGGCGATTTTTTGAAAAAAATCATAATATATTGAAATACAGATGTAGAGACTCGTTATCTGTCTGTCGAAGCCTGTGGCAGGGAAGAAAAGAAAAACTTGGTATCCCAGAAAGAAGTCTCTACATCTTATTTTTTTTTCAACATCACACCACGAGGGCTTCCAGCCTAAATACTATCGTACCGTGGGTGTCGATAAGGAGGAAAGAGGCAACTTGTTAATTCTGGACTTGAGGGTTTGGAGGTTCGGAGGAGAAGGAAAAACATGTGCCGGCAAGGAATTCCAAAACTTGGAAGTCCTCGGGACAAAATAGCGGGCATAGCAAGATGTTCTATGTCTGGTGACCTGGACAGTAAAAGGGTGCATTCGCTCTGTTCCCCTGGTAGATCTGTTGGGGGCAGCAGGTGGAGGAACTATGGAGGAAAGCTCCTCTGAGCAGTGCACGTGCAGATATCTATAAAAGATAGAGAGGTCCCCAACGGCACGTGGGTGGGCAAGGGATGGCAGCCTTTGGGTGAGGATAGGGTCACCGATGAGACGTATAGCTTTTTGAATGGAGTCCAGGATAGCGAGTGTAGAAGCGGCAGCTGCACCCCAAATGTGGGAGCAGTATTCGAGGTTTCGCCTTATTTGTGAAGTATATAGGGTATAGAGATTAGCTGGTGAAAAGTATTTGCGAGCCCGGAAGAGGAAACCTAATTTCTTAGCAGTCCCTTCTGCAATTGATGTGACATGTTGGTGCCAATTAAGATTTAGATCCACAGAAATGCCAACAAGAGAAAAGGACTCATTACTTTGAATAACTTGGTTGTTCATTGTGATGTGTCTAGGGCTGGTGTATCTCTTATGAGAAAGAAAGTAAGACTGAGATTTGGTGGGGTTGAATTGTACAATATTTCTACTTCCCCAGTCTAATATTTTTTTAATCTTTATAGGACATTTGACATTTGAAGTAAAGCAAACTACATAATATCATAAAGCAGTTTAAATTGCATATATAATCAGATGTAGAGTGTAAATTATTAAAAAATTTAAATTAAAAACTTAGTATTGTTTATAGTTATTTTATTTCCAAAAACTATGGATACAGTAATCGTAAATAAGTGTTGAAAAGAGTTTAGGTGCAGCAACTTCGTTATGGTAACGAATTTTTGTAAAATATTTCAGATAGTGATAACTCAATTTCCCATTAAAGAAGAATCTTCAGTTTTGATACATAGTAAAACCCATATAAAGGCAGCATGCGTACTAGGTTTGAAAAATAACTACAAATTTCTTTTAAGAAACATTTTTTGTTATTTTGTTTGCAGAAACTGGTTCGATTGAGTTGACTAAAGTGGATCATCCAAGCGATTAATAAGGAAAAATATCTGCCACGTTTATAATTTGACAGGTACATTCCTTTTTGAAATAAAAATTAAATTTTAGGTAAATTTGCAGTTTAGCACACGGAGAACTTTTAGAAAAAAAATTCAGAAACATGCTCAGAACCCTTTCTGAATGCACATACCACAAGAAAAATATTTTGCAAACGGCCCCTAAGAAAGTTACGGGACCAGGAGTGAATAGGGGTACTGGGCGGAGAAGAAGATAAAAAGGAAATGAGAGCGGAAAGTTCGAAAAAACCAGCTTAGTTGGACCTCTATAAGCTAATTTTTACCTATTTTGCTGCTATACTTCCTTAGACTCCTATTTACTTCGCCCAGAACCCTTATTCACCGCAGCTTCCAAAACTTTCTTGGGGATTGTTCCGAAGAAATTTTTTTTGTTTATGTTGTTCTTGTTTATGCATTGAGGGTGGTTGTAGGCATGTAGAAGGGGGAGGAGAACCCCCGTGACGAAGCCGAGAACCAAGATTTTTTATTTATGTTACAATTGTTACCTCATTTCATTTGTTAAAATATTTTTCCAAAAATGAATTTGAGGTTGTCTTGTTTCTCAGTCTCACATAGAGAGCTACGATATTTTATCATTTAAAAAAGTGTGGATACAGCAACAGTAAATAAGCGATAAAGAGGGTCGGGGTGCAGCAAGTACGTTCTGATAGAGCATTTTCGTAAAAAGATTTCAAATCCGATAACTCAATTTCCCATTACGCTATAATCTTCAATCTTGAGCAATTATCAAACTTATGTAAAACACCTTTTTGGTTGTTTTGTTTGCAAAAACTAGTTCGATTGGGTTGACTGAAACAAAACCATCCAAGCAATTAAGAAGGTAAACTATCTTCCAAATTGATAATTTGGCAGGTACATTCCGTTTGTAAATTTTTTTTTTCTGTAAAACTTTTCTAACTTTAGTGAAATTTGTAACACAATTTCTTTAAAGCGACTTGCAGTATTTACATATATGTACCAAATTTTAATTTTTTAGCGCCATAGAAAATAGAAATTTCTTCAAGTAAACGCTTGGGAATCACTGGGACCTCTAAAACCAATCTCCAAGATCCATTTAAATTTAGGGAATTAGTTTTAATAATATACTTTACTACTAATGTACAACTTTTATGAAAATTCACTACAATAGTGCACTTGCTACGTCCCGAACTTTTTAATCCGCTCCGATATTATGTTGTCCAGTCCACTTAAGTTCAAAAATAATATTCTTAACTTCGCCTTCTCTTATTGGGACCAAAAATAAAGATTGTGCATTTCGTCCTGTAGGCACCCATTCGCAATCACTATTAGTGAATTTTTGTAGAAAAATTTCACTAATGGGAAGATCCCGACTTTTGAATTTTGAAATTTTTTTCAAATGAGCGCAAACTAGGACCCCTAAAACCCATATCCGGGGTCAGTTACAATTTTTGTATGTTTATATATATAGATATATATATATATATATATATATATATATATATATATATATATATATATATATATATATATATATATATATATATATATATATATATATATATATATATATATATATCACACCGATAACTCAAAAAATAATGGGCCGATTTTAATAGAATTTGGCACATACTTTCCTTTTGTAAATGGTTTGGATAAGTTTGTTAGTCAGGTAAATCGGACGAGGTTTTCTGGGAAAATTTTGAGTTTTCATTCGAAAAAAAATGATATCTCTGGAATTAATAAAGCAAGGGCAACCAAATTTGGTACGCGGGTTCATATCATCATAGGTAAGCTATCTACCAAAATTTAGCTCTGTATGTTTAATGACAAAAAAGTTACAGTCGTTTAAAGAAAAATAAATTTGGGTTTTCCTCAAAACGTCAAAGTCGCGATTTAAAATGTCAAAATTGGTAATATTTAGGCAATGAACCTGAAATTAATATGAGTTATGGAAAGAAAAAGTCTTAAGAAGAATGCTTTACAAAGCCTGAACTCTTAGTTTCAATCGTCATTGTCCTTCATTTTACTAAAATATTCCCAGAAAATTCATTTAAAATATACCCTTTCTTTGATGCTTTGGCAGTAGTGTTGGCTATAGAGTTTATCATTTAATAGTATACCATTTTTGTCAAATTTTTGTAAAAAATCTTTAAAGCTCAATATATCCGTTATTATGCAAGTTACGAAAAAAAATGGTATACATTAATTATAGGGTGTCTTGAGCTACATCTTAAAAAATATTTCCACAATTACAGGGTGGCCCATAAGTCGTTGGTGATCCAAATTTCCTTTTTTTTTAATCGAACACGCCCTATGTTATTCCATTTTTGCATTTTCCATCGAAATATAATACATCTTTGTAAGAAAATAAATTCGGGACGCAGCAAGTGCGTTATGGTAGCAAATTTTCATTAAATGCTTCAAATTTGAATAGCTCAATTTGCTATTATAAGGTTGACCAGGAAACCAGTTTTTTCGGGAACAATTTAAGTTTACTTTCGGAAATGTTGGTACATTTTCAAACAATAACGTTATTTTGATCAAACTTGGCACATTGTTTCTACTATATAAATTGATGCCTGCTTTCTTAAAAAAACGTGTTTGCTATTAAAAACATTTTTATGAAAATTCACTACCATAACGCACTTGCTGCGTCCAGAAGTTTTTTGAACTTTGCAGCAAGATCTCATCAAAACTTGTATAAAATGCGTTAAAAGCATTCGCTACATCATGTGGGTCTGTTACTTTACGTCCGTCTATCGCAATATTTTCAATGACTTCCATGTCTCTACTTTTACCCGTCATTTTAGTGAATTTTCATTATTATTACTTTCCAGAGTGTTTCAGAACTATTCCCACTATTGGTTACCATGCATTGATAACAGCTCCTTTTTGCTTCGCTAATGACATCTATTTCTGTAATTCTTATACTTTTGCAATAGATAATTTGTATATTCGGGGCGGCAAAGACTCAGACGAGCCCTAAGGGAGAAAAAAAAAAGATAATTTGGTAATAGATAATTTGGTAAAATTAGCAAGTGAACTTTTGTTGTTAACGTTTTTTTGTTTGTAACCTGTAAGAAACAATATCTCGATCAGGTATGAAAGAGAGAAGTGTTCCAGCAGCACCACTTTCAATGTATTTAAATTCAGATTGTGATTTTAATTAAGTGTAGGCATTCGTTTGAAGCAATTTCGCGAAAGGATATTAAATGGAATCATTATATATGAATACAAGTTCGAATGAATAACCGCCGTAACGTGGTAGGCAAAGGGTAGGTAAAGGGTGTAACAGAACAAAGTTGATACCGGGCGGGAATTCTCGACGCTCATATTTCACAATTATTAGAGAAACTCGAATCATACACATAATAGGTAATTTCTTGCATTAATTACTCGATTAAATATTAACGGTGGCAATCATAACGCAGTGCTGAACAACCCTTCCGACAGGCTGTGTGTATAGATTATGCGGGGCTGGTAATAACGGGCCGGGTATTCCCCTAACGCACCGCAGAATGGAACTTGTTACCGAATGTTTCAGTCTCTGCTCCGCTCTCTAACTATAGAGCTTTTGCTCCGATCCTCTCCTGCTCTGTGTTTGTTTAGTTCCAGACGAGTCTCCGCTTACGGATATGTCAAAGGATTACTGAAAACTGACGTTCTCTCTCATATGGGGATTGCTACACAAACTAAACCAGAGCTTACCTTTGCGGCTTGCACACACCTGAACAGCAAACACACACACACGTTCACGTACATCCATCCTGGAATAAAGTGGCGTTGCGAATATAAACTTAAGTGAGAATTAGCCTGAATAAACAGAATCTCTGTTAAGCCAGTTTTACTAGCTAGATTAAATAACAGTTTTCAAAAATGTTTACGTGAATTACTTATGAATATGCTTTTGTCGGCATTCACTTGACACAAGGTTGCTATACAAATTCTGTACTGGTTTCAAATACTAAAAAGACTCCTCTAATGACAAGACTGCAACATTAATATTTTCAAAAATGCCACAAAGAAACACGAGGCCATACTCTAGGTCAAGTTTTATGTGTTTAATATACAGTCTGTCCCAAACTGGATGGGAATGTATTGCTATCTCCGTTATTATTAGAGATAGGGAGACGGTTAAATTATCAATGTTTTGTACAATTTCATGCTTGTTCCAAATATGACTTTTATTTTGCCCCGACTCTTTTAGTTTTCGAGGTATTTTGAAAAACCAAAATTTGTCGATCTCTTTTTTCTTCAATATCTAAGTAGGCGTTGATCTGACATGTTTAAGACTTGCACATTATTATGACACTTTTTATAGAGTAATATTTTTGTGCTATTCTCAACTTTGGATTGCCATTTGTTTTTTAACTACAGGTATCAAGGTTTGTTTTTATTATGGTAGCCATATTGGATTTTCTGCTTATGTGATATCCTCTGAAAAGAGCTTTTCAGTGATGTACAACATGCTTGAGAAATATTGTAATTGCACTGACATTTTTGAGAAAAACCGTTTTGAGGATAGTAGGCAATGAAATCCAATACCAGAAAACAAATGACAAAAAAAAGTGTTCAAAAACAGTAGGCCATGGAGTTTAACAATAGATATCTACTTTTAACACAATTCAGGATAAAAAATATTGTGATTTAATTTACAGTACTTAATTAGATAATAATACCAGGTAATATTATGTGAAACAGTTTAATAACGAAACCCGGCAATAACAAATAGAAACTTAAACTCCACAAAACAACACAATTAGAAACGGAACTCAACAAATAATAAAATAGAAACTTAAAAATCAACTAAATAGAAAATTGTTCAATATGGCCACCGTTTTGTTCAATGCACTTGATACACCTTTTTGAAACATGCCTGCAAACTCTGGTGAGGGTATTTTGGTTAATATGATTTCTGGTTTCTGTGATACTGTTTCGTAATTCATTGATATTTTGTGGTGGATCGAATTTATACACATCATTCTTCAGGGTACTCCAAAAATAAAAATCCATTGGCGTTATATCAGTACTTCGAGCACACCAATGAATTGGCCCATTGTTACAAATGACACGATTATAAAAATTTTGGCATAAAAAGTCTTTGACGATCCTAGCATTGTGAGCTGGACAACCGTCTTGTTGGTACCAAATCTCGTCTAAATTATCATAAACTCTACTAATTGTTGGTAAGATATCATTTCTCAATAGATTAAGATACCTTTCCCCAGTTAAATTAGTTTCAAAAAAGAACGGACCAGCAATGAAGCTACGTGAAATTTTTTAAAATTAACTGTCTAATCTACAAATAAAAATAACACTTTTTTACTTAATAAGCCGCACCAAACATTAATACCAAATATGTCTTGCAACCGCCTTTCTTCCTTTAGATGGGGATTTTTATTTGCCCAATAATGCCCACTATGGCGATTATACACACCACAATTGTGGATTCATCAGTCCACATTATTTTCATATGAAAATTTTCTTTCTGATCCTTGATACCACCTGCAGGATTGAAGTCACTAAGGGTAATCGTCAACATTTACGATTGTAGGTTTGTATGGATGGTAATGACTTTGTTTTAATACACGGTGTACCGTACTTTTTGGAACGTCAATTTGTTCACCAGAAAACCGAACAGATTGCGAATGGTTTTCGTTTGAAACCTGTAAGACGGCATTATTTCTTTCTTCATTTCTAGGCATTGGTAGTTTCTTTGCGTGCAAGCTACCGTCGTTCAATAGATTGGTCACTATCCTGCGAAATATTTTGTTGTTTGGTTGTCGTCTTTCTGGGTAGTTGTTTTGATATGAATTTGCAGCTGCCTCAGTATTTCGCTTGGAACGAATATAACATTCAAACATGTCAAAATATTTTCCATTACTGAACATATTGTTGAATAATATTTAAAGTAAACAGGAAACAAACTATTTAGTACAAAATTTTAAGCAACGCGTTAAATACACCTCAAATTGTTCATATAATTAAGAATGACAGTATTCTTAATTGTCGCGATAGTGTTATATCCATATCAAACTTTCTTCTGTTGTTTTTAGTTGAGTTACGTTTAAAAATCAAAAAAATTTCAAAGGTATCTTCGTAAATCATTAATCTGCTTTTTATTGAGTTCTGTTAGTAAATTTAGTTATTTGCTAGGTTTACCTATTCAATTAAATTATATCAATTTTTTAGGATAATGTTGTAATGTAAAGTATCATTTGTAATAATGGGCCGATTCATTGGTGTGCTCAAAGTTTCTAGTTTCTTATCGTGAATTATTACGGAAAATTATGTTAAAAGTACAAGTCTATTGTTAGACTCCATGGCCTACTGCTTTTTGAATACTTTTTTTGTCATTTGTTTTCTGGTATTGGATTTCATAGCCTACTATCCTCAAAACGATTTTACTTAAAATTGTCAGTGCACTTACAACATTTCTCAAGCAAGCATGTTGTACATCATTGTAAAGCTCTTTTCACTGGCTATTACATGAGCAAAAAATCAAATATGACTGCCACAATAAAAACAAATATTGATACCTGTAGCTCAAAAACAAATGACAATCGAAAGTTGAGAATAGCACAAAAAGATTTCTCTGCAAAAGGTTTTCTGATAAAGTGCAGGTCTTAGACATGTCAGATCAACGCCTACTTAGATATTGAAGAAAAAAGAAATCGACAAATTTTGTTTTTTCAAAATAACTCGAAAACGAAAAGGTGCAGGGCAAAATACAAATCATATTTGGAACGAACATGAAATTTTACATAACATCGATAATTTAACCGTCTCCCTATTTATAATAATAACGGAGATAGCAATACACTGCCATCCAGTTTGGGACACACTTGAAAATGATGCTTTTGTTGAAAATCGCTCAAAGTAAATTTTGCTTTCATGGAGAAGACTCTTAGAGTTATTTTCAACATCTAAACACTAACCCGTAAGCGCAATTGACCCCTAAAATTTTAATTCACAAGGGGAGTCAAGTAGCACATAATTTTAAAGCTAGTGTAAATCTTCTTTCAACGGCGCCTTATTTTTAGGGAATTTTCTTAAAATGAAAATTTACTAATAGAGAGGAGGTGAGACTTTCTGACAATTTGCTTAAATAAGCGAGAATTGGGGCCCCTAGAATACATATCTAAGGACAGTTTGAATATATATATATATATATATATATATATATATATATATATATATATATATATATATATATATATATATATATATATATATATATATGTGTGTGTGTGTGTGTGTGTGTGTGTGTGTGTGTGTGTGTGTGTCCTTCCTGACCTTTTTACACAACAACTTCTTAATTTTGGTTAGTAATATTCACTAAATTTTGATCATCATTTTAGACTTGTACCTCTTTTTGACCCCCAGTCCGATAAATAATTTGTAAGCTTACAACTTTTTTCCTTTAACCTAGAGACCTGAATTTTAGCTTCTAGCGTACGGTATATAGGAGCAACTTGCGTACCAAATTTAGTTACAAAAGGTTTGTTATTTCCGAATATAAGAACATTTTCAAAAAGAAAAACCATAATATGCCAGGAACACCTGGTTACCGGACCTATTCAAGCCATTTACTAACGACACTGTTGCTAAGTTTCATAAAAATAGGTCCATTACTTTATGAGTGATCGTGGTGATATGTGTAAACATATAAAGCCTGAAACCAATCATAGATACGAGTTCCAGTGGGTCCAGTTTACGCTCTTTTGAAGTATCTTTTTTAAACTCAAAAGTCGCGGATCTTTTTGACAAAATTATGCTAATAGTAGAACATAGAAATAAACGTCAAACGTCTTCTGATACTCCAGTTTTTATAATTTTGTTAAACCTTAAATCTATCGCAATCGAATTGGCCGCAAACATTTACCCAACTTTACTTACCAAAGCTATTAGGAAAATTTTAAGGATTTTAGTGAAAGCAGCCTACATCAATAATCCTAGGTCTTCATCGACTAACAAAGCATTAGCTGTTAGCGGTTCTGTTTCTATAACAGTATAGTATATCAAAGCTATTAGCAGAAAGGGTACCGTAACCGTTGATATTAGGAAGTTGGCCAACGTTATCATCATCATCTATAGTTATGTCATCAACATTATCCGCTGTTATGTCCGCAATACACCATCACCATCCGGCTTTCGTAGAAAGCCCTTCATATGCACATTCTTCCATCATATATGCCATTATCAATTTTAATTTAAAGAGCACATGTGAAGTTGCCCACTTTATGTAAGCATTAAAAATGTTGTCAATTATCCGAATAAGTATATTAGGTACGTACACTTGGAGACCTCAAATCACCACAACACATATTTTTAAAGACTTGTCGATCGTTTCACTAACCAAGTTAGCGTCATCAGAGGATGAAACATTCTGATGATGCGAACTTTGTTAGTGAAACGATCGTTAGGTCTATAAAATAAGTGTTGTGGTGATTTTGTTTCTTCAAGTGTATTTATCAGTGCTCATCACAGGTTCCAATCTTCACTTAGTGTATTAGGTACATTGCGAAGCTTGAGAACTCTGGCAAAGAACACGTAAGTACAATTTTGAAAAACTCGTTATTAGTGCAGTTTATCAAACAATTAAAGCAATGCGGAAACTACAAATAATTGGTGGATACTGAGCTACTGCTGCTAATATTACAACTGCCCGCCACACCATTCTTATAAAGGGGTTGGCACACCACAAAGCCTTTGCTATTTCCTAACAATATTTCTCCGTTCACTTCTGTGCTGGCATTCTATTTTTTCTTTTTAGTGAATTTTCATTAAGAAAAATTTGCTACTAGAGAGGTCACGATGAAAAGCTTTTGAAAAAATTCAGATCAGCGCGAACTTGGATCCCTAGAACACAAAAGCAAGGTCCGTTAATTTTTTTTATATGTTTATATATATATATATATATATATATATATATATATATATATATATATATATATATATATATATATATATATATATACAGGGTGGGCCAAACTCGATGGCCTATTAGAAGTATTTAGAGCATCAAAAGAGATAGAGATCTGAAATTTGGGTTATTTTTGTAAGTGGTCGCGATCTTTGTTTTGAAAATATTTTTAATAATGCAGTGTTGCCACATCTACCCTAAATAGATACTAACTTTGTTTTTTCAAATGAAATACCCTATATATTATGACATTTTCGGGTCCCTTGGAACATTTACAAAGTTTTTTATACAAGTTATTTCTCACCTATCTATGGAGATAAAAAATAATATTTAGGAAATTTGGCAACTTTCATTCCTCAATGAAAAAACGATTATCACCACAACCGACATAGCTAGGATTCTGTATTTATGGTTTCTGTTTGTCAATGGGTTAATATATGATGATATGCTGTGATAATTCAATTACTGCATACAGGGTGTTCACAAAATGATGGACTTCTGATAGGACATTGAAAGGCAGGTAACTCGGAAATTTCAAATGCAACACCCTGTATTTTATAATGAAATAAGCAAGATTAATTCATTTCCATTGTAAAAGTGCTGGGCGATGTAGTACCTATTCTCAGCGGTTTTCGACTTATAAGCAAAAATAGAAAATATTGCCTTGCCTTGAATAGATTTGTTATAAACAGTAGGCGATGCTTCTAAATTGTCAAGATCGATTGTCAGAATTAAACTGTCAGTTTATAACTCTGTTCGTTATACATATTGTTAGTGATCTTTTATTGGAAATGGCAAATTCATATACAAATGAGCAAATTTTGGACTTGTTCTTCATGCATGGCCAGTGTAACAAGATTATTTCAAGGACATGCAGAAACTTCAACGAAAAGTATCCAGGCATTGTTCCGATGAATGGGAAGAAATTCAAGAGGTTACAAGCCAACTTTTTGAATAACGGTCACATGAGCAATCCAAGACTCCAAATGAAACCTGTTACAGGTAACGATGACAATATAATAATTGTCCTAGCATATTTTTCTGCATTTCCTCATGCATCACTTCATTCCGCCGAGAAAGACTTAGGAATATCCTATAAATCCATAGAAAGAATAATGCATAACTATGGAATGCATGATTATAAATTCATAAGACTTCAAGCCATTGAGCCAACTGATCCGGAAAACGCGTAAATTTATGTGAAATGATGTTAATTCGTACTCAAGAAGATCCAAATTTTCTGAAGAAAATTATTTGGACGGACGAAAGCAAGTTTACTAGAGAAGGCATCTTCAATCGAAGAAATTCACATTACTGCGCAGCGGAAAATCCACACTTCGTTAAAGAGACAGGGTTTCAACATAAATTTGAGTTCAATGTCTTTTGCTTGATGATAAACGACCAAATAAAATTTTGCTTTTACGAAGAGAATTTAAATTCGGAAAAATATCTTCAGATATTACGGACCACAGTATCTGACTTCCTCGATAAATTAAATCTTGAGACTCTCCGAGATTGCTGGTATCAGCTAGATGGTTCTCCAGTCCATTGCACAAACCAAGTGACAAATGAACTTGTGGGAATGTTTGAAGATCGTTGGATACGTCGAGGAGGTCCTTGGGTTTGGCCACCGAGGTCACCAGATCTCACCCCACTGGATTTTTATCTTTGGGGTAGAATCAAACAAATTGTTTATCTGACGCCCATTAACACCAAGGAAGAACTCAAAAATAGAGTGTCGAGCGCATTACTATCTCCAGGGGGATGTGAGATAGAAGCAGCAACAACTCATGTTCTGACACAAGTCATAGAATGTTTGAGAGTTGAAGGAGGACGATTCAAGCAATTTAATTATTGATGTTCATTTCATTATTTATTTATTTGTGTTTGTTAATTTATTTGTTTGTATGTTTATTTTCGTCTTGTTATGTTATATGAGAATATAGCCAGCTGTCAATGGTGTGATTTTTTAGTGTTGAATAATGAATCAGATTTTAACATAGCAATTGGTTGAGGAACTAAAAATTAGTATTATTTAACACTTTACTTGCAATATTTTCTATTTTTGCTTATAAGTCGAAAACCGCTGAGAATAGGTACCACATCGCCCAGCACTTTTAGAATGGAAATGAATTAATCTTGCTTATTTCATTATAAAATACAGGGTGTTCCATTTGAAATTTCCGAGTTACCTGCCTTTCAATGTCCTATCATAAGTCCATCATTTTGTGCACAGCCTGTATGCAGTAATTAAATTATCACAGCATATCATCATATATTAACCCATTGACAAACAGAAACCATAAACACAGAATCCTAGCTATGTCGGTTGCGGTGATAATCGTTTTTTCATCGAGGAATGAAAGTTGCCAAATTTCCTAAATATTATTTTTTATCTCCATAACGGCTCTAGATAGGTGAAAAATAACTTGTATAAAAAACTTTGTAAATGTTACGGGGGACCCGAAAATGTCATAATATATAGGGTGTTTCATTTGAAAAAACAAAGTTAGTATCTATTTAGGGTAGATGTAGCAACACTGCATTGTTAAAAATATTTTCGAAACAAAGATCGCGACCACTTACAAAAATAACCCAAATTTCAGATCTCTATCACTTTTGATGCTCTAAATACTTCTAATAAGCAATCGAGTTTGGCCCACCCTGTATATATATATATATATATATATATATATATATATATATATATATATATATATATATATATATATATATATATATATATATCCGAGAGATAATTCAAAAAATACTAAACTGATATCAATCAAACTTGGCAAAAATTTTGCTTGGGCGAAAACCGAGGTCGAGTTCGTTAATCAGCCTTTATGCTTAAGTTTTTCCGGTGGAAAATCGGGGGAAATTTTTTGGAAACGCTATATTTTTGTGAGTATCAGAGTAACTGAAATGAGATTTCACATGTGGCTAGAAATAGTACAAATAAACCTATGTTGTGAATTTTAAGTAATTTGGTATACAATATTTAGTTTTTCTAAATTAAAAATAAAATCCCAAAGACATGCGTTGAAACGACTTAGTGGTTAATGTCCAATGCCTAACACACAGAGTTATTATGCTGTCGCATAATATAGCAGAAAATTTAAAAATCTAGCCAAGTCTCTATAAAAATGATTCTAAAATAGTTTCTTTTATCTTTAAACTTAAACATATAAAACCGAAACAGTCGTGGGATGTGTTTCAATGGTAATTCTACTAATTCTGTAATGAATAATTGTTACGTGTACTGTGAATATAAAATCCCGGGCATGAAGCCGATCTAAAGTATGACGCAAATAAAACGTTAGATGACGTGTGCCTAGATGGCGCAGGGGGCATCGCGCTCGCCTCCTAAGCAGAAGGTTTTATTTCGACATTTGCAGAAACAATAGTGCACAAATTTCATACGTTTTGAACAAGATCTCATTTTTGTTTAAAACGTCTGAATAAGTTTGTCACCTTTGAGTCTGAAATTATTATTTTGTTATTGTTGATATTAAAAAAACCGCTTTGATTAGGTTGACTAAAATGAAATCATACTGACGATTAATAAGGAAAAATAACTGCTACGTTTATAATTTGGCAGATACTTTACTTTGCTAAACATGAATTAAATTTCCTTCTGGAAATCTTCTGTATAACATTAATAAAATTTGTTATACAAGTTTCTTTTAAAGAGACTTACACTATCTACAGATATAGCAAAATTTAGTTCTTTAGCTTAATATAAAATTGAGTTTTGTGGATTTTTCTCAAAAGGAGTTAGAACGCAAGATTTTTTTGATAATAGAGAGCGATTGTAACACTTTAGAAAGAATTCTTCATATGTACACGTACTAGGACCTCTAAAACGGATCTTCAAGGTCTGTGTAGGTTTAAAGTATTAACTTTACTAATATGCCGTATAATAATAGTGTACAATTCTTATGAAAATGCGCTACTATAACGCACTTGCTGCGTCCCTAAATTTTTCCACGTGAATACATTTCCGTACACACACTCCCCGTTAACGCAAACCTCTGACATCTTTCTTCTTTAATATATCGCCCACAGCATCTCACCAAGCTATTCTTGACCTTTTAAGATCATTTTTACCTAAACGTTGAATGTAGCGGCTTCTCCTCCAGACACCAAAATGTTCTTCAGATTTCTCTTACTCCTGACGCGTTTCGACACTCCAAGAGGTCATCTTCGGGGGATAAATTTGAACAATTCTCAAAAAATTGAACTCGAAACTATACATGAAGGTTTTGACAGGTCACAACTTCATCCATTGTGCCAGGGGCCGTGCAACACTACATCTGCATAATGTCAGGAAATTGTCTTCAAGAACAAAAATCAATGCAAAAGATCGGCGATTTTTAACAAACATGATGAAGGGCGGCCATTATGTTCACATGTTTGTTAAAAATCGCCGATCTTTTGCATTGATTTTTGTTCTTGAAGACAATTTCCTGACATTATGCAGATGTAGTGTTGTACGGCCCCTGGTACAGAGTTTACTTTTTATAATACAAACACGCGTACCAAATTTGGTTGCCCTTACTTTGTTATTTCCGTAGATATGAATTTTTTAAATAAAGAAAACACAAAATTTTCAGGGAAAACCTGGTCCGATTTTCCTGGCTAACGAACCTATCCAAGCCACTTGCAAAAGAAAGGTACTCTGCAAATTTTATCAAGATCGGTCCATTATTTTTTGAGTTATCGGTCGGATGTATATATATATATATATATATATATATATATATATATATATATATATATATATATATATATATATATATATATATATATATATATATATATATATACAGATCTCCTCATTAGCAAATCTAAAGAAAACAAATTCGCTAAAAAGTAAAATATACCAAAATATAAATCAATTAAAACAAACAGAAACACAGAAGTTATGTAAATATGCAAAAAGTATTACAAAATGTAAACCAATATCTCTATTATATTAAAAAAAACAACAAAAAAGTAGTATACAGATGGGATCCAAACCAATAAGCGGGAAAAAATATGCGAGTGGTCTGACGACCGCAGCCATATAACACGACCGTAGATCAGTTGTCTTTTGCGGTCCAGAGCTTTACACTCGCACAAGATGTGCTGGGCTGATTTCTCCCCCTCGCCGCAGAGTCTGCATGCGAGGTCCCCCTCGAACCGCCCCATTTTATGCAGGTGTTTCTTGACGGCCATGTGTCCCGTCAAGAGACCTGTTATGTTTCTGAGCTGTCCTCTGCTAAGATTTAGCAGCTCCACACCTCTCTTTGAACTAGGTCCGTCAAATATTGACTTCCCATGTCTGAGCCCTTGACAATCCGCCCAGTACACCTTGTGTTGGTTTCTCACCCAGGACTTAATGGCTCCCCTGGCAGTGCTCTTTGTCACGCCCAGAGCCGGTTCTGGTCCCATAAATGGTTCTGCTGATCCTCTCTTCGCGAGACTGTCAGCTTCTTCATTGCCTTTGACCCCCGAGTGACCCGGCACCCAGATGAGGGTCACCTCATTTTGCCCAGCCAGGTCGCTCGTCTCGTCTCGGCACTCAGTCAACAGCCAGGCGTTTACCCGTGGGCTACTTAGTGCCTTAAGGGCTGCCTGGCTGTCTGCGGCTATGAGGATCCGCTTGTTGGTGTAGTCCCTCCTCTTGTTCTCCGGCACACAGTGCAGGATGGCGTACATCTCGGCCTGTAAGACATTTGAGAGAAACTGGTTCTTTAAAACCTTTAAAAGCTGACTCTGGACGCAGAAGATACCGCCGAACTGTACGAGTTAAAGAGGCAATATTAAATAGAGTTGAACGTGATCCTAGTACAAGTACGAGAATTATTGCCACAGAACTGGGTAATATTTCGGCATCATCAGTTCACAGAACTCTGAAGGATCAAAGTTTATATCCCTATCATTTTACACGTGTCCAGGAACTTCTACCTAGAGACTTTCAACCAAGGGTAATATTTGTCAGTGGTTCTTAAACAAACTTAGGTACGACCAACATTTTTCTAAACGTGTACTATTTACTGATGAGGCGTCATTTACGCGAAAAGGTATCGTAAATTTTCACAATTTACATACATGGGCCGATGAAAACCAACACTCTCTAAGAGTTGCAAATTCGCAGTATCAATTTTCCATCAATATTTGGGCTGCTATTATTGAAAATCACATAATTGGTCCTGTTGTTCTACCGAATCGTCTTGACCATGAATCATATTTAAACTTTTTATAAAATGATTTGCTGTTGTTACTACCGCTTTTTATGAGAAATGGTACAATGTGGTTCCAGCATGATGGTGCGCCCGCACATTTTGCAGCAGTTGTAAGAACATATTTAGCCAACACATACGGTCACCGATGGATTGGTCGTGGAGGTCCGGTGTCATGGCCACCTCGATCTCCGGACCTGAATCCTCTCGATTTTTATTTGTGGGGTCATTTAAAAGAAATAGTGTATAAAACACCAGTAAATACACGAGAAGAATTGTTGGGAAGAATAGAATATGCATTTGACAGCATTAGAGAAGATCAAAATATTTGCAGAAGAGTAAGAAGATCTTTGCGCAGAAGGTTAAATAATTGTAACGACGCTAATGGTGGTCACTTTCAACATTTTCTTTAGCTTTGTTATTAAAGTCAATTGAGTAATGTACAAAAAACAAGAGTTTGGAAAAATCGTGGTGTCTACGATTACTTTTTTCATTTTTTATTTTTATTTTTTATTTATCATTTTTTATCAATGTTTGTAATATTCATTTCAATGTTTATCACCAATAAGTTTTACGTAGGTTAGTTATTTGCACGTTTATTGCTGTAATGTTTACTGTATGTTTTGTTTTTCATATTCTTATGGTTGCAGTAAACATATATTATTATTATTATTACGCCGACTAATCGGTACTTTGCCCCTTTTTATAAAATTAATCATATCTCCTAGGGGATACCCTGAACGAAAAAATACCAAGAGGTAGCTTTTGTGGCTTATGTAATAAGCTTCATAACTGATGTATCAAAATTGGAAAAAGACAGTGGCGCACATATTTTTCCCCAAATGAATTTTTACAGGTAACCCTTTACGCACGCCACTGACGCAGTTGTAAGCAGATTTTCACTTGAAAATATGCACTTTCATAATACACTTTCAAGTTCCAAGTTTCATTAAAATCAATCCAGTGGTTTTGAAATTATTTATAAAAAATTAAAAAAAATAAATTCAACTCCCTGTATATTGGAAACTATGCGTTTCCGGGCCCATGTGCACAGGAACTTTTTTTCTTATTTTTTAGTAAGGAATCGGCCCACGAGCGATAGTGCATGTTTTTTGGAACAGCCTGTATATATATATATATATATATATATATATATATATATATATATATATATATATATATATATATATATATATATATATATATATATATATATATATATATTTGTGTCTATGCGGAAGTAGCTGGACCTTTCTCTCTTGGGGTTTATATATGTTTATAAGGAAGTAGCTGGACATTTCAGCCATAAAAATTGATATGTCCAAAAGGAAGTAGCTGGACCTAACCTCACAGTGTTGCCGCACTTTTTAGTAGGATATATAAAAGTTTTCTGGTTAGTTTTATGTTGTACGCTTAAACAGGTAGCATTACGGTTTTAAGGTCTGCTTGCTAGTATACAAAGATGATATGTTTTAATTAATACATTATTTATTCTCTTTACCTTGACAGTTTTATAGTGAAGCACTTCGTGAATAATATTAAAATTATAAAAAGTGACTACAAATTATTTTTAAATTATTTGCCTACATAAATTATCACACCGGTGTGTAAAGCAGAAAAATGATAAAAGAAAAATTTTGTGTTGTCATTTTTTACCAGTTATTTTAAATTAAATAAATTGTGTATAAAAATGTATTTATGACAGTCTTGTCTAAAAACACACGTGTTTTATCTCACAATGTAATACATTAAGTTCCTAGAAAACAAAATTATTGTAATTAGTTATCTGAATCTGAATACATTGCATGTGATCTGTTTTCATAATGGAAGTAACATAATTCAAACAAAACTATGATGACCAAAGCTTTTGCATAAGTTACATATGAAACACAATTCTTGTGTTATGGTTTGAATTGAACGTGAGAAATCAGTGAAAATAGTTGTCGTAAATAAATAGAAAATGCAGAAAAAGTGGAGAACTCAGGAATTTGGTAGAAGAAAATTTGTACAAAGTAGGCAAATTTGTCAAATGTAATATAAATAGTCATTGATGTATTTTTATGTTATTTTATTTTAATATAGCTAAAAAGAAATATTTATCATATTGTCTGTCTTTTTTCGTGCTACTATAAATGTAAGGTTTTAGGGACTGGGGAGTTCGTTTGTTTAACACTGGACAATTTTCAATCAGAAGTTCACATTAAGCTATCGAGGGGTTGCTTCCGTCCTTTAAATGTCTTCTAATGGTCTCCTTCACTGCTTCTCTTTGAGGAGAACTCCATCTTGGTCGTGCTGCTGTGAAACAATAATCATAGAAATTAGCTTTGTACAATGGGTGAAGATTGGAACCTGTGATGGGCACTGATAAGTACAATTTGGAGAACCCAATTCATCACAATACAGTTTTTTGACCCGACGATCGTTTCGCTAACAAAGTTAGCGTCATTAAGGGGATGAATAAACTTAGTTTATTCAAATTTTAAAAATTAAAAAATTACTTTAAGGAAGACGCAGAAATTGAAGACATTATTCCTTTACCTAGAGGAAAACAGTAGCATATTGTTTATGCTAAGCTTATAGTAAGAAGTGCAACAGTGATAGAGTGTATACTGCGGAAGCTACTTTTAACGGGTGTTTCATAATCATTGTTTATTGTTAACTTTAAATACTTGATATTTAAATTTCCGTACAGGTTAACGAAAATGCAGCAAACAAAAGGCTTTTCCTTTGCCTAAAGAATAACCATGTTATATGTTATATTTTCTAAATTTTATCGAATTATTGATCTATTGATGTAATTGTTTTCAATTTTTGATCATTTTAAATGTTTTACCTTAGAATATAAATTTTTGCAAATTAAATTTCATGTACCCCATAAAATCCCATCTAACAGGGGAGGAGTCATCCGACACGATAATATGTATTTTGTAATACAAAATGCAACGATGAGACTTCCCACACATTACATTATAGTCTCGGCTCCCATAATACCTTTTTGTAGGGTGTCTTGGTTCCGAGATTATAAATATATGTACTTACATTATTTAACTGTTATAGTAGCCTCATAATAAACGTTTAGTTAACGCACATCGTCTAGTGGGCAGTATCCAACCCCCTTGCTCCGAAATTGCTTAAGAAACCCTTTAAGAAAATTCGGACATAAAATGTTTTCTAACCACAAGGTCATTTGATTAATGAGTACACCAACAAAACATATTGTAGGCTCTGTCTAAAGAAAGCACTGGTAATTTAAAACTTACAACTATTTAGTCTGCCTAAGAAATGAAAGTTGTTTTAAAAATTTTCTGCCAAAGTTTATTCTCAAAAAATATTCCGACCGAAATTTATAAATCGACATGGTGTCTAAATCAATAAGTCAGTCAAACTGATCCTGGACTATTTTCAGTAATTATAGTAGATGTTGGGGCGTAACGTACTTAAAGGGTTATTATTATTATTTTTAATTTTTCAACAACACACCACGAGGGCTTACAGCCTAAATACTATCGTGCCGTGGGTGTCGAGAGGGAGGAAAGAGGCAACTTGTTAATTCTGGACTTGAAGGTTTGTAGGTTCTGAGGAGAAGGAAAAACATGTGCCGTTAAGGAATTCCACAACTTGGAAGGCCTCGGGACAAAAGAGCGGGCATAACAAGATGTTCTATTTCTGGTGGCCTGGACAGTAAAACGGTGCATTCGCTCTGTTCTTGGTAGATCTGTTGGGGGCAGCAGATGGAGGAACTATGGAAGAAAGCTCATCTGAGCAGTGCCCGTGCAGATATCTATAAAAGAGAACGAAGTCACCAACGGCACGTCGGTGGACAAGGGATGGCAGCCTTTGGGTAATTATAGTGTCAGCGATGAGACGTATAGCTCTCTTCTGAATGAAGTCTAGAATAGCGAGTGTAAAAGCGGCACCCCAGATGTGGGAGCAGTATTCGAGGTTTGGCCTTATTTGTAAATTATATAAGGTATAGAGATTATCTGGTGAAAAGTATTTGCGAGCCCGGACGAGGAAACCTAATTTCTTAGCAGCCACTTCTGCAATTGATGTGACATGTTGGTGCCAATTGAGATTTCGATCCACAGATATGCCAACAAGTGTAAAGGTCTCATTACTTTGAATAACTTGGTTGTTCATTGTGATGGGTCTAGGGCTGGTGCAACTCTTATGAGATAGAAAGCAAGACTGAGATTTGGTGGAGTTCAATTGTACAAGATTTCTACTTCCCCAGTATAATATTTTTTGAAGATCCACAGAGGCAGAACCCTCCATGAGTCTGCGTTCCTCATCTAATTGAGCTAAAGAGACAGGCTTAGAATATTGTATGTTTGAGTGGAGGGTGCTGTCGTCCGCGTAACTGGGTTAGATGTGCTAGAGAGGAGGTCATTGATGTGAAGAAGAAACAAAGTAGGGGCTCAAGCTGAACCTCGAGGGACTTCTGCATTAATTGGATACAGTTTAAGGGAATGGCCATCCACAACAACAGAAATGCTCCGGTTGGAGAGGAAATTTGCTGTCCAGGTACAGAGTTTTGGTGGTAGGCCATAGACCGGAGGTTTATTAAGCAGCGCAGCGTGCCAAACCTGGTCGAATGCTTTGGATATGTCTAGAGCGACAATCTGGCATTCACCGTGTAGTTTCATAGACTTGTTCCAAGAATGGGTGACAAAGGAAAGGAGGTCGGCAGTTGATCTGCGCTGACGGAATCCATACTGCCTGTCGTGAATTAGACTGTGTTTTTCAAGAAATTTTAGTAATTCGGTGTTTATATACTTTTCCATCACTTTAGAGACGACTGAGAGGAGAGAAATAGGCCTGTAGTTGCTAGGAAGCGCTTTGGATCCTTTCTTGGGGACGGGTTGTACTCGAGCAGTTTTCCAGTTACTAGGGAATATGCCTCTATTGTAAGATGTCTAAAACAGTCAGGTCAGGACAGGAGCAAGTTCTGGTGCGCATCTTTTGAGAACAATTGCTGGGATCTCGTCAAGGCCAGAGGCTTTCCTGGTATTAAGAGAAGAGAGCATCTTTCGTACCTTTTTTTTGTTTTGTGATATAGTATTTTGAATTAAAATTAATCCAACTCCTGCTTTTTTTTAGAAGATAACACAAAAACTTAATTCGAAAATAGGACAAGGTGTATAATGACTGTTGTTTTATAAACTTACGAGATCTACTTTTAGTGTTATAGAGTTATATATTTTAGATTATTGTATCCAATTGTTGCAAAAGATATTTTACAATTATTATCAAAAAGCCTGAGTGATCCAGTGGTAGAAAAGTATGCCGCTGGATCCAAGGGTACTGTGTTCGATTTACAGGGTTCCCCATTCATTTTTTTCAGCCCCTACTGTAAAATTATCATTTAGTTGGAGCAGGTTGAATTTCTGCAGGTTCCGATTCACTGAGGAGTCGTGAAGTCGTGCGAGGTTGGGAACGCTGAATATCCCTACCCTCCTTATAGAAAAAAACGGGGTTCGGCCAAATTTAAAGGAAAGTGAGTTGAAAGTGCTCCCTGTCGTCGGTGATTGGTCATAGTCGCACAAATACGTCGCCGTTGAGGAAAAGACAAAAAAGGATAAACAATTATCAGCATTATTACTGCCATATTACACAATGCATGTTGGTAACTTGGAATACATTCAGTTAATCAAATACACCTTTTTCAAATGTGCGAACACGTCAATTAGTGGTTTTTAAGCTGTGATCTTTCTTTAATAATATGAAGTTGTCCTAAACTTTAGATATGACGTCGATAATTTGTTTAACCGACAATCCTACTGTTTTTTTGGCTATTTCTAAAGTACATGTCAAGTTATGCTAAACCACCAAGTTTATATTCCTTCCCACAATAATATACATTATATTATTTTAAAAACAGAAATAAAAAATAGATTATCTAAATCAATTTTCTTTAATAAATGCTTAGGTTGTTGTCGATTGACTATTTGTTAGTAGTATAAACGGAATTGAAATTCGTTTTACACATTTCTGGTTATCTTGGGAAAATAAGTCAACATTCATTTCTTATTCGTGCTACTAATTCCTTTAGATTTATAATAATAAATAAATAAAAATTTAAAATCTGCTGTTTTTTTCAAATTAATGTGTAGGTTAAACCGATTTAACAAAAACAAACTAGGGTAGGATTTGAAAAAAATATCACTTTTTGCAAAAGTGAAAAAAATACATATGAAGATCGAAATAGCTATTACCACGTTTATTTTTTCGCATTTGCAGTAGATGTGCCAAAATCACAAAAACGAAGATCGGGATAGCAATTAAGACGTTTCCGAAATATGAATTAATTTTTGATATTTGCAGTAGATGTGCCAAAATTATAAAAACAAAAAATGATTACCATGGCCCTAGTGTATAATAAGATATGCAAATTATTTTTTGTCCGCCTTTGCAAAAATGAGAAAAATGCATATGAAAATCGGGATAGCAATTACGACGTTTTCCAAATATGTATTATTTTTTCGCATTTGCAGTTAATGTGCCAAATTCATAGAAACAAAAATATCACTAAGGGCCTGACGCATAAAAGCTCATGCAAATAATTTTCTGTCATCTTTTGGAAATATAAAAAAAATGCATTTGAACACCGGGATAGTTACTACCACGTTTTTTATTTCAACATTAATGATTCTGTGATACTTACTGTTAATGTGGTAAAATCACAAAACCAAAAATCATTACCAAGGCCCTATTATGTAATACTACACCAAATTTATTTTTTGTCACCCTTTGCAAAAGTAAGAAAAAAAAAAGGAATTTAAACATCGGGATAGCAGTTAAGAGGTTTTCCAAGAATGTATTTTTTTTCAGTCAATGTGCCACATAAAAGGCAACGGGAAACCACCTTATTTTAACCTATCGTTGCGACTACTAAGCAACTTTGCCATCAGTCAGTGAGAGAGTGATACAGATTATTTTTATTATGTTTTGGAAAAATGATGAATTTAAATAAATTTAATAAACATGTTGTGTATACAAAGAAACTACCCCAATCTCGTTATAAGAATATGTTTATTATAAAAATTTGCTATAAATTAGGTTTAAAGTGCAACTTATTTTTAGTGGCATAAATCTTGGATACATAGCATAAGAAGACTGTTTCTTATGCTGTACTGCATACTTGAACAATGCAACATAAAAATTATGAGAATCTAATTAATGTTAGTCACTCTAGTATAGCAGTTAGTGGCTGGTAATATTCAAATATTAAACCTAGCATTTTTTCTCAAATATTATGTATTTGTATATAAAGGCGTCGCATAGATAAAGAACGTTTGGGCTTTGATATACCGCTTTTACGACGTTGATCCCAGAAAGTTTTACAGCTCTGTTTCTGTACCCTCCTTTTGTAAATTTCAAAGCTTTTACCTGACCTGTCAAACATATGTTTAGAAAAAATTGGAAAGTAACTGTAGCACAGCATAATCAATCAATTATTATGCTGTGACTGTATATTAGATTTTAGCGCGTTAAAAAATCTGCAACTAAAAAAATAGGAATAGAATCATATTCAATTCATTCTAAAACTGTCCGAGTTAACAGTTGTGTATGCTGTAGTATTATACACTAGGGCTTTGGTAATAGTTTTGTGATTTTATGATTTTAAATGTAAATAAAAAAAAAAAGATTCCTGTTTAAAAAATTGCAAATGTCAAAAAATAATGCATATTGCGGAAACGTCTAAATTGCTATCCGGATCTGTTTATGCATTTTTTTACTTTTGCAAAGGGTGACAAAAAATCATTTGCATATCTTATTATACACTAGAGCCTTGGAACTCATTCTTGGTGTTTATGATTTTGACACATGCGAAAAAATAATACATATTTGGAAAACGTCTTAATTGCTATCCCGATTTTCATATGAAATTTTTCACTTTTTCAAAAGGTGACAAAAAATAATTTGAATATCTTATTATACACTAAGACCTTGGCAATCATTTTTTGTTTTTATGATTTTGGCACATCTACTACAAATATCAAAAAATAATTCATATTTCGGAAACGTCTTAATTGCTATCCCGATCTTCATATGCATTTTTTTCGCTTTTGAAAAAGGTGACAAAAAATAATTTGCATGGTCTTTAATACATAAGGGCTTAAGTAATAATTTTTTGTTTTTATCATTTTGACACATTAACTGCAAATGCGATAAAATAATAAATATTTGGAAAACGTCTTAATTGCTATCCCGATCTTCATATGCATTTTTCTCACTTTTGTAAAGGGTGACAAAAATAATTTGCGTATCATATTATACACTAGGGCCTTGGTAATCTTTTTGTTTTGTTTTTATGACTTTGGCACATCTACTGCAAATATCAAAAAATAATTCATATTTCGGAAAGGTCTTAATTGCTATCCCGATCTTCATATGCATTTTTCTCACTTTTGCAAAGGGTGACAAAATTTAATTTGCAATCTTATTATACACTAGGGCCTTGGTAATTATTTTGTGTTTTTATGATTTTGGCACATCTACTGCAAATATCAAAAAATAATTCATATTTTGTCTCTTGCAAAACATAATTTTTACAAACCACCTGTCGATTTTTTGCTATAATACATGAATAGTAACTTATGCAATAATGATTTTTAATCCAGAAATTCGTAAGAAATATCCTGACAATATTATTATTAAATAAAGTCTTAAGTAACCTCATGCTTTTTGCGGTCCTAGTGTACATAAAATTCACTAAAACATGTAAATATTTAAATAGAATTAATATTTTGAACATTTGGCAACACCGCACAGGCGCATTAATTTTTACTTTTAATGTTCTCATGAAATAGGTCCAGCCAATAACGCATGTACATATTAATACCAGCATGTTAATAGCTGGACGTCCAGCTATTGCACGGTTGGTCCAGCTATTATACACTTGGTATACGAAATGGTCCAGCTACTTCCGCATAGGCATAAGTATATATATATATATATATATATATATATATATATATATATATATATATATATATATATATATATATATATATATATATATATATATTGAAACTGAACTCGGATATGTGTTCTGGGGGACTTAACTAGCTCTCAGTTGAAGAAAATTTTCAAAATGCAAAAGTCGAGATCTCCTCATTAGTGAACTTTTTAAAGAAAATTCACTAAAAACTCACCCCAGTGCAAATCGCTGTTTAAATTCTTTCTTATTAACGCAGAGTTTTGTTAAACTACAAATTTTGAATGCAGTCGAATGTAGTATTACATCTGTGACAACTTGTACTGCTTAATCCAGTACCAATCCCGGAGGAGCTTTAGTCCGTTCCGGAGACCAGGTAAAGTGACCACTCTGCCAGGTACTCGAATAAACAACATTAATATGCTACTCTCGTTGTGTAGGGCACACGCTATTGTAAATAACACGTCACACTACACATTATATGTACCCATACGTACATAAATATATACACATATACATATATACATGAATGTAGACATATATACATATGCCATGTTGAGTTTGCTCATGTCCACATGGTAATTAATAGTAAATTGACGGTTCTTTTCCTGCATGAACGATGTATTCAGCTTCATTAGCGGTCACGACTTGAGTTGCCCGTTTCTAATAACCCCTTATTTCATTAGACAGTAATTATTATTTGTTTAAATTGTAATTGGCGTTCAAAAAAAATCTATATGTATTTAGTAGATTAATGGTTTATTTCTGGAATTAAAATATTTACTGTGCCATTAAAATAATGCATGTGGAGACCGAATATGATATAATGTATATGCGATTAAACATTATCGACCATTAATTGTTAATTTATAGACATTTGTGTTGTAAAGTCATTTGTTAAACCACAATTTATCAACAATAAAATGTAAAAACTTTAAATTGAATAACAAGAAATACGTGTCAATAAAAAAAAGCCTGGACGCAGCAAGTGCGTTAGGGTAGCAAATTTTCATGAACATTTTAGTGAATTTTCATTAAGAATTCGGAGTCGTGTCTGTTTCAGTTCTACAACATCGGTTTTCATCGGCAACTGCTATTTAACCATTTAACGGGATGAATAGCCTTGAGATTGGGAATGCTAAACATTATTATTTATTCTCGCTCTCGCTCACAGCTTTAGGGACGTACGATATTCGGTACAATAAAACGGTTTAATTTTAATTTTAACTTTAACCGGTTGTTGATGGTGATACGGCATACCGACACTACTACACAGAGTTATTTTGTTAAACTGAGAAGCTGTTATTTTTGAAACAGTTGAGTTTCCCACTAGTATGTTAAGCCAAATATTTAATAATAAATAATGTTGGGTGAAAAGATGAATTTCTGTAAAAACGTGTTATTACTTTCACTATAGACAACGCAAAATAGGGTTATTTCACGTGAAATTAAAGTACTTATTTATTTAAATTTATATACATTACCTAAGAAAACAGTTAACACGTCATTTTCGTTTGTCTGATAATAGTTATCAAATTGATAAAAAAATGTAATGATACAACATTTTTTAATATCTATATACATTTATATATAAAAAATTAAATGAATATATATATATATATATATATATATATATATATATATATATATATATATATATATACACAGGGTGTTTCCAAATTGATGCGAAAAATTTTACAGGGTGATTCTTTGGAGAAAAATAAGGGGTGTATTTTTATAAAGTTTTTCTTGAAACCCCTTCTCCTCCAAGTTACTGCCCTTTGAAAGTTTTGAAACTAATTTTAAAACAACGAATATTGAAATAAGTAAATAAACAATTAATACTATATATCTTCCAATTTTTTTTAAAACTCAAACTCAATTTTTTATACTGTTGGCTGTTGTTTGCACAGTTTTTAAAAGTGGACTGATCGACTGATAAAGATGACCGCAGTGAACCGAAAATGTAACTCGAGATAGAGATCTTTCTAAGAAAGAATAAAAGCATAATGTAATAACAAACCATATGTACAGAATAAAGGCAAAATTCTTTACCGAAATTTTATGAGCTGCGTTATGTTATGGAGTTCTTAGAACCACTCCCTGTGTAGCAATAAAAGTTCTAACGTCTCACGTCCCAAGACGTGATAAATAATGATATTTATTGATTCTTGCTGTGGCATTGACATTTACGTAAAGACCTCTCATAAAATAAATTTGTTAGAAATGACTAGTTTATAATTCCTAAAACATCTAAGTAAATACTTATAGAAGACTCCTTTCTGATTTCTAAAAGTTTCACTTCAGAGTGGCAAAAGATTTACGACACGCTTATTATAATTTCTTAACCCTTTGTTTCCTTTTCATATCGACAAAATTTGAGATTTATACACTACGTGAAATAACGAGGTAAAAATACAATGCATTTATACTAGTGTGCTCGCTCTCGCTCACAGCTTTGGGAATGTAGGATACTATCGATCGACTATCCAGTTTAAAATAACTGAAGCCGTTATTTTCAACGGTTATTATTAAATAACGTTAACGGCTTCAACTGTTAACAGAAAATAACCGTTTTTCCCATCACTAATGTTTATATATATATATATATATATATATATATATATATATATATATATATATATATATATAAATATATATATATATATATATATATATATATATATATATATATATATATATATATATATATATATACAGGATGCTTCGGTGAGTGGCCTATTAGACGTTTCTGGAGAACTACATCTATTTAAATTCTGAAAATTGGTATCCGCACGTTTTTGATGATGAAATTTCTAACTAAAGTATTTTCAATTAGCCTGCAATTCCGGTTATACCGGAAGTCGACACAAACTTTGTTTTTTTAAATAGAACATCCTATATATTATTAGCTTTTTGAATTACACGTTCAATTTAAGTGTCACTTTAATCACAACATATTTGGGATAGTTTGTACCGTTTCGGATTTATTCGAGATTTTGTAGAAAAAATTACGATTGGAGCGTTTTAGAAAAATTCCGATATCTGTAAAGACATGCAAGACAGAAACATGCGGTTTCCACAGTCCCATAGAACGTAAAAATTCCTACATACTGTTATAAACACAATACGATAACTGTTATTTATAACATACATTTGAATTTGAAAATTTTCAATCAGAGATAACTTCATTTTTTAATGGAACGGTACCCACATGTCCACAACATCTGATTCAGCGTTAAATTTCCTATATTTTAAGTATAAATTACCCTATACCTATCTCATACAGTCTTCTTTGAAAATCGATTTTAAATAGTAATTGTTAGCGGGGTGATGTTATTTTTTTGTCCGTAACAAAAAAAATACAGTTAAAACAAAAATATTTCATGTTCAAGCTAAAAATTATAATAAAGAAATATTGTTACTGTCTTTGAAAATTATGTAGTTAAAATATCTTAAAATTTTTTTAAAAAAATTCTATGGATAACAACAGTGATATTATTACCTTACACAATCTTATAATTCCTCGAAGTATTATTACAACACGAGTAACAAAACAACTCACACCTCTTAAACTAGTAACTGCTCAAAATGTTGTCGATTAACACTCAAACATTTTAATATTCGTGTCGTAATGCCGCTAGTGATTGCTGACATAATCTCATTCCTATCTTAACTCTTCAAACGCCCTTCTTACTCTGATCTCTAATTCTTAGCGTGAATTGACGGGCGTTTCATATACTACAAGAAAAATACTACAAGAAATGACTAACAAGCTATTAGATATGTGTCTAAGTCGTTATTTTCCTTGATTTCGTTAAAATATGAGCAAAAAATCCATTGTTAATTAAAATGGTTTTGTGTAAATTGTAAAACGTTGAACAGTTAACATGTATTATGGGATATACCAGCTACTAAATACATGTCGAGCGTAGCTCAGTGGCTAACTTCCTGTACATCGTATAATCGACTCGTAGATGACGAGTTCTAATCCTAGTTAGTGACTTTACTTTTATAATTTTTTTTAGTCTCATTTAACTTTACCGTTATCTAATCAGATTGTTGATATTTCTATGAATTTTTGGAGAGTTGTTGAAAAAAAATATGAATGAAGAAGAGATGAAAACTTAATTCAATTTGAATAGCATATCTGGTTGTTTGTTTTTACCCTACCTTAATGAAACCGTTCCATATTTAATACAGTCGTAGACTTTTCCCGTGGCTTCACAAGTGCCTGTTTTAGTGAATGTTCTTAAAAAAAAATCACCAACGAGGAGATCCCGGCTTTTGAATTTAGAAAAAATTTCCAGGCTCAGTTCCAATTTTATATATATATATATATATATATATATATATATATATATATATATATATATATATATATATATATACTAGACCCCCTAGAATCCATATCCGGGTTTATTTTCTGTTTACATATATACAGGGTGACGCATTTCTACGGTAAACCTCAATATAATTCTTATTATGCATGATACGAGAAAAAATTGTATACCTTACTCATAGGGTGTCTTGAGCTGCACCTTATAAACTTATTTTGACAATCTCATTGTGGCTCATAAGTCGTTGGTGATACCTACAATTTTTTTTGAACATCCCTCTACAATTTTTACATTTTTGCATTTTTCATCGAAATATGACGCACGTTTCTTGAAAAAAATCTAGACGCAGTAAGTGCGTTTTGGTAGCGAATTTTCATTAAATGCTTCAAAATTCAATAACTCAATTTGCTATTAACCCAAGGTTCGTGAGCTAGGAAAAGAGTTTTCTCGGCAACATTTTAAGTTTATTTTCGGAAAATTTTTGTACATTTTCATACAAGTTAGTTTGATAAAATATAGTACATTGCTTCTACTATATAGGTTATACCGGTGACCAAATTGATGCCTTCTTGCATTAAAGAGACCTATTTGCTATTAAAAACATTTTTATGAAACTTAGCTTCCATAACGCACTTGCTGCGTCAAGACTTTTTTTAATTTAGGGTTTTTCGCGATGTCGTCATTAACGATCTGTTCCACGAATCTTCGCTTAGGGATGGAAACAGCAGACTAGACGCCACATTTATATTTAATAAAATTATGTTTTCGCTACCTTTGAGATATCTAAAATATTAAAGCAGTCAAGTTGTCACTTTACCGAATCTTGTTCCAGATATCAGCAAGAGGTTCGATTGTCCATTATCGAGGCAGGTCGTCTCTTTCCTCCACCAGAATACAGGATAATATATTCGACAGTATAATATGGAAGGTGCGGTTGACGTCCAGCAGTCTACAAGAAGCGGGGTGAAATATAGAAAGGCAAAGGGGTGCCAGGGGTGGAAGAAGGGGTATCTGTTTGTAAGTGATCGGTCCAGAGGTGAACTCTGGAGTTAACCGTCGCGTTTAGGCCCTCATGCAGTATGCAAGGTCCTGTATAATTCAGCCATTCGACCCAACGTCAGCACACTTGACTGGCACACAAATCTTCCAACAGACTCCCAGTCAAGACTCTTCCTCTCACTGCCTCTGATAACAAATATATAGGTACCTAAAATTCTACACACGACTCCTCCACCACACTAACTTACCCCTTACCCCATCTCAGATACCTTGTTTGTTTCTATGCGTGACTGAATAATGGATAAGGGAAGGTATGTGTCTATGTATACGCATCTTACGTTAGCAAAGACTATGCAGTAATATGTTTTAAGCGACAATAAATACCCCATATTTGAATAATATCAAACAAATCAAAGTTTTTAATTACGCTATCTTATAGTAATTGCTGCACCAAGAACTAATATCTACAAGAACGGCTACGAAAATTACTAACCCATCAGCAGTGTATTTCCTTTATATCTGCTCTATCAGTAGAAACATTAAAATGTCGAGACGCAGCAAGTACGTTATGGTAGTGAATTTTCATAAGATTAAGATTTTTGATTTAGCAAAAGAAAAGTAGGTTCTACAAAAAGGACAAATGAAATACAAAAACTACATGAATATTTACTAATGATTTGCAGAGTCAGTTGTATGAACAAGTCAAACAAGTCAAACAAACAGGAAATGTAGTTCGCAAAAAACACTGAAAATTAAAATGCGCATACTTATAAACTTATAACACAATTTCTAACTACTGAGTTGTAGAAAATTTTATAAATTTAATGTGTGTGTGTGTGTGTGTGTGTGTTCAAATGCAAGGATGATTAATTTAATGTGCTGTACCTAATCTAATAAATTATTAAAATCACACATAGCTATCTTGAACTAGTTACATATATAATTTAGACGCTTTGGACCTACACTAATATTAACTAAATAAAAATGGGATCAAAATAAAGGTGGCACTCATAAGCTCGATTTCAGAGATATTCATCATGGTGTATACATAATTCAATAATTTTGTTTGCTTCAAAGATGGAGTGTGAAATTGAGATTTTTATAATTTATTTATTCATTTATTTATTTATTAAACACAATACCCAATGCGGAAATCCCAAAATAAAGAGATTGAATAAACAGTAAAAATTACAACAATAATCGGAGATCAACAAGTTAACTGAAGAAAATAGCTACAGCTGGACCACATATAACTGAAATATACTGGTGACTGTATCACTTCCGGTTGTACCGGAAGTTGCAAACAAATTTGTTATTTTTAATGAAACACCGTATTTATTATTGCGTATTCGGAAGGAGCATGCAATTCTGAGGAAAATGATATGGCATTTGCCCACACTGATGTCAGCTGTTCTCAAGATATACGATTTTCTATTGTTTTTCCATCATCAAGTTGCAAATTTTTGCAATGGCAATTCTCACGCAACAAGTATGTATTGGTTCTTGCAAAAAAGATTACTTATGTGTCTTGAAGTCAGTGGTGGTCATATAGGGCACATTTTGTATTAAAACTAATACGCATTTTTTAAAATCCATTCACTGTTTCGTTGATTATTTTCGGTATTTAAACTCACTGATATATTTTCGTATTGATAGATGGTTCTATAACTTGTTTTCATTTTGAGTAAGTCAGTTTCAGAGCAAATTATAAACATGCCCCACTATGTTGGATTGAGTAGAAGATGTAATAATTTCTCAAACAGTGCAAATCGATTCGGGATGTCTTCTTTTAAAGGGTATTAGGTGAAAACGCATTCGAACACCCAGAAATAAGAAAAATGAAATAGAAGAAATACTTCTTGAGAGTTATTCAATTCATCTAAAAAGCGTCATTAATGCCCCACAGTTAAAAAAATGACACACACACACACACACACACACGCACAAAGACACGAAATTATAGCTCACATACAATAAAACCTAATACAAGTTTGTATTGTTCTCGTCCAGAATATGAATGGAATACCTACATGAAATATTCTGGGTTCTCTTTGCCCTATACCCAAAGCTTACTAGTGGTATCTATCTTTTTTCACTGGACATTACAAAAATAGTACCTTTGCATGATTTTGTATTTATTGAAGTGGAATAGACCAAGCTGGCCTATCTATATAACCACTTCATTTTTAGAGAGAAAAAACACCTAGTTATATAGCATGAGGTATGTCACATATATTCTATCTAAAATTTGATATGAATACAAAAATGTACTAATATACAGGGTGTTCTTAATCAATATGAAAGTTATAAATCATTTTTCTTTTATTTCAAGATAGTTGTAAAACTGCGTACACTACATACATGACATCTACATATCTTTTTCCCCTTAGGGCTCGTCCGCGTGTTTCTCGCCCCGATAGCACCGCAGCCTTTGGCTTATTGTGCATGCCCTTTGTTTTTTCTACTCCACCCATTCCAAAATTACTGTGCCTTGAACTAGTCTACACAGCAATTGGTATGGTGAAGTTTTATATTCTTCTGTCTCCGGTCTAGACTGACCGTAGATCAGTTTTGCTGTCCAGAACTTGACACTCACGCAAGGGCTGATTCTTCCCCCTTGCCGCAGAGTCTGCATGCCAGGTCCCCCTCGAACTGCCCCATTTTGTGCATGTCTTTCTTGACGGCCATGTGTCCCGTCAAGATACCTGTTATGTTTCTGAGCTGTCCTCTGCTAAGACTTAGCATCTCCACAGCTCTCTTTGAACTGGGTTCCTCAATTAGTAACTTCCCATGTCTGAGCCCTTGACAATTTGCCCAGTACACCTTGTGTTCGTTTCTGACCCAGGACTTAATGGGTCCCCTGGTAGTGATCTTCGTCACGCTCAGGACTGGTTCTGGTCCCATAAATGGCCCTGCTGACCCTCTCTTCGGGAGACTGCCAGCTTCTTCATTGCCTTTGACACCCGAGTGACCCGGCACCCAGATGAGGGTGACTTCATTCTGCCCAGTCAGGTCGCTCGCCTCGTCTCGGCGTTCACTTACCAGCCTGGAATTTATCCATGGGCTACTTAGGGCTCTAAGCGCTGCCTGGCTGGCTGTGGCTATGAGGATCCACTTATTGGTGTAGTCCCTCCTCTTGCTCTCTCGCACGCAGTGCAGGATGGCGACATTTCGACCTTAAAAACCGTTGCATGCGCTTCGAGTGAAATACTGTGCCTTACCCTCGGTCCTTCCGAATAAACGCCTGCCCCCGTCCTACATTCCCCGCCGGATCTGTCCGTGAACCAGACGAACGCGTCCCATGGTAAGCCCAAAGTATCCCCCGCCATGCCTCGCGGTCGGGGATTTCCACTGTAAAATTGTTTTTCCTGAAGATTCGCGGGCTCGCGGAGTCTGACCTCATTTTAAGCATGGGCTCCTTCACGATCTCCTGAATTTTGCAGTGACCCCTGAAACATGGGTTGATCTTCAGTCTATCATTGTAGGCAAGTCTATATAGTCCTAGCCTGACCTCCCCCATTAAAACTAAGTGTAGGGGGGCAGATCCAGCAACACTTCCATGGCGGCTGTTGGAGTTGAAGCCATTGGGATGTTTCTACCGTATAAAGTGAGAGTTCTGTGGGTCTCCCACTTCCTCCTCCTCGTAAACGGTATGACGGTTGCTATTTCGGGGCTCACCCCGAGCCCTTGGCTAACTGTCCACCTTTGCACCACTTTCAGTGCTGTCTGCATGCGCTCCCACACTGACTGTGTAACCTTTCCTCGGGTTATGATGACAATGTCGTCCGCATAGCCCTGTACCTCGTACCTCCCTCCCGAGAGCCTCCCTAGCAGGCCGTCCACGACTAGGTACCAGGCACCATCTACATATCTTACAATTCGGTTTAGATTCCCAGAGAACTTCCCCATTTGGGATATATGAAAAAAAGAGACATACTTTCGCCTTTCTCAGCTTAGAATTTTTAGAAAAACGCTAGGTTTTAGTGAAATACAACTTAATAATTTTAGAACAAATTGAATCCAAGTCCCTTTGCTCACGAGTCAGCCGTCTAATCCATTGACCATCGTAAGCGTTGGCAAGGAAAGTTTAATAAAAAGGTACATAACCCATAATGTTCTTAAGTTATTTACTTGTAACATATAACGTCTATTTTAGAGACATTTTTTGCTACTACTTAACAAATAAGAAAAGTAGCATAAATTTAGATACTAATATACATTTTATGCAATACCTACCATTCATAAACCGCAAAAGTTATATTAATTTTCATGTTTCAAACCTCCAGTGTGACATTTACAGAAGAAAACTTATAAAATTTTTTCTCGTACTCCTTAACCATTTTACGCCATAAAAAATTAACGTCTTCTGTAATGTTTAATAGATTTTGTTTAACAACTACATTATTTTGATAATGCGTCTTCTCTGACTTTAAGTGGCACTAAACTTTTGCTTTATTAAATGCATATAGTTTTTCTCTTTATATATATATATATATATATATATATATATATATATATATATATATATATATATATATATATATATATATACCAAAAATTAAAACTGACCCCGGATATGTGTTCTAGTAGGCCTAGGTCGCGCTCATTTGATTTTTTTTTAAATTCAAAAGTCCAGATTTCCTAATTAATAATTTTTTAAAGCAAACTCACTAAAAAGGGAAGGGGTAGGTCAAGAGGAAGAGACTGTGGTAAACCTGGGTCGATTGGCAACGCCCTGAAGTTACAATGAAATGAAGAGGGCTGCTGGAACCTGAGAGTCGTAATTGCGACAACCAGGTGACATTGTCTTTAGATTGTGATGCTGATGAGTTGCATTAAACTAAAATATTTATAGCTAAGTTGATGAATAAGATATTTAACCATTTAACACATTTACAAATTTATACATGAAAACAATTTGTCGGGCGTTATCTTTTAATAAATTAGGAGTGTCCAATAATTAACATCTGTTTTATGCGACAAACATAGTTCGGCCATTATAGAATTTAAACTTCATTATAGTTTAACACATTTGTCACAGTAGGTCTTCAGCTTGGAAGCTTTACACTTGAAGCCACTTAAACAATTGAATACTAGTTGGATATTCCATGGATTCAAGACAGGCTACCGTAACCACGATAAATTATTTGTTAGCATTCAAATCAGATTTTCCCCAGGAAGAAATACCATATAAATCATATATTCTCTAGAATAATTCTTATCATTAACCACAAATACATCGAGGCAGAAATTCAAAAGTCTGGACGTAGCAGGGGCGTTACGGTAACAAATTTTTATACAAGTATTACATAACACAAAAAACTCGGGACGCAGCAAGTGCGTTATGGTAGTGAATTTTTATTAAATGCTTCAAATTTGAATAATTCAAATTTCTAAAAACTTAGAGCGTTTAATTTTAATACGTAGTAAGGTCTTTCCTAAGGCAAGATATCCTCAAAATTTCATTAAAATAACTTTGTAATTTTCGGAGAAAAAATTTTTTTCGAAAGAAAATTTAAAATTTGAATAACTAAATTTTCTCTAAAATTAAAAAGTTGAATTTTGGTACGTAGTAAAATCTCTCCTGAGGCAATATATATAGTAAATTTAATTAAAACAGCTTTGTTACTTTCGGAGAAAAAAATTTTTTTCGAAAGAAAACTCAAAATTTTCCCGCAAAACCCCGTCCGATTTTTCTGGCTAATAAACTCATCCAAGCCATTAATAAAAGAAAGGCACTTGCCAAGTTGCATCGAAATCGGTAAATTATTTTTTAAGTTATCAGACAAATATATATATATATATATATATATATATATATATATATATATATATATATATATATATATATATATATATATATATATATATATATATATATATATATATATATATATATATATATATATATATATATATATATATATATAAACATATAAAAATTGAAACTAACCCCGGATATGGGTTCTCGGGATCCTAGTTAGCACTCATTTGCAAAAATGTTTGCAAAGTCTCACCATCGATACCTTTCTATAAGCGAATTTTTTAAAATAAAAATTCACTAATAACACAAACCAAACAGTATATCCCTCGTTCTTTAAGTAACCTTATTATGACAAGCAGATACACCATTTTAACGTTTTAAATAAAGTGGTTGAAGTATTTTACATAATATGTTGATAATTAATTAATTAATTAATATCATTTTCAAACACTCTCCCAGTATACATCACAATACTACTCCTCAGTCAATAAATTCACTTTTTTCATTCTGCTTTATCAAAACTACATTTAGTAAATTTTAATTTTACACTACAATAACGACTTGTTAATGCATTCTCCAGAGCACACAGAAGCACAGAAACGAGATAAGGTTATGAGCAAAATATATAGTAGAAACAATGTGCCATATTTTAGCAAAATAACTTATTGTTTGAAAATGTAGAAAAATTTTCCGTCAATATACCTTATACACTTACTGCGTCTTGATTTTTTTCTTACAAACATATAAAAAATGCAATAAAATAAGGCTGTTCGAGAAAAAAATTGTAGGGATTACCAACGATCGACTTGTGGGCCAGCCGGTGATTGTCAAAATAATTTTATAAGATACAGCTCACACCCTATAATTAACTTATACCATTTTTTCTCGTCTCTTGTATAATAATAATTATATTCAGCTTTACCGTAGAAACGCGTCAGCCTGTATAATATCAGCCCTTTTGTAAAACTTCGAGTCTTTATATGTCTTGATAAAACATAACAAACACTCTTTAATCCACTCACTAACATTAATAAAGGAATAATTTGCACTTGTATATAAAAATTACCCAAATAACATAAATAATTCCTGGACTCAAACAAACAAACATATAAGCAATCTCGTATCATACGGTAAACGTTACAGCGTCTAACAGACCTGCGCAATAATATTAGATCTTCGGTTACCAAAGCAACAGCATACTAGATTTCATATAAGCCATTGTCAATAAAACCCGGCGATTAAAAAATAAATGTTTCAAATTTGAATAGCTCAATTTTATGTAACCCTAGAAAGCTGAATTTTGGCAGATAGTTAGGTCTTTCCCAAAGCAATATGTACACCAAATTTTATCGAAATATCTTTGTAATTTTATATAATTTTTTTCGAAAGAAAACTCAAAATTTTCCCGGAAAACCGTGTCAGATTTTTCTAGCTAACAAACTCATCCAAGCTATTAATAAAAGAAAGGCACTTGCCGAGTTTTATCAAAATTGGTTAATTATTGTTTGAGACACACACACACACACACACACACACACACACACATATATATATATATATATACATATATATATATATATATATATATATATATATATATATATATATATATATATATATATATATAAACATATAAAAATCGAAACTGACTCCGGATATGGGTTCTAGGGGCCCAAATTCGCGCTCATTTGTAAAATTTTTTGCAAAGTCTCACCATCGATACCCCTCTATTGGTGAATTTTTTTAAATAAAAATTCACTAAAAACTACAAACAATACAAGTTTTGCAAAACAAAATTGTATCTTCCAAACTTATGAAGCTACTTTGATGAAATTTGCTACAGATCTTCTTTTCATAAAGATCTTGTCACATGTCAAAATTGAATTTCCTAGGTTAATAGAAAAATAAGTTATCACAATTTACACAAAATGAAAATTAAAAAATATCATACTTTTGAATCACAAGCTCTATAATTTAAGCATATGCCAAAACATCGTGTTAAGCGTCTATTTTAAATTAGTTTTCAGCAACGATTTAAGGCAGATCATATTATAATTTGCTAATAAATATATAAACATGAAATAAAGGCGCTATCATCACATTGGACCTAGCTTGAGGAGAGTCAAATAAACAAGAAGAGCGGCCGTTTTGCCGAGGCATGTGGAAGTTAATCTGGGATAAGATGTTCAAAGAATCTACCCCGTTATGTAGCATTGTATAAGAACTTCAGTGATAGCGTTACTTTGCGCCCGAGCAATGACATCTTATCAAAGTACAGTAGCAAGTGTTTGAAGTTGCTCGACCCCCTAGGCGGGTACGAATCATTAACTTCAAAATATAGGTACTCGAGAAACTTTCGTTGAACTGTCTCCAGACTGGATACGTAACAGTTATAATATACGCTTTACACCAGACAACAGTACTCAAGCCGCGATCTAATGTTCGCATAGTAGAGTGTTCTCAGAGCTTGCAAATATACAAAATTTATACAATTTCTTATCGAAAAGCCGAGCATGTCTAGAGCAGATACAGCTAACTGTAAAACGTGGTAACTAAAGGAACGCCATGAGTCGAATAGCCCACAATCAGTCACTGTGTCGCTACAACGTCAAATAATGGCATAGAAGTACGTATAGATAAAAGAGGTGGGATTTTTTCTGGAAAAACTAATTATTTGGGATGCTTATGGCAAGAAGCATCTGATCACATCATGCACACACACACTATCAATGTCAGATTGAGGGACACAAATAGGCCTGAACATAACCAAACTCTGCATACAACTGAAGGTCTTCCGCAAAGAGGAGCCGATCACACCGAAGAGCATGGGGCAGATCGCTAATAAATATTAGAAAGAGAAGAGGCCCAGATTTGACCCCTGAGCTTCATCCGAGGTGGCAGTATAGTCATCAGAACGATGTCCCTCATACATAACATACTGCCTTCTGCTCGACAGATATAACCTAAAAAAAATTCGGGAGTGTGTTATGGTAGAGATTATCTATTAAATGCTTCAAATTTCTATAACTTAATTTTCCATAAACCTAGAAAGTTGAATTTTGTTATGTAGTAAGGTGTTTATAGGGGCAATATACCAAACCGCCACTCAAAAGCTCTAGTTCTATAAATCCTGTGACAAGGCCAGACTTGAAAATGTTAAAGCTCACAAAACGGTTTTACACAATCCCAGTCAACAAAATCGTCAAGCATTTAACGACGCAAGAAACCGCTATGTCCGCATTCTTTCTGAGGCAAAAAACTCGTTTAATAACCACATCAAAAATAAAGTCATCTCAAGCTCCAACGGCGGCAGACTCTTCTGGACTCTTGCTAAATCTATTGGGAATAATTTCTGCAAGAGCACGTTCCCACCTCTTGTTTCAGGGGATAAAATTATTTCTACCGCCCTGGGCAAGGCTGAACTGTTTGCATCGTTGTTCGCCGGCAATTTTACTCTCAACCCACCTCCAAATGTTCAACCACTAATAGTCCCCAATGTCGCGCATGAAATGACGGGTATCATTTTCAAAACTAAAACGGAACGAAAGATGCTCTCTTCTCTTAATACCAGAAAAGCCTCTGGCCTTGACGAGATCCCAGCAATGGTTCTCAAAAAATGCGACCAGAACTTGGTCCTGTCCTGACTCGTCTGTTTTAGACATCTTACAATAGAGGCATAATTCCTAGTAACTGGAAAACTGCTCGGATACAACCCCTCCCAAAAAAAAAATCGTAGGCGCTTCTTAGCAACTACAGGCCTATTTCTATCCTTCAGTCGTCTCTAAAGTGATGGAAAATTATATGAACACCGAATTACTAATACTTATTGAAAAACACAGTCTAATAAACGACAGGCAGTATGGATTCCGTCAGCGTAGATCAACTGCCGACCTCCTTTCCTTTGTCACCCATTCTTGGAACAAGTCTATGGAACTACACGGTAAATCCCAGATTGTCGCTCTAGACATAACCAAAGCATTCGATCAGGTCTGGCACGGAGCGCTGCTTAATAAACTACCGGCCTATGTCCTACCACCAAAACTCTGTACCTGGACAGCAAATTTCCCCTCCAACCGGAGCATTTCTGTTGCCGTGGATGGCCATTCCTCTAAACTGTATCCAATTAATGCAGGAGTCCATCAACGTTAAGCTTTAGCCCCATATTCTTCTCCACATCAATGACTTCCTCTCCAGGACATCCAACCCAGTTTACAGTTACACGGATGACAGCACCCTTCACCCAAATATACAATATTCTAAGCATGTCTCTTTAGCCTAATTATATTAGGATCTCAGACTCTTTGATGGATCTGTCTCTGTGCATCTTAAAAAAATATTAGACTGGGGAAGTATATATCTTGTACAATTCAACTCCACCAAATCTCAGTCTTGCTTTCTATCTCATAGGGGATACACCAGCCCTAGCCTCATCACAATGAACAACCAAGTTATTCAAAGTAATGAGTCCTTTTCACTTGTTGGCATTTCTGTGGATCGAAATCTTAATGGGCACCAACATGTCCCATCAATTGCAGAAGCGACTGTTAAGAAATTAGGTTTCCTCTTCAAGGTGCGCAAACGCTTTTTACCAGCTAATCTTTATACCTTATATACTTTACAAATAAGGCCAAACCTCGAATACTGCTCCAACATCTGGGGTGCCGCTGCCGCTTCTACACTCGCTATCCCGGACTCCATTCAGAAGAGAGCTATATGCCTCATCGGTGACCCTACCCTCACCTAAAGGCTGCTATCCCTTGCCCACCGACGTGCCGTTGGTGACCTCTCTCTCTCTCTCTCTCTCTTTTATAGCTATCTGCACGGGCACTGCTCAGAGGAGCTTTCTTCCATAGTTCCTCCACCTGCTGCCCCCAACAGATCTACCAGGCGAACAGAGCGAGCGCACCCTTTTACTGTCCAGGTCACCAGACATAGAACCTCTTGTTATGCCCGCTCTTTTGTCCCGAGGACTTCCAAGTTGTGGAATTCCTTGTCGGCACATGGTTTTCTTTCTCCTCCGAACGTCCAAACCTTCAAGTCCAGAATTAACAAGTTGCTTCTTTCCTCCATGTCGACACCCACGGTAGGATAGTATCTAGGCTGTGAGCCATCGTGGTGTGTTGTTGAAATAAAAAAATAAAAATAAATTACCAATGATATTCCCCTTGTTAATTTTTTGTACAAGTCAAGTTTACTTTGTTATTTATAATGTGAACACATAACGAATGTCTTTGTATTATTAAGTATAATCATATACAAAAAAAGTCTGGAAGCAGCCAGCCAGTGCGTTATGGTAGTGAATATTCATAAAAATGTTTTAAATACCAAATATGTGTGTTTTTTTAAAGAAAACAGGCATCAAATTTGGTTACCAGTATAACCTACATAGTAGAAACAATATGCCATGTTTCATCAAAATTACTTTATTGTTTGAAAATGTACAAACATTTCCGAAAGTAAACTTAAAGTGTTCCCGAAAAAATCAGTTTGTTGGTCAACCTTATAGGTTAATAGCAAATTGAGCTATTCATATTTGAAGCATTTAATGAAAATTCGCTACCATAACACACTTGCTGCGTCCCGAATTTCTTTTCTTATAAACATGCAATACATTTTAATGGAAAATTCCAAAATGCAATAACATAAGGCCTGCTTGATTTAAAAAAAAAAAGAAAATTATATCACCAACGACTTATGGGTCACGCTGTGATTGTAGAAATATTTTTTTAAGATGTAGCTCAAGACACCCTATAATTAATGTATACATTTTTTTCGTATTTTGTATAATAACGGATATATTGAGCTTTGTTAATTTTTTACGAAAATTCGACAAAAATTATCTACCATTAAACGATAAACTTTATAGTTAAGACTACTACTAAAGCATCAGACAAAGGGTCTATTTGAAATGAATTTTCTGGAAATATTTTAGTAAAATGAAGGACAATGACGGCTGAAGCTAAGACTTCAAGGTTTGTAAAACATTCTTCTTGAGACATTTTCTTCCCATAGCCCGTATTAGTTTCAGGTTCTTTGCCTAAATGTTGCCAATTTTGACGTTTTGAATCGCGAATTTGACGTTTTGAGGAAAACCCAAATTTCTTTATTTTTAAATGCCTATAACTTTTTTGTCTTTTAACCTACAGAGCTAAATTGGTACACATATTACCTATAACGATGTAAACCCGCCTACCAAATTTGGTTGCCCTTACTTTGTTATTTCCGGGGATATAAAGTTTTTTCGAAAGAAAACACCAAATTTTTCGGGAAAATCTCGGCAGATTTCTATGTATACTCGTACAGGAGTTCTTTGACTCGAGCGATGTACTTGTTTATTTGCAGTTTGCACATTATTGTTGCTACTATTATTGTTTTTACTGTTTGGCAAATAAACTATTATTATTATTATTATTATTATTATTATTATTATTATTATTATTATTATTATTATTATTATTATTATTATTATTATTATTATTATTATTATTTACTTAACCTCAAAACAGAACTGTCAAAGCATGATAAATAAACAAAACACACTAGCCCATCTGGCTTTTACCTAAGTAACTGATATAAAACTTTCTTATTTTCTTCTCTCACTTGCAGACAGGATATTCTTGAACGTTTTAGAAATCCGCGCATCCGAATATACCCGAAGGCTGTCATTAGGGTGGGATCGTCACAGTTCGGGTGTGAAAGTTCGTTGCACATTAAGATGTTGTGACGATCCCGCCTTACGTTGGTTATTTTGTTTGGTTATCGCCTAATGACAATTCACTAATAGTGTAAATAAGTTTGTTTCTTTCTCTAAGTATAATTGCTTCCAAAGCTAACTTGGCCAGGGTTGGATTTCAATTAACCACACTCGTATTATTTCTTCACTGCCTTATTCAAGTATTCCCAAGATGTTATTATAGATGTGTATGACATGAGAGAAACGCATATTTTAAGGAAAAGCCTAGGTTCTGTGATTTCTCACTTTCCCTGTAAGAGTTGCAGTAGTATAAAACAATTCTTTGAGTCAAAGTGCGGTATATTGTCGGCGCAAGTCTGCTAATTAAAGTTACTGTAATGCCTGTCCTTGTTTTACTGTAAAATCTGTATAGTGTCTTGAGGAGTGAGTGAAGTGACTGTGAAAGCGGAATGAGTGGGTAAAAAAGGCCGACATGACATTTCACGAACGGCTCGTAATCTAGAATGCATGATTCCCGACAGAGCACTCTCTGAATAAGTAAAGTCACAATAAACCATACAAGTGGGAATACGTTAATTTCTTAATTTACTGGTTAACTTGTTCGTCGACATGAATTTAAAATGAGCCCAGAAATATTACTTTATAAATTGTGGCTTAGACGTGTTCTCTCAATTTGATTAACTTTTTTAAGAGCCTTCCAAATAAAATTTAATTGTACGTCTTCTTTATATCGGATTAATTTCTTACTCAAACTTGATGCTTGTTTTATGTGGATTTTTTTGTTGAAGAAGGGCCATATTCTTTTAAATGTCTGTATATTTCTAGGCTGATTTATTTCAATTAAACCGTTTGCGTCGATTGTGCAAAGGTTGCTGTCCTTCAAAATTTTGTGTCAGATTATCAAAGAAATAAAAATCTCGGGACGCAGCAAGTGCGTTATGGTAGTGAATTTTCATAAAACTATTTTTTAATAGCAATAATGTGTGTTTTTTTAAGAAATCAGGCCACAATTTTGGTTACCAGTATAACCTATATAGTAAAAACAATGTGCCATGTTTCATCAAAATAACTTTATTGTTTGAAAATTTAAAAAAAATTCCGAAAGTAAACTTAAAGTGTTCCTGAAAAAACTCGTTTTTTGGTCAACCTTATAGGTTAATAGCAAATTGAGCTATTCAAATATTAAGCATTTGATTAAAATTCGCTACCATAACGCACTTACTGCGTCCAGAATTTTTGTTCTTACAAACATGCATTATATTTCGATGGAAAATGCAAAACTGCAATAACATAAGGCGTGTTTGATATAAAAAAAAGAAAATTTGTATCACCAACGACTTATGGGCCACCCTGTGATTGTAGAAATAATTTTTAAGATGTAGTTTAAGACACTCTATAATTAATATATACAATTTTTTTTTCATATCTGGTATAATAACAGATATATTGAGCTTTATTGATTTTTTTTACGAAAATTCTACAAAAATTATATACCATTAACGATAAACTCTATAGCTAAGATACTGCCAAGCGTCAGAGAAAGGGTCTATTTGAAATGAATTTTCTGGAAACATTTTATTAAAATGAAGGACAATGACGGTTGAAACTAAGACTTCAGGGTTTGTAAAACATTCTTCTTGAGACACTTTATTTCCATAGCCCGTATTAGATTCAAGTTATTTTCCTAAATGTTGCCAATTTTGACGTTTAAATCGCAACTTTGACGTTTTGTGAAAAACCCCAATTTATTTTTGTTTAAATGCCTATAACTTTTTTGTGTTATCGGATATCAAATATTTTTGCAAAAGCTCTCTACCATAATGTGTTTGCTGCACCCAGACCTTTTTTAACACTTATTTACTGTGGCTGTATTCACACTTTTTGAAAATGATGAAATATTGTAACGCTGTATGTAAGACTGAAAAACAAGGCAACCTACCTTTCATTTTTGGAAAAATATTTTAAACAAATGAAATGGGGTAACAATTTAAACATGAATTAAAAATCTTGGTTCGCTGCTTTGTCGCAGAGGTTCCCCTTCCCCTTCTGCATGCATACAACCACCATCGATGCATAAACAAGACCAATCTAAACAAGAAAAGATTCTTGGGAAAAACCCGCAAGAAAGTTACGAGACTTGTGGAAAATATAGGGGTTCTGTGCGGGATAAACAGAATTTTAAGGAGGTTTAGCTGCAAAATTGGATTAAGGCAGCTTACAGAGGTCTATATAAGCTGTTTTAGTGAATTTTTATTTAAAAAAAATCACTATTAGAGAGGTATCGATGGTGAGACTTTACAAATTTTTTTTCAAATGAGCGCGACCTAGGACCCCTAGAACCCATATCCGGGGTCATTTTCGATTTTTATATGTTTGAGTTTTCTTTCAAAACATTTTTTTTCTCCGAAAATAACAAAGCTGCTTTAGTGAAATTTACTATATACGTTGCCCTGGGAAAGATCTTACTACGTACCAAAATTAAAGTTTCTAAGTTTATAAAAAATTGAGTTATTCAAATTTCAAATTTCTGTTTGAAAAAAATTTTTTTCTCCGAAAATTACCAAGTTATTTTAATGAAATTCGGTGGATATCTTGCCCTAGGAAAGGTCTTACTACGTACCAAAATTAAACTTTCTAAGTTTATAGAAAATTGAGTTATTAAAACATTTAATAAAAATTTACTACCATATCACACTTGCTGCGTCCCGAGCTTTTTTTAATCTTCCTAAGGGAATGTATGTTATTAAAACTTAGTACAGCAAAATAAAGGTAAATGCCCTCGCAGAAAAATTCTGGAAGACATAAAAACATACTTAGTCCTACCATCGAATCCCAGTGACTTCCTTGAAATCTTTTTTTTCTTACTTATTAAAGAAATTTTTTATTTCTTGTTAAAACCTCTTAGTACAGCAAAGTAAAGGTAAACCCGCTCGCAGTTTCACTATAAAAATTCTGGAAGATAGATAAACAATAGTTTTTTAAATAAAATTTTAATTACCTGCTGTCAACATTTCTTCAACCACCACCCCCCCCCCCCCCCATACAACTTGCGAGTGTTAAGGGCTATATTTTTTATAGCATTTTATAGGAGTAATAACCGGGCTTAGTCTTAATCTGTTAGTATGTTCAGTTTTTTAAATGAAAATGTTAATATCTGCCAAGATTTCCTCCCCTCCCACCCCTCCTACGTACGAGTGTTTGGGGCTATATTTTTTCGATAACATTTAATAGGAGCAATAACCGCATTAGTCTTAATCTGTTAGTATGTATAGTTTTTGACACAAAAAATTTAATGGTCTGTCAAGATTTCCTCCCCTCCCATCCCTCCTACGGCTTGCGAGTATTTGGGGCTATATTTTTTTGATAGCATATTATAGGAGCAATAACCGCGCTTAGTCTTAATCTGTTAGTATGTATAGTTTTTGAAATACAAATTTAATTATCTGGCAAGATCTCCTCCTCTCCCATCTCTCCTACGGCTTGCGAGTGTTTGGTGATATATTTTCTTGATAGCATATTATAGGAGCAATAACTGCGCTTAGTCTTAATCTGTTAGTATGTATAGTTTTTGAAATAAAAATTTTAATATCTGCCAAGATTTCCTCCCCTACGACCCGTCCTACGGCTTGCGAGCATTTGGGGCTATATTTTCCGATAGCATTTAACAGGAGCAATAACCGCACTTAGTCTTAATCTGTTAGTACGTATAGTTTTTGAAACAAAAATTTAATGATCTGTCAAGATTTCCTCCCCTCTCATGTCTCCTACGGCTTGCGAGCGTTTGGGGCTATATTTTTTTGATAGCATTTTATAGGAGCAATAACCACGCTTAGTCTTAATATGTTAGTGTGTTTAGTTTTTGAAATAAAAATTTAATTATCTGTCAAGATCTCCTCCCCTCCCATCTCTCCTACGGCTTGCCAGCGTTTGGGGATATATTTTTTTGATGGAATTTTATAGGAGCAATAACCACGCTTAGTCTTAATCTGTTAGTGTTTAGTTTTTGAAATAAAAATTTTAATATCTGTCAAGATTGAAAAATTTTAATAAGTAGTCTTGGTCGTAGTATTGAATCCCAGTGACTCCCCTTGACAACTTTTTTAAAAATCTTACTAAGGAAAATTTTAATTTCATGTTAAAACTTCTTAGTACATCAAAATAAAGGTAAAACCGCTCACAGTTTCACTATAAAAATTTTGGAAGATAGTTAAAAAATAGCTTTTGAAATAAAAATTTAATTACCTGCTATCAAGATTTCCTGCCTTCCCATCGCTCCTACCGCTTGCGAGTGTTTGAAGCTATATTTTTTTGATAGCATTTTATAGGAGCAATAACCACGCTTAGTCTTAATCTGTTAGTGTGTTTAGTTTTTGAAATAAAAATTTAATTATCTGTCAAGATCTCCTCCCCTCCCATCTCTCCTACGGCTTGCCAGCGTTTGGGGATATATTTTTTTGATGGAATTTTATAGGAACAATAACCACGTTTAGTCTTAATCTGTTAGTGTGTTTAGTTTTTGAAATAAAAATTTTAATATCTGTCAAGATTGAAAAGTTTTAATAAATCTTGGTCGTAGTATTGAATCCCAGTGACTCCTTTTCACATCTTTTTTTTTTAAATCTTACTAAGGAAAATTTTTATTTCATGCTAAAACTTCTTAGTACATCAAAATAAAAGTAAAACCCCTCGCAATTTCACTATAAAAATTTTGGAAGATAGTTAAACAATAGCTTTTGAAATAAAATTTTACTTACCTGCCGTCAACATATCCTCCCATTCCATCTCTCCTACCGCTTGCGAGTGTTTGAAGCTATATTTTTTTGATGGCATTTTATAGGAGTAATAACCACGCTTAGTCTTAATCTGTTAGTATATATGGTTTTTTAAATAAACTTTTAAATTACTTTCAAGATGTACTCCTCTCACATCTGTTCCACGGCTTGCGAGTGCTAGGTGCTATATTTTTATGATAGCTTTTAGTATGGTCAATAACCTTACCAAGCTTGAATCTGTTAGTATGTACAGGTTTTGTAATAAAAATTGAAATATCTAGCAATACGCCATTTATCATGCGGGTGCGAATGGTCGTGGGTACATTTGTTGCCAGCATTATATAGAAGCAATGACAACCCTGCTAGATTTTAACTTGTGCGTTTCTGATATTGTGACTAAGTAACTTAAAAAAACTTAAAATGTATCTTGCGCGTCATCCCTGTTACGGTCCTGTAAAACATTCGGTTGTTTTCGTATATCGACTGCTGGACATTTGGACGCCAAAATCAGATCGGTATTATTTTAGACGTTTTATTTTGAACGTTTAAAAGCAAATATCAGAATAAAAAAACTAATCGGTATGTTTTAAAGTTGCAGCTTAAGTGTTGAATGCAAATTTCTAAAAAAATTATCGGTATATTATAAAATTTAGAGAATCAATTGAGCTTTCCAGAAATGTGCCACTTCACCTACGTTCTCTATTCAAAATAAGGGGGTAGGTCCAGGGGCGTGCGGTGACATTTTAAATAAAGGAAGCAATTTTCAGAAACTTAGCTATTTGTAGTGTAACTCAATTCTTCTGTCGTTTTTGGCAAATTCGTTAAGAATGTCATAAAACTGTGGATTCTGGGACATTTCCTCGACGAAGTTATTTTCAATTGACAAAATTGAAATTCGGGAACGTGTTTCCTGTCCTGTTGAATTCCTAACAAAACTCTTGATACGTTTCAATGTAGAAAAATTTCGTTCTAAAGATGCACTAATTCACATCATTTGAATGCTTCAGAATATGCATTTTCCAATTTTGATTCTTTTAAGAAAGTTAAAAGTTCACTCGCGTTAGTTTTTGTGTCAATAACATCGGTTTCATAAATGACTGTAACTTCTGATCGTAATAAGGCTTTGTCAAAATAATGTCCATAGTGGTGGAATAATAATTTGAATTAATCTCCTGGGAAAGGTATCCCTACAAATCCTCCAAAATCACACAATTCAAGAAATTTCAGGTCACTGAGATGATCAAATCTGCAGTTAATTTGCTGCTGAATTTGATCTATGAATTTGTAGAAAAGGCGGCGATAAGAAGTTTGAATGTCTCCCACATTATCAGTGCGCAGACGCTTTCTTCGTGGCTCACTTTTCCTAATTCCATTGTTGTTTCCAGAACTTATCAAATTCATTCCTTTTTTGATTTATAATGGATTTAAATTCACTAATTTTCTTCAGGCAAAAACCAATGTCATTTGTTTTGCATTGCAATATGTTAAATATATTTGAAAACGGAAATATTTCCGAAAAGATATTAAGTAAAAAATTGAAATTAAAGTCTCTTTTCAAACCATCCAAAAATCCTCTAGAACTATTTATTGTTTCTGCATCCCCATTTTTGCTATTTTCTATTATGTTTTCAAAAAGTTCAATTAACGGTTCACGGTGTTCAAATATAGTTCACACAAGTTTGCCGTTGTAGTTCCATCGGGTTGCAGCTACTTTGGGTAAACGTTTTTTAACAATTGAGTCTAAGGCTTGTGTGCGCTTCATAGATTTGGAAAAAAAGCAGCCATTCAACTTAGGGTAGCAAAAACACCTTACATTCTTTAATATGATTTATGGGATAAAATTAAATTTAATTTATGAACACAACAGTGTACAAATAGAGCACTGGAAAACGTTTCCCGCACTTTAGCTTGAAGACCTCCTAAATGTCCGGCTATAACAGCAGCCCCATCATAGCTTTGGGCAATTAATTTATTATCAGTCTCCTCAATATCTTTCATAATATTAAGCACAATTTTATATAGAGCGTTTGCGGTACGATCTTCTGTCACATTTTTTAAGCCTAAAAATCTTTCTTGCTCCCATCCATTTTTACATAGCGTATTACTACAGATAGTTGACTTAAATTAGTTACGTCGGTTGTTTCATCTAGAACAATAGCAATGAAACGAGTCTGTTTAATTTCAGATTTAATTCTGTTCAAAATAATAGTGGCAGCAGCCGCAATTAAGTCATTCTGAATGCGATTTGATGTCCCGCAAAAAACGTTAGACTGTTCCAAGTGATTTTTTAAACAAATGTCGTATTTGGCTATTAAAGAAACTAGGTCTTGAAAGTTTCCTCTATTTGCAGATGTAGTTGTTTCGTCATGACCCCTGAACCCCAATTCATGCTGACCAAGAAAACACACAACATCAATAAGTCTTTTTAATATGTTTCTGTTTTTATCAATCAGTTCATTGTGTTGGCGATGACTAATTTCTATCTGCTTGTCAACGGCGTGTTAAATTCGCGTTTGTTTCAAAGACACTTAATTTTAAAATGGTCTGTAAACGCGCTTTAGACATAACATGTCTTTTTACTACTTTATGTAGATTATTCAAGTCGGAAAACCCACATTTATTCCACACCCCCTTTTCAGTCACAAATAGACTACCAGGCCAACAAAACAGTTTATTCCTGTTAACCATTCATATTGTTTATAAGTTTTTCCGCGTTGAAATGTCAAATACATGTTTTAATTCTTGTAATTAAGTTTTTTAGAGTGGGTTTCGGCCTACCTTTATTAATAATAGCAAGTTTTTCAGCAAACGATAAAGCTGAAAATCCTTTGGTTATCAAAAAACACACGACACAATCGCAGTTATTATTACCACTTGTTCGTAAAGTTTGTAAATTCCCACCCCCACCGACGCCGGTGTTAAAAGCTGATGTAGTTGCAGCCATATTAATAATCATAAAATGCCAATGTATTTAACTTAGTCAACTGCTTATTTCTACGAAATAATCAGAGACATTCACGTTGTACGTACATCGAGTCTTCCAACACGTTCTACATGTTGAAATACACGTACATTGCGTCGAGCATCGAGCAAGGGTTTCTCATTATGTGGCCTGCTGGCTACGTGTATTTAACTGAAGTCATTGCATCCACTCATGATACAAATAACGAGAGATATGATATTCCGACTACCTATTTTTAGACCTGTCACGCGCATGGTGTCAAGTGGTGAGTCCAATGCAACAATAATATGCTGTCGTACAGTGAGGTTTGACGTTTCATCACATCCTATTAACAAATTACGTATTTTACTAATATTTAAGTGCATACAGTTGGACGTAATAAAAATGAAAAAGATTAAATTTAGTGCTGCGATCTATATTATTTGAAAAAGACAATATAAGCGTAACTTCAACCGCATTAAACTGACGTATAGAAACTTTTTGATTGCGAATGACTTTGTTTTAAGTGTGTAGTTTTGGCGGCGACTATAACAGTCACTCTATGGCCTGGGGTTGTGGATGGAACGATACTGCAGGTCAAAATTTGTTACTTGCTTTAGAAGAATGCCGTTTAGTTATACTTAATACGGGATGCGAAACTTTGATTCGCAAACCAGGCTCCATCAATGGTTCAGCGGTTGATCTGACAATCTGCACAGCAGATTTAGCTTCACTTTTTACATGGCAAACCCATGATGATGCTCTCGGATCAGATCACTATGCTATAACCTTTACATGTTTAAATGACCCAACAGACGGTAATAATGAAACGTATGTAGATAGTAGAATTAGGTGGAAATTAAATGAGGCAAATTGGCAACTCTTTACTTCTCTGGTTGACGATTACTGTCTAAATAATCAGCAAAATTTTGATTATGAGAAATTTTTAAATAATATATTGTTGGCGAGTTATGAGTCGATACCAGAGAAGGCAAGAGTGAAAGTAAATAAATTCAGGAAATTATGGTGGAATCAAGAATGTAAGTTAGCTATTCAAGAAAAGAAAGAAGCATTTCAAAGATATAAACGAAACCCTTCAGCGCAAAATTTCATAGAATTTAAAAAACGTTCTGCAGTTGTAAAACGAATAGTCTTAGTTAGTAAAAGAAGAAGTTGGAGAGAGTTTTGTGAAAAATTGAACAGAAGTACAAAAATATCGGACATCTGGACCCAAATAAAGAAAATTAACAGTGTACCAGTTTGTCGTGCGCTTCCCAATGATCCGGAATGGGCAGAAGAAATGTTAGACAAGCTAGCACCACCATTTGTCTTAAACCACACGAACAAAAATAGTTTTATTTCTAATGTACCGCACCCTCTGAGCAAGGCCTTTAGTATTGGGGAACTCAATTATAGTCTGAAAAGCAGTAATAACTCTGCACCAGGGCTTGATAATGTACATTATGCTATGTTAGCTAATCTTTCACAAAGTGCTAAAGATAAGTTGCTAGAAATCTTCAACTATATATATACTAGTAATTATATACCACGATCATGGAAAATATATTTAGTACTTAATTTCCTCAAAAATGGAAAACCACCAGACAGCGTAAACTCATATAGAGGAATTTCATTAGCATCATGCGTTCTAAAAACATTTGAACGTATGATTAAATTTCGCTTGGAAAAATGGCTGGAAAGCAATCAAATTTTGTCAGAAACACAGTTTGGGTTCAGAAAGGGTTACTCAACAACAGAGAGCATCGCTCATTTGGTCACTGATATTGAACTGTCCTTTACTAATGGAAATATGGTAGTCGCTGCCTTTCTTGACATCGAGAGTGCATACGATAATGTTATTTTGGATATTCTGTACGCAAAATTGTGCGATATAGGGGTTCCCAAGTCAATAGCGGCCAAAATCATATCATTGTATGAAGACAGGGAGATATATCTTAGTGTCAATAATGAACTTAAGGGGCCACGAACTACAAGTAGGGGGTTGCCACAAGGTAGTATATTAAGCCCAATTCTGTATCTCATATACACCCACGATCTTCACAAAACAATAGATCTGCAAACAAGGATATTACAATTCGCTGATGACTTATGTTTATATGTCGACAATTGCAAAGAAGAACAGGGATTAAAATCGCTAGAAAAATCTTTAGCAAATGTCAATCGATATTTGACTGCAGTTGGGTTAAATATTTCAACTTCAAAAAGCCATATATGTGTCTTTAATAGGAAGCACCAAAGCCCAAAGTCACCAGTAATATTGAACGAGGTCCAATACAATATCGAATCTACAGTGACCTTCCTGGGTATCAAGTTGGACAGAAAACTGTTGTGGAGAGACCATATCAATAAAATAATTAGTAGATGTGAAAAGGGTATAAACATCTTAAGAGCAACAACACATGTTTCGTGGGGAGCCGATACGCATATATCACTTATGATTTATAAATCGTTTATAAGATCTACAATGGATTATGGGTGTACTTTTTATGATCATGCTGCTAAAACTCACCTGAACAGATTAAGTGTCCTGCAAAACAGGTGCCTACGTTTATGTACAGGTGCACTGAAAAGCACTCCGATATCAAATCTTTTATGTGAATGCGTCGAAGTTCCCATTGAAATTAGACGAAAAATTTTAACATCTCGATTTCTATTAAAACTACAGTCCAAAAATAGTTTGCTTCTTTCCAAAATACATATACTATTGATATGTGATTTAACAAGCCCTTATTGGGTCAATAAAAAAAGTCGTCTGTCAGTGGAATGTTATACAGAACAGGTTATACCCATAAGGGACGAAATTCAAATGAATTACATCAACCCGATATACCAAATAAACTTAGATCAAGAAAAAATAAATACAAGATATCTTCCAGACTATTCTAATTTTCCCCTTAAAATTAGAAACAGTATATTTGAATGTGACATGAAAGACCATTTTCCAAATGCCTACCAGTTGTATACAGACGGTTCCAAATCAGAACACAATACAGCAATGGCAATTTTTGACCCACAAATCGATGTTGCAGTAAAAGGCAAATTAAAGCCATATTTTAGTATTGCGTCAGCTGAAATAATTGCAATATGTGAAGCATTAGATCTAATTAAAAACATTAACCATAATAAATTCGTTATACTCTCGGATAGTAGAAGTACAGTTGCCAAGATTGCCAACTTTAACCACAAAACAAAAACAAATCACCTTTTTGTTAAACTTTTAGAAATTTTAAAAGAACTTGGTAATCAGGGTAAAACAGTAACAGTTGCTTGGATAAAAGCCCACTGTGGAATAGTGGGAAATGAGCGGGTGGACGAGTTGGCGAAGGATGCTCTGGTACATGGTGAAGTGCTAGATTATAAATATCCCTATGAGGATTTATATCCGTTTATAAATAGATCCTACAAACACAAATGGTTAGCACAATATAAAAGTGATCCTAAGGGAATCTTCTATAAGACTATACAACCTAATATCCCTGTTAAACCTTGGTTTACGAAGCTAACAGTAGATAAAACTTTTGTTAAGCTAATTTGTAGATTGCGATTTAACCACTCCTTGGTACCGGAGCATCTTTTCCGGCTGAATCTCCGCAGCAGTCCTTTGTGTGATTGTGGCGAGTTGGGCGACAGCCAACATATACTTCTAAATTGCGAACTGCAAAAAGAAAAGGTTGCTCTTTTTACAGGAAAAATTTGTAGATTGAATATAACTCTTCCCTTTAATTTACCACAACTATTACAATCCCAAAACCATAAGATATACCAAGCAATTGTGGACCATGTTAAATCTCTGAACATTAGATTATAATGCGAATGTTGACAAATATATGTGTATATATGTAAACAATATCTATCATTGGTATTGCCCTTTAGTTATTTAAGTAATTTAAACTATTTTATAGGTTGTAATTTATTGCTGTATTAGAATTAGGAATTACCTACTGTCTTTCCTTGTGTATAATACCATTCCGTTAGTGGCCCTCTTGTGTGTAGTCAAGTTGTCTTGATAGGCCCCAAGACATGAAGATATGTGTCCCCGTACCTTCCCAATAAATTAAAATAATAATAATAGTAATAATCATAAAAAGGAAAAAAAAAAAAAAAAAAAAATTATGTGTGTACATATGTTTATATTAAATGAATAAGGTATTATATTTACTTATAAATTAGAAACCATTATGTAAGTGTAGTGATCTGACGAACTAACTAATGAATCATCATTTGAACATAGATGGAGATTAAAAAAAAAAAAAATATTAGAAAATGAGCGGATGGCCAGAGTAGCCGCAGCCAAGACATGACCGCACACACACATAAGTGTGTAGTTGGACTTCTATAACGTTACTCACCGCGTGACGTCATAGGAGGGGGCGGGGCATATGCGCAATATCATATCTCTTCTAAGTCATTATATCATGGCATCCACTCTCGTAGTATCAGGTTCATGCTGTTGGTTGGCGGTCGGTTTACTGGGACGACGTCCCTGCCAAGAGCGCAGAGCGCATATACAAGTACAGTATGATGCATAATAAATAATTATGTGTGAGCTTGCGAATTATAAATTGTAATAGATAAATTGGTTTTAGAATTTGAAATTTAATATTTAAAATACAAAATGGATTTTAAATAATACGGTTTAATACAAATTATTTTTAAGTAGGTATGTTGTCGTTATTTTAAGGGAAGCAATGCTTCCCTTGCTTCCATGGACCGCACGCCACTAGGTAGGTCTCAAACATTGTTTTAATAAATTATATCTAATAATTGTCAGATACTTCTTGTGTTGTCATGTATTTTTGTGGTCGACAATTATTATTATTACGATACAAGTGAAATTTTTGCCAATTTTTTGAAGTTTATATAAAAAGTAGAAACAAATTATCCAGAGGCGGGTGAATTATTATTATTATACGGCAAGAGATTGAATTTGAATATTAATATTGAATACTTATTTTTCATTTTAAATGCTCTTTATTGCACACAACTATATACATACAAGTTTAACAACTTCAAGACACTTGTACAAGGCTTTTCTTGTATATATAAATAATGTTTCTATACTAGTACCTACAGTTTTGCTTACCTAGGAATACTATAAGAAAAGCTGTAGCGACCGCATGGCACATCATTACCGTTAAGGGTAAAATGCGATAGTTAGTATTTGTCATTGTCACTACGGAATATAGATGGCGCGTAGTAAAATCGTTGGATGTAATTTGTTTTTATCTTATTATATAAGGTAATTTTTTATAGCTTTTGTGCCTTTTATTTTAATAAATTCACATGGTCATAAATACATATTCACAAATTAAAAGATGGTTACTAAAGTGACAAAAATTTGTTATTTGGTCGATTACATCTCACTGATGGATAACAGATTGACACCATCAAGAGGTCCCTGTCTACCGGTTAGCGCAACTCTGGTATCTCTTTAATACTACAAAATCTTTCGCCTATCCTTTTATCCAATTTTTCTTTTACAGCCCGACCATGGTTGGGCGATAATATTGTTTCTTTATATTATCGCCCAACCCTGGTCGGGCTGTAAAAAATTGGATAATAGACTGTTTTGAGTTGTCCTCCTCCACGGAAGTCTTTAGAAAGGCGAAATATTTAGTCGTATTGAAGAGAGACCAGAGTAACAATAACGATAACATTAAAAAAAACTCTAGACGCAACAAGTGCGTTATGGAAGTGAATTTTCATAAAAATCAATTTGGTTACCGTAGTGATGGGAAAAACTGTTATATTGCATTAACAGGTCGCACCTGTTACTGTTATTTAGAAATAACAGTTAAATATAACAGGTTGAAAATAACAGTATGAACTATGAAATATTAAGAATTCCACGTAGACGTAGTAACAGTAGCTGAACCCGTCCGGTGGTGTAGTTGGGTAATGTTTAAAATAAAAAATATTCTTGTATTATGTTTAAAACAATTAATAACTTTTTTATTAAAAAAATGATGGAGGTTTTTTTTGGGTATTCATCACTAATAATAATTTGATAAAAAATTCAACAATGCAGAATTTCTTTCGAATTTTCATAACTAATTAAGTATTAGTTAAGCATTGAGCTTGAAAACCTCTATAGCCATCTTTTCCTTGAAAATGAGAGCTATATGAAATAAATGAATTATTGTAAGCAAAAAATAAAATAAATAATTTAAAAAAAATTAAAACTAATTTTTTTCTCTCTACCTATAGGGCGAAGTGTGTCTGGTTTCAACTATACCGGGTACAGGGAATATTTTTATAATTTCATTAAAATTGGTACTGTTTCTGAGATTTTTTAAGTTTCAGGGATTTTTTATTTTGCAGTAGTAATAAAAAAAGATGTTTAAGATCGGACCTATTTCTTAGATTTCCAAAGTGAAAAGTAAAAAGGAATATTGATTTATTAGTTACATAAGGCAAAGAAGAATGAGCAAAAAACTACCTAATATAATATCATATCTAAGGACTCACGTTAAAGCATAACTGTACATTTGTATACATATCAGTTTTTTCTCAAAACAAAAATGCCATCAGCATATCGAGTTATCTAATGAAGATTGAGTTTACGTCAACGCCTATGTGATTATTTTTTTATATACGCGGTGACCTGATTTTATTTTTACAGTCATATAGTTCAGTTTTAATAATTTTCACTTGCTACACATACAGTCTTTTTATTTACATTTTTCATATTTTGTGTTTGTTTATAAATTGTAAATATATGTGTGTGTCTTGTGTGAATCAACAACCTGTCAAAATTTAAGAGTTTCATTGTACGACGACCCTACGTTCCCAAAGCTGTGAGCACACTAGTATAAAGTAGTATGTTATGAAGTAAAGTCCGCTCTATACTCTATACCCCATTCCCAGTCTCATGTCCATTCATCCTGTTATAACAGTTGCGGATGAAAACAGTATTATGTTATGAAGTAAAGTCGGCTCTATACCCCATTCCCAGTCTCATGTCCATTCATCCTGTTATAACAGTTGCGGATGAAAACAGAAGCTGCTTCATCGTAGCAGTGCAACAGAAACAGATACAACAACAGAAACAGATATGACTCACTGTGCAACAGCATCCCCTCCACTGTACCTGTTATTTGTATATATCCATAACAGGTTGTTACTGCTGCGGCTCGACAACAGTTAAAATATAACAGACTGTTAAATAACAACCCATCACTAGGTTACCGGTATAACCCATATAGTAGGAGAAATGTACCATATTTTATCAAAATAATTACTTGAAAATGTACAAAAATGTTCCGAAAATTAACCTTAAAATGTTTCTGACAAAACTGGTCTCCTAGACAATGAACCTTAGGTTAATAGCAAATTGAGTTATTGAAATTTGAAAGATTTAATGAAAATTCGCTACCAAAACGCCCTTGCCGCGTTTATACAAAAATTTTCCGAAAATAAAGTTAAATGTTGGTTTCCTAACCAACAAAATTTACGTTAATAGCAAATTGAGTTATTGAAATTTCAAGGATTTAATGAAAATTCGCTACCAAAACGCACTTACTGCATCCAGATTTATTTCTTTCAAACATGCGTCATATTTCGATACAAAATGCTAAAATGCATTAACAAATTTTGTTCTGCGAAAATTAGCTAAAAAAATTATAAACCGTTAAACCATAAACTTAACTAAACCTAGAAATAAATATCCAAAAACGCATCAACTTAACTAAACTGACAGCCAAAGCATCAGAGAAGAAGTCTATTTGAAATGAATATTCTGTAAACATTTTAGTAAAATGAAGGGCAATGACGGTTGAATGTGAAACTGAAGGGTTCGCAGAACACTCTTCTTGCAACATTTTCTTTTCACAATCGGTATTTGTTTCACATTCTTTTGGTACAGAGTTCACACTTTATAATACAAACACGCTTGTCAAATTTGGTTGCCTTTACTTTGTTATCTACGGAGATACGATTTTTTTTAGAAAGAAACACAAAATTTTCCCGGAAAACTTGGTTCGATTTTCCTGGCTAACGAACTTATCCAAGCCACTTGCAAAAGGAAGGCACTTACCAAATTTGATCAAAGATCGGTCCATTATTTTTTGAGTTATCGGTACGATATATATATATATATATATATATATATATATATATATATATATATATATATATATATATATATATATATATATATATATATATATATATATATATATATATATATAAACACGGATCTCCCCATTAGTGAATTTTTTTAAGAAAATTCAAAAAAAAACTTGAATCACAAACGACTTATGGGCCACCCTGAAATATTTTTTTAAGATGTAGCTCAAGACACCCTATAATTAATGTATACAATTTTTTTTCGTATCGTGCATAATAATGGATATATTGAAATTTAAAGAATTTTTACGAAAATTTGACAAAAATGATACACCATTAACCGATAAACTCTATAGCCAACACTACTGCCAAATCATCAGAGAAAGGGCCTATTTGAAATGAAATTTCTGGGAATATTTTAGTAAAATGAAGGACAAGGACGATTGAAACTAAAACTTCAGGCTTTGTAAAACATTCTTCTTGAGACATTTTCCTTCCGTAGCTCATATTAGTTTCAGGTTCATTGCCTAAATATTACCAATTTTGACGTTTACAATTGCGAGTTTGACGTTTTCAGAAAAACTCCAAAATTTGTTTCTTTAACTGCCCATAACTTCTTTGTCTTTAAAGCTAGGGACCTAAATTTTGGTACAGAGTTAACACTTTATAATAGAAACACGTTTACCAAATTTGTTGCCCTTACTTTGTTATCTACGGAGATACGATTTTTTTTAGAAACACAAAATTTTCCCGGAAAACTTGGTCCGATTTTCCTGGCTAACGAACTTATCGAAGCCACTTACAAAAGGAAGGTACTCACCAAATTTGATCAGGTTCGGTCCATTATTTTTTGAGTTATCGGTACGATATATATATATATATATATATATATATATATATATATATATATATATATATATATATATATATATATATATAAACACGGATCTCCCCATTAGTGATTTTTTTAAAGAAAATTCACTAAAAAAACTTAAATCACCAACGACTTATGGGCCACAATTACTACAATCTACAATTACAGTAGAAATATTTTTTAAGATGTAGCTCAAGAATTGAATTGAATCTAAGAGCTCAGGCTTTGCAAAACATTATTCTTGAGACATTTTCCTTCCATAGATCATATTAGTTTCAGGTTCATTGCCTAAATATTACCAATTTTGACGTTTAAAATCGCGACTTTGACGTTTTGAGGAAAACCCAAATTTATTTTTCTTTAAATGCCTGTAACTTTTTTGTCCTTTAACCTACAGAGCTAAATTTTAGTAGGTAACTTACCTAAAATGACATAAACCCGCGTATGAAATTTGGTTGCCCTTACTTTGTTAATTTTGTAGATATAATTTTTTTTCGATTTTTTTCGAAAGAAAACACAAAATTTTCCGGGAAAACCTCGGCGTATTTTCCTGGCTAACGAACTTATCCAAGACACTTGCGAAGGGAAGGTACTCAGTAAGTTTTATCAAAATCGGTCAATTATTTTTTTATGTTATAGGTGTGACACTTCAATATATATATATATATATATATATATATATATATATATATATATATATATATATATATATATATATATATATATATATATATATATATATATATATATATAAACATATAAAGTCTGAAACCGACCTCGGATTTGGGTTCCAGGGGTCCTAAATAGCGCTCATTTAAAGAAATTTTTTCCAAATTCAAAGGTCGGGATCTCCTCATTACTGATTTTTTTAAAAGAAAATTCACTAAAAACGTTCAATACGAATAATTTATTCTTATTCGCATTGAAGGGAGACCAGAGTAACGATAACTTAGAAAAACATTACTCAGGTCTCCTTTCAATACTAAAGATTTATTCGTATTGAAAGGAGACCAGAGTAACAATCATGATACAAATAACGAGAGATATTATATTCACGCCCAGTTTCACAAAGCTTGATTAAATATGTAACGGCCGGTTAGTTCATCAGGGCTTCAGACGACCAATCACAGCTTCAAAATATTTAGTTGTCATGCCAAGAACCCGAATTATAGTCTGTGATTGGTCGTCTAAATCCTTGATTAACTAACCGCCCGTTAAATACTTAATCGGGCTTTGTGAAACTGGGCATCAGACTATCTATTTTTAGACCTGTCACGCGCATGGTGTCAAGTGGTGAGTCCAATGCAACAATAACATGCTGTCGTGCAGTGGGGTGTGACGTTTCATCACAACCTCGTAACAAATTACGTATTTTACTAATATTTAAGTGCATACAGTTGGAAGTAATAAAAATGAAAAAGATTAAATTTAGTGCTGCGATCTATATTATCTGAAAAAGACAATATAGCCGTAACTTCAACCGCATTAAACTGACCTAAAAAAACTTTTTGATTGCGAATGACTTTGTTTTAAGTGTGTAGTTGGACTTCTATAACGTTACTCACCACGTGACGTCATAGGAGGGGGCGGGGCATATGCGCAATATCATATCTCTTCTAAGTCATTATATCATGAGTAACAATAACCGGTAGACAGGGACCTCTTGATGGTGTCAATCTGCTATCCATCAGTGAGATGTAATCCACCAAATAACTAATTTTTGTCACTTTAATAACCATCTTTTAATTTGTGAATATGTATTTATGACCATGTGATTTTATTAAAATAACGATAACTTTTTAGTGAATTTTTATTTAAAAAAATTCACTAATAGAGAGGTATCGATGGTGAGACTTTGCAAAAATTTTTTTCAAATGAGCGCGAATTTGGGCCCCTAGAACCCATATCCAGGGTCAGTTTCGATTTATATATATATATATATATATATATATATATATATATATATATATATATATATATATATATATATATATATATATATATATATATATATATATAACCGATAACTCAAAAAATAATTAACCGATTTTGATGAAACTCGGCAAGTGCCTTTCTTTTATTAATAGCTTGGGTGAGTTCGTTAACCAGGAAAATAGGACAAGGTTTTCCGGGAAAATTTTGAGTATTCTTTCGAAAAAAAATGAGAGATGAGGTCATTGATGTGGAGAACGAACAAAGTAGGGGCTAAAGCTGAACCTCGAGAAACTCCTGCATTAATTGGATACAGTTTAGAGGAATGGCCATCCACGACAACAGAAATACTCCAGTTGGAGAGGAAATTTGCTGTCCACATACAGAGTTTTGGTGGTAGGCCATAGGCCGGAAGTTTATTAAGCAGCGCTGCGTGCCAGACCTGGTCGAATGCTTTGGATATGTCTAGAGCGACAATCTGGGATTCACCGTGTAGTTCCGTAGACTTGTTTTAAGAAGGGGAGACAAAGGAAAGGAGGTCGGCAGTTGATCTGCGCTGATGGAATCCATACCGCCTGTCGTGGATTAGACTACGATTTTCAAGGAATTTAATAATTCTGTGTTTATATACTTTTCCATCACTTTCGAGACGACTGAAAGCAGAGAAATAGACCTACAGTTGCTAGGAAGCGCTTTGGATCCTTTCTTGGAGACTGGTTTTACTCGAGAAGTTTTCCACTTACTAGGGAATATGCAGCTATTGTAAGATGTCTGAAACAGACGAGTCAGGACCGAAGCAATTTCTGGTGCCTATTCTTTGAGAACTGCTGAGATTTCGTCAAGGCCAAAGGCTTTGCTGGTATTCAGTGAAGAGAGCATCTTTCGTACCTTTTTAGTTTTGAAAATGATGCCTGTCATTTTATGCGCAACATTGGGGACTGTTCGTGGTTGAACATTTGGAGGTGGGTTGAGAGTAGAATTGCCCGCGAACAACGAAGCAAAAAGTTCAGCCTTGCCCAGAGCGGTAGAAATAATTTCATCCCCTGAAAGAAGAGGTGGGAACGTGCTCTTGCATAAATTACGCCCAATTGGCAAGGGTCCAGAAGGGTTTGCTGCCGTTGGAGCTTGAGAGGACTTTGTTTTTGTTGTGGTTATTAAACGAGTTTTTTGTCTCAGAAATGATGCAAGCATAGTGGTTTCTTGCGCCGTTAAATGATTGACGGTTTTCTTGACTGGGATTGTGTAGAAGGTTTTTGTGAGCTTCGACCTTTTCAAGTCTGGCCTTGTCACAGTATTTAGAGAACCGGGGCTTTTGAGTGGTTGAAGAGGTTTTCTGTGTACGTGGAATAAATAATTCCATGCCAGTTTGGATGATTTCGGTGACGTTTTGTGAGATACCAGATGGGTCAGGATGAGAGGAGCAGACAGACGCCCATGGAAATGAGAAAAACTAATCCCACATTTCGTCCCACTTGGCGGAGTTGTAGTGCCAAATGATACGTGGTGATGACTGTGTGACCTCGGGTTGCATTGCGCAGGAAGCAGTGATTATGCCGTGGTGTAAGCGACAAAAGGGGGCGGTGACTGATGTATTATAGCATTCAAGTTTTGTAGTAAGAAGAAGATACAGGGGATTTAAGCTGTGTGTTGGGATGCGACGAAAGTAAGTAGGTTGCTGAACAATATTGGTTAAAGAATTTCTGACTGCGAAGGCCTCTGCTGCTCTTCCTTGTGGATCGGTTTTTGAAGATCCTAGCCATTCCTTATTATGGACATTGAAGTCACCAAGAATAGTGACCTCGGAGGAAGGACATTCAGAAATCAGATGGTAGTCGAAGAGCTGGACAAAGTTGTTGTCAGCAGGTGACTGGTAAATGCAACAGATTAATTTAGTTGCAGCCTGAGAGAGAGAGTTTCATCCAAAGTATGTCTTTTCTTCCAGCCTCTAAATTGGGAAGTTAGGTGCAGGGTAGATTACTATGGACGTATGCGCACACACCTCCGTGTAATCAAATGAAGTAAGGAGCTCGTACCGGGGAGATTAAGTTGATTAGTGGCTGTTTTGGCACTGATTTGGGTTTCGGTGAGGAAGAGGAGTTGGGGCCTATTAGCCTGGAGGAAATGGTGGACGGAGTTCAGGTTCGAATATAGGCCACATATATTCGAGAAGGATGCGTAAAAGCTTGATGCCGGCGCCTCCTGTACACCCCTCTCCGGGAAATTCAAATGGAAGCGGATTTTATCTGCGGAATCCTTTGTACAAGGAGTAGCCATCACCATTTTTGTTAATAAGGGAAACCGACTCACAGACCAGAACCGGAAACGTCCGTTGAGACTTCACCGGCCCCTTGATGTAAGGGGTGGTACCTCCTCGGGCGTGATAAAAATCCTTTACTATCACGTAAAGAAAAGTCCACTACCACCTACCTACTCCAATTAGTCGCCTCTTACGACAGGCAGGAGTTATCTTGGACCTATTCTTTTAGTTAGTCCCCGGACCCACAGGGGACACATCTGATGGTATGAAACGACGGACCCACAGGGGACAAGGTGGTGGTTGGGTTTAGACTAACCCGGAGGATAGCTGAGGTCTCTACGGGTGGATTACAACTGGAGATTGGATGTTGCCCGAGAGCGAGACATCAAGATACTACCTCGAGTCAAACACTGATGGATGTCGGGTCCAGACGAACTCAGAGAGAGGTTATCACTCTTTGAGATTAGAAACGGGCAAGCGACTTCACTCAGATGGTAGTACACCTCCCAAACAAAGCTGGAATTGATGGGTGAAAATTAAGTAAATAGACGTGAGCCACAATACACCTAAGTTCGCGGTGGAGGGACTGGTATAGCCGACTCTCAATTGATCCAATCTAATATACTTGGTGAAACCATTCCATACCACAAACATACGTTGTATAATTTTTTCTCTGGTTTCATAAATGCCTGTTTTTTTCTCTGCAGCTGGTTGCGCTTTTACGGCACCTTCAGGTAGGAAACAATTTCTCTTGGAGAAGCTGGTCGCCGAAAAGAAAACAAGCAGTTGTGAAGCGAGAGAAAAAATCTGTGCGTTTGTACCTACTATGAAATTGATACGCTCGGTGAAACATATTACACCATTTTTGTAATTGGTATTACTATAAGGCAATAAAATAAAATCAAAGCGCCGACAGTAAGTCAATATCTGTTAAATAATGAAGGGCAAATTCAGTTTCTCACTGGAGGGTTTTTCCTAAACAGGGAGTTTCTTTCGTTACAACAAGAAGTCAAAGTTGGAAGTTTTATCAAGAGGCAAGTAAGAATGTCTCCCTGACAGTTGGCGGGACATCGATGCGTTCCTCCGGGAATAAGGTAAAACATCCGCCCGCCAATCACTTCAGTAATTATTTTAAAGTAGTTTACTCTCTTCTTAGATTGAATGTTGGAGCTTTTTCGATATTGGGACAGATGAACACAAATGAACATTGACATAACTCGACTTTCCTTAGAAAACTCCAACAAACTCTCCTCTCGTTCTTGTTATCCAGGCTTGTTTTACGACGGACTGTAGTGATTAGAAATTAGTGACCTTGAGACATTTATATACAAAAAAGCAATTCTCTACTCTGCCTATAAACCGACAATCTAAAAACCTAAATGTTTGATTATGTTTTGATATCATTTTTAAATACATCGACAAAACCGTTCTTGTTCCTTTCTACTACTACGTGATAGGGGCTCCGATTTTCTTGAAAAAGCTCACTAATGAGCAGATCGCGACATTTGAATTCTGAAAAAAATCCTTCAAATGAGCGCGTGTTTTACGACGGACTGTAGTGATTAGAAATTAGTGACCTTGAGACATTTATATACAAAAAAGGAATTTCTCTACTCTGCCTATAAACGGACAATCTAAAAACCTAAATGTTTGATTATGTTTTGATATCATTTTTAAATACATCGACAAAACCGTTCTTGTTCCTTTCTACTACTACGTGATAGGGGCTCCGATTTTCTTGAAAAAGCTCACTAATGAGCAGATCGCGACATTTGAATTCTGAAAAAAATCCTTCAAATGAGCGCGTGTTTTACGTCGGACTGTAGTGATTAGAAATTAGTGACCTTGAGACATTTATATACAAAAAAGGAATTTCTCTACTCTGCCTATAAACGGACAATCTAAAAACCTAAATGTTTGATTATGTTTTGATATCATTTTTAAATACATCGACAAAACCGTTCTTGTTCCTTTCTACTACTACGTGATAGGGGCTCCGATTTTCTTGAAAAAGCTCACTAATGAGCAGATCGCGACATTTGAATTCTGAAAAAAATCCTTCAAATGAGCGCATGTTTTACGACGGACTGTAGTGATTAGAAATTAGTGACCTTGAGACATTTATATACAAAAAAGCAATTCTCTACTCTGCCTATAAACCGACAATCTAAAAACCTAAATGTTTGATTATGTTTTGATATCATTTTTAAATACATCGACAAAACCGTTCTTGTTCCTTTCTACTACTACGTGATAGGGGCTCCGATTTTCTTGAAAAAGCTCACTAATGAGCAGATCGCGACATTTGAATTCTGAAAAAAATCCTTCAAATGAGCGCGTGTTTTACGTCGGACTGTAGTGATTAGAAATTAGTGACCTTGAGACATTTATATACAAAAAAGGAATTTCTCTACTCTGCCTATAAACGGACAATCTAAAAACCTAAATGTTTGATTATGTTTTGATATCATTTTTAAATACATCGACAAAACCGTTCTTGTTCCTTTCTACTACTACGTGATAGGGGCTCCGATTTTCTTGAAAAAGCTAACTAATGAGCAGATCGCGACATTTGAATTCTGAAAAAAATCCTTCAAATGAGCGCGTGTTTTACGACGGACTGTAGTGATTAGAAATTAGTGACCTTGAGACATTTATATACAAAAAAGCAATTCTCTACTCTGCCTATAAACCGACAATCTAAAAACCTAAATGTTTGATTATGTTTTGATATCATTTTTAAATACATCGACAAAACCGTTCTTGTTCCTTTCTACTACTACGTGATAGGGGCTCCGATTTTCTTGAAAAAGCTCACTAATGAGCAGATCGCGACATTTGAATTCTGAAAAAAATCCTTCAAATGAGCGCGTGTTTTACGTCGGACTGTAGTGATTAGAAATTAGTGACCTTGAGACATTTATATACAAAAAAGGAATTTCTCTACTCTGCCTATAAACGGACAATCTAAAAACCTAAATGTTTGATTATGTTTTGATATCATTTTTAAATACATCGACAAAACCGTTCTTGTTCCTTTCTACTACTACGTGATAGGGGCTCCGATTTTCTTGAAAAAGCTCACTAATGAGCAGATCGCGACATTTGAATTCTGAAAAAAATCCTTCAAATGAGCGCGTGTTTTACGTCGGACTGTAGTGATTAGAAATTAGTGACCTTGAGACATTTATATACAAAAAAGGAATTTCTCTACTCTGCCTATAAACGGACAATCTAAAAACCTAAATGTTTGATTATGTTTTGATATCATTTTTAAATACATCGACAAAACCGTTCTTGTTCCTTTCTACTACTACGTGATAGGGGCTCCGATTTTCTTGAAAAAGCTCACTAATGAGCAGATCGCGACATTTGAATTCTGAAAAAAATCCTTCAAATGAGAGTTAGGACCCCTGGAACCCACATCCGGGCGGTTTATATATATATATATATATATATATATATATATATATATATATATATATATATATATATATATATATATATATATATATAGGGTGACCCAAAAGTTACAAATCAAGCGTCACACGAAGATAAGCTAGCTCAAGCCCTTTCAGAAGAACCCTATGATGTTATCAAAAAGTCTACGCTTTTCAAGACATTGTCAATTTTATGAAAAAAATGAAAATTGTCCAATTTTAAGGTATTTTGACCCCACCCCCCTCGACATGCAGAAAAAACATTTATGGAATGTGATTTTTGTGCATGTTAATCCTCAATAATGGCGTTATCGAATCAATCTGAAATATTTTTTTCTCCGACATATCTACAAAATGCATTGGGCGCTTTTGTTAATAGGTTAAGATATTGTCAAGAAGAGAATGGACAGCAATTTCAGCAGTCATTGTAATCTTATTCAATTAGGTAACTGAATCTTCAAAATTTGTTTTATTCAGTTGAGATATTAGCATATTTTTATATTTTCTACGTTATTTTAGAAAAGTCAACCTTATGATATACAGCATTGTACTTCTAAATCATATACCTGCCAAATCACTATAGAGGGAATGCAACTAAAGTTTCAAAATATTTCTATTCCATGACGTATGAAGTGTATCTTCATAAAAGTTATGATGTGTCTATGATAGATGAATTTAATTGTTTCTTACTTCAGTGGGGACTCAAGAAACCAAGTTAGTATTTATATTTTTTAGCGAATTTTCGTAGAAATTTAGTTAATTTTTTGAGGAAAATGATGAGGAGATCGCGACTTCTGAATTTAAAAAAAAATCTTCAAATGAGCACGAAAAAGACTCCCTAGAATCCATATCCGGGATCAGTTTCAATTCATATATATATATATATATATATATATATATATATATATATATATATATATATATATATATATATATATATATATATATATATATATATATATATATATATATATATATATATATATATATATATATATATGTATCACACCGATAACTCAAAAAACAATAGGCCGATTTTGATCAAATCTGGTAATTACCTTCCTCTTTCAAGTGGCTTGGATAAGTTCGTTAGCCAGGAAAAGGTTTTCCCGGAAAATTTTCTGTTTTCTTTCGGAAAATTCTCATATCTCAGGAAATAGCAAAGCAGGGGAAACCAAACTTGGTACGCGTGTTTGTATTATAAAAAGTGAACCACTTACCGAAATTTAGGTCTGTAAGCCGCAAGAAAAAAAAGTTATAGGTATTGAAACAAAAAAAAAAAGGGGTATTCCTTAAAACGTCAAAGTCGCGATTTAAAACGTCAAAATTGGCAACATTTAGGCAAAGAACCTGAAACGAATACGGTTTATGTAAAGAAAATATCGCAAAAAAAGTGTTCTACAAATTATTATGTTTCAACTTCAACCATCATTGTCCTTCATTTCACTAAAATATTTCCAGAAAATTCATTTCAAATAGACCCTTTCTCTGATGCTTTGCCAGTGGTTTTAGTTAAGTTTATGATTTAACGGTCTAGAATGTTTGGCTAATTTTCGTACAAAAATTCGTTAGTGAGGAGACCGCAACTATTGAATTTTAAAAAGATTTTTTCAAATGAGTGCAAACTAGGCCCCCTAGAATCCATATCCGGGTTTAGTTTCAGTTTTTATCTGTTTACATATATACAGGGTGATGCATTTCTACGGTGCACCAAAATATAATTGTTATTATAAAAGATAAGAGAAAAAATCGTATACGTTAATTATAGGGTGTCTTGAGCTGCATCTTATAAAATTATTTTGACAATCACAGGATCGTCCATAAGTCGTTGGTGATACCTACAATTAGTGAATTTTCTTAAAAAAAAATTCACTAATGAGGAGATCCCGACTTTTGAATTTTGAAAAAATTTCTTCAAATGACCGCGAACTAGGCCCCCTAGAACACATATCCGGGGTCCGTTTCAATTTTTATATGTTTATATATATATATATATATATATATATATATATATATATATATATATATATATATATATATATATATATATATATATATATATGTATCACACCGATAACTCAAAAAATAATAGGCCGATTTTGACTAAATTTGGTGGAAAAATTCCTTTTGCAAATGGCTTGGATAAGTTCGTTAGCCAGGAAAATCTGCCCAGGTTTTCCCGGAAAATTTTGTGTTTTCTTTCGAAAAAAATTTATATCTCCGGAATTAACTAAATAAGGGCAACCAAATTTGGTACGCTAGTTAATATCCTTATAGGTAAGCCACCTACCAAAATTTAGCTATGTAGGTCAAAAGACAAAAAAGTTATAGGCATTTAAAGAAAAATAAATTGGGGTTTTCCTCAAAACGTCAAAGTTGCGATTTAAAACGTCAGAATCGGCAACATTTAGGCAAAGAACTTGAATCTAATACGGGATATGGAAATCAAATGTCTCAAGAAGGATCTTTTACAAACTCTGAAGTCTTAGTTTCAACCGTCATTGTCCTTCATTTTACTAAAATGTTTCCAGAAAATTCATTTCAAATAGACCCTTTCTCTGATGCTCTGACAGTAGTCTTAGCTATAGAGTTTATCGTTTAATGGTATATAATTTTTGTCGAATTTTCGTAAAAAATCAATAAAGCTCAATATATCCGTTATTATACAAGATATGAAGAAAATTTGTATATATTAATTATAGGGTGTCTTGACCTACATCTTAAAAAAATATTTCTACAATCACAGGATGGCCCATAAGTCGTTGGTGATACAAATTTTCTTTTTTCTTAATCAAACACGCCTTATGTTATTGCATTTTTGAATTTTTCAGCGATGCATGTTTGTAAGAAAAGAAATTCGGGACGCAGCAAGTGCGTTATGGTAGCGAATTTTCATTAAATGCTTCAAATTTGAATAGCTCAATTTGCTATTAACCTATAAGGTTGACCAAGAAACGAGTTTTTCCGGGAACACTTTAAGTTTACTTTTGGAAATTTTTGTACATTTTCACACAATAAAGTTATTTTTATGAAACATGGCACATTGTTTTTAATATATAGGTTATACTGGTAACCAAAATTGATGCCTGCTTTCTTAAAAAGGAAACACACATATTTGCAATTAAAAACATTTTTATGAAAATTCACTACCATAACGCACTTGCTGCGTCCATTTTTTATTTTTTTTGAACATCCATTATATTATTTCATTTTTGCATTTTTCATCGGAATACGATGCATGTTTGTAGGAAAAAATATCTAGACGCAGTAACTGCGTTTTGGTAGCGATTTTTCATTAAATGCTTCAAATGTCAATAACTCAATTTATTATTAACCTAAGGTTCGTTGGCTAGGAAATCAGTTTTTTTGGAAAGATGTTAAGTTTATTTTCGGAAAATATTTGCACATTTTCAAATAAGAAATGATTTTGATTATATATGGTACATTGCTTCTACTATATAGGTTATACCGGTAACCAAATTAATGCCTGCATGCGTTAAATATATATTTGCTATTAAAAACATTTTTATGAAAATTGACTTCCATAACGCACTTGCTGCGTTCAGACTTTTATCTTATTGTGTATGGGATTTAATTTCCTAGGTTAGTTGGTTTGTAATAGCTAAGTGATAGAGCTTGAAAAATATATTTATATTATATAATATTATTTATTGTTATTAATTCAAATTATACATTATCTCGTACAAAAAAGCTATGCTTGTGCTTGCGCTGGGACACGATTTTGAACAGTCTCTTCTGAAACGTCTAAATGTCAAATTATTTTGCTCTGTCACTTTCGAATTTTCAACTTAAGTTTTGTTCAGTTGGGGTTCCCATTCCCACCAACATTCCTGCTACAACCGTGGATATTTAGAATCCATTTAATACAAAAACCATTTCTTCTTTTAAATCAAAACTTCCCAAAAAAACATTATTCTCTAATACAAAAATTTTCACAGTCTTATATGACTGACTCTTATCTGTAAAACAAATGAACTAGATGTTTCTTTGTTTTATTGCAAATCATACGGAAGATCAACGTTTAATTTGGGAGGGAAATATATTTTTACGGAAATTTTAGATGTCGCTATTAAATCACATAAAATATTGCAGCTTAAATCGGGAAGACTAGTCTTATATATTTTTCATGAGTAGCAGTTTGCTCTCAAGGAAGTAGTAAATACAAGAAAAAACCTCTATATAGAGAAGGCTCGGTCAGTCGACGAAAGTAAATCCGTCTTACGGAATACTCTATGAATATACGAAGGAGAGTCTTACTTGAAATATAGTCGCTTCTTTTATTTTATGGTCAGACTAATGCATATGGACATTCTAAAAACTACTACTTCAGATGTGTTGCTCTTTGAACTTGTACCTATGCGACCAGCTTCATAGACCGAAGTGGTGAAGGTCTAATTGGCGATTGAAGTTAATCAAGGGTTTGCAATGAGTGACAGGATTCTAAATTCAATTGTTCCAAAACACTATAATTGGAAAACATGGATAACCTTCATTAGCCACACAAGATTTAACTGTGGCATGTTTAAAACAAGCTAGTGTAGTATGAAAACCTGAAATAGTGTTTTCATAGACAAATATCACAAGATGCGAATTTAATCGTTTTTAGACGCCCCCGTGGCGCAGGTTGCTAGGTGCCAGCCTGCTAAGCGAGAGGTCCCGGGTTCGATTCCTAGGCGAGCCAAGTTGACTTTGAAAAATTTGTAAAAATATTGAATGATGGGAAATGAAAGTGCTAATGGCCTGAGATGCCGCAGCCAATAATATTAAATAATAAAAAAAAATAATTGTATTTATTGGTTGAGAATTTTATGATGGCTCCAGAAAAACATAGCAAAATCTGGACGCAGCAAGTGTGTTATGGTAGCGAATTTTAAAAAAAATGCTTTTAATAGCAATTATGTCTACCAGGTGTAACCTATATAGTAGAGAAAATGTACCAAATTTCATCAAGATAACTTTATTTTTTGAAAAAGTACAAAGTATATATATATATATATATATATATATATATATATATATATATATATAATAATAATCTGTGCATGTCAGGCAGGTGAATGGTATCAAACTTTTAAAAACAGTAGTAAAAATAGATAGTGATTGATGCTTATGTTTATGGTGTCCCCATTTATTGACGCTTTTGCCTGAGAACAAAACCAAGCAATACAAGCCTTTTAAAGCATAAATATAAATGCAACACCATTCGACATCATACACCTTATTTTGTTTTTCTCCATCTTTTAGAGAATTTTCTTTAAAAAAATCACTAATGAAGAGGTTCCGACTTTTGAATTAAAAAAAAATCTTCAAATGAGCGCTAGGCCCCCAGAACACATATCCGGGGTCAGTTTCAATTCTTATATGTTATATATATATATATATATATATATATATATATATATATATATATATATATATATATATATATATATATATATATATATATATATATATATATATATATATATATATATTACAAGCCGCTGATTAAAAAAAAGTTGATACGTCAAAATTGATAATTCCGGTAGTAGTACATTTGTACGCATTACTGCTTTGTGAGTTAAAAATACAGATCAAAATGACTAACAAGCTTCTAGATCTGTGCCTTAGCCGTCATTTTCGATCATTTTTAAAAATATGAGAAAAAATCAATTTTAAACCAAAATTGTATGGTGTAAATAATCAAGACGTTAGAAAATTATATACTAGAGTATGTAACCGTTAGTACACACAACTGTCATGTCGGCAATGGCCGAAAGGTAGAGGAAGCAGTGTGGATTTAATAATGAACTCCTACACACGTTCTAATATCTGTTAATGTAAATGTTAATGTATCTGTTCACTTAAAAAAAAGTCTTATTTCATTTTATCGTTATCTGATCAGATTGTGTACTTCCAATGAATTTTTTAGCAAGTTTTTGTATGACAAATTCAATTTTAACCAAAAATTTTAAAGATTTAACTGAATTTAAGTAGCAGATCTGGTTGTTATTGCCCTAACTTAGTGAAACCGTTCCATACGTAATACAGCCGTAAACTTTTCCGTGGCTTTACAAGTGCTTGTTCTTTTCTGCAACCGATTTCAATTTTTACTGGACGCAGCAAATTTGTTACGGTAGCGTATTTTCATTAATGTTTCAAATTTAAATAACTCAATTTGCTATTAACCTAACGTTCCTTGGCCAGAAACCAGTTTTTTCGGGAACATTTTAGGTTTATTTTCGAATTTTTTTGTGTACATTTTCAAACGATAAAGTCATTTTGAAATATGGTACTTGTGTCTACTAGATAGGTTATACTGGTAACCAAGTTTCATGCCTGCTTTCTTTAAAAAGAAAAACACATATTTGTTATTATAATTTTCAATTTTCAATTTTTATACGTATATATATATATATATATATATATATATATATATATATATATATATATATATATATATATATATATATATATATATATATGCATGCATGTATGTATGTATGTATCACACCGATAACTCAAAAAATAATGGGCCGATTTTAATCAAATTCGGTGAGTACCTTCTTTTTGCAAGTGGCTTAAATAAGTGACCCACGCAGTAAAATTTAGGTCTGTAAGTTAAAAAACAAATAAGTTATAAGCATTTATATAAAAAAGGAATGTTCCTCAAAAGTCGCTATTTGAAACGTCCAATTTCGCTCATTTAGGCAAAGAACCTGAAACAAACATGGATTATGTAGAAAAAATGTCGCAAGAGGGTTTGTCCTCCATTTTAGTAAAATGTTTACAGAAAATTCATTTCAAATAGACCCCTTCTTTGATGCTTTTGCTGTAGATTTAGATAAGTTGATGCTTTGGCTGTAGGTTTAGTTGGGTTTATGGTTTAACAGTCTATAATTTTTAGCTAATTTTTGTAGAAAAATTCGTTATTGAAGAGGCCGCGACTTTTGAATTTTAAAAAGATTTCTTCAAATGAGCACAAACTAGGCTCCCTAGAATCCATATCCGGGTTAACTTTCAGTTTTTATCGGTTTGCATATATACGAGATAACGCATTTCTACGGTAAATCTCAATATAATTGTAATTATACAAGGCTAGATGTATTCTCACAACAATTAGAACCGCAGACCGGTTTTGCTCTAATTAGAGCTCGTCAGTACGGTATACTAATTACAGTGAGAACACAACTATAAAGTAATACGGCTATGATAGCCAGCCTCACAGAAAATAGTGAGATGTAAGACAGTCAAAGTCTGTCGCAAGTAAGTCAGTCGCCATCTCGTTGCGGAACCAAATGGCGAGAATACATCTAGCCTTACATACATTGCACCTATATTAGGGAAGAAATTGACCAGCGATGACAATTTACAAAATTGTTAGTTGGTTGCACACAGTCTCTATTTTATAACAGTTTGTGTTACTTCGAGCTGTAGTTCTTGGTTCCGCAACGAGACGATGAATCCTGTCTTACATCTCACTATGATCTGTTGGCTAGGAAACCAGTTTTCTCGGAAATATTTTAAATTTATTTTTGGAAAATTTTTGTACATTTTCAAACAATAAGTTATTTTGACAAAATACGGTACATTGTTTCTACTATATAGGTTATACCGGTAACCAGATTGATGCCTGCTTGCATTAGAGAGACATATTTGCTATTAAAATCATTTTTGTGAAATTTCACCTCCATAACGCACTTGCTGCGTCCAGACTTTTAATTTACTCTCTCACTCCATTTAGTATGATCATATCTATATATACGCACTAACAAACTAGTCACAGCAGGAAAACAACCCATTAGAGCCACGACAGATGTCACAATGACTCTTGAACAACAACAATGTCTCAAAACATAGCTCTTTATTTGCGCTGCTGTCATACATATTGTACCCACTTTACGGGTTATCCAATAAAAATGATTAAAAAAAAAACCAATGGTATTTGCGAAAAGGTTAACTTGCGATAGCAATGCGTTGTCCCTTTTAGACTGTGATGGAAATTGTTCAACTGCACAACTTTATTGGAATCTATTTCGTTTCTCCAATTTATAATAGAATGTTATGAATAATTAATATCCCAAGCAACAACTCCGAATTTCCATACGAATCTGCTAGTTTATAAGCTGTTTCAATAAATTATTACTAAATTCTCATTCCTACACGCAAGTAAAATAGATAAGTATAGCTAGAACATGCGTCACATCCATAACCATATGCGGGAGACCCCGTGACGGCTTTCTCATCATTTGTACCAATATTATTTGACAGTGGCACTTGTAGCAAGAAGAGCACACTATTTGTAGATTAATTTTTAATGAAGTTAGATCAGATGTTATGTTTAAAATTAGTGTAAATCAAAGGGCACACGGGCCTGTCCCGCGAGACAGGTCTCTACTCCGGGGAGCCCCAATGCATTATCAAATTACCACCACCCGCCTTCTCGTTTCTGTTAATCTGTTTTCAATGAACCCCACACTCGCTCTCTATACATGATACAGGGTCTAAGAGAGAGGCATAAAGAGGGCCAGAGATGGAGAGAATAGGGTCAGATCTGTTTCTAGTTGTTTCTCAATGCGAACATGTTAGCAGGAAGGGATCCGGTTCATCACGATGTGTTTGCAGAGGTTAATACGATAGGGTTGCTTCATAAATGGGATCAATGGACAATAGAAACTACTCAGCTATATATTGCTCATGTTGTTGCTTTTAAATAATCAGCAAGTTCAAGATAACACTTTTTTATAAATATCATCGACATCACAGTCTAAATGCGATGTAGTTTCGTCGTCGCAACCATGACTGTCTGTTCCAACAACCCTCTTCATTTCGTTGTAGCGTCCGCACTTCATCAATTGGATCAGGTACTCCAGATTTTCCTCTTGGTCTACCTCCCATTTTTCCAAGCGAGTTTTTCAAATAATGTAGTCAGAACGTTATTATGTCCCAGACTATGCCCAGCAAGCTTTGCCTTTATACTTTAAATGTCTTTCAGGAAATATATTTCTTTCATCACCCCTGCTAGAACCCATATCCAGGGTCAGTTTCAATTTTTATAAACATCATCGACATCACAGTCTAAATGCGATGTCGTTTTGTCGTCGCAACCATGACTGTCTGCTCCAACAACCCTTTTCATTTCGTTGTAGCTTCCGCACTTCATCAATTGGACCAGGTACTCCAGATTTTCCTCTTAGTCCACCTCCCATTTTCCAAGCGAATCTTTCAAATAATGCAGTCAGAACGGTATTATGTCCCAGACCATGTCCAGCAAGCTTTGCCTTCATGCTTTAAATGTCTTTCAGGAAAGATATTTCTTCCATCAACCCTGCTAGAGCTAGAACCCATATCCAGGGTCAGTTTCAATTTTTAAATGTTATATATATATATATATATATATATATATATATATATATATATATATATATATATATATATATATATATATATATATATATATATATACATCACACCGATAACTCCAAAAATAATAGGCCGATTTTGATCAAATTTAGTACGCACCTTTCTTTTCCAACTTCGTTAGCCAAGAAAATCAACCCGGGTTCTCCCAGAAAATCTTGTATTTTTCTTCGGAAAAAAATTGTTTCTCCGGAAATAACAATGCAAAGGCAACCAAATTTAGCACGCTGGTTTCTGTTATAAGGAGTATACTATGTACCAAAATTCAGATCTCTAAGTTATAAGACAAAAAGGTTATAGGTAAGCCTCTGATTAAAAAAAGTTAAAACGTCAAAATTGATAATTATGGCAGTCGTACTATGTGAGTGAAAAATACGACACGAAATGACTAACCGGCTCCTAGGTCTGTGTTTAAGTCGTTATTTTCCTTCATTTAGTTGAAATATGAGCAAAAAATCCATTGTAAATAAAAATTGTTTGGTATAAATAATAAAGACGTTAGAAAATTAACATGCTGGCGTATATACCTGCTAGTACATACATTTGTCATGTCAACGATGGTCCAGTGGTCTAAGTGGTTACATCACATAATCAAGTCCTATAATAAGAGGAGTTCTAATCCTAGTAAGTGACTTTACTTCTTATAATTATTTTTAGTCTTTCATTTCATTTGACCGTTATCTGATCAGATTGTTATTCCGATGAATTTTTTAACGAGCTTTTGTGCAAAAAATAATTTAATAGAGGAGATGAAAACTTTTGAGACTTTATTCAATTTGAATAGCATATCTGTTTGTTTGTTCTTGCCCTAACTTAGTAAAACCGTTCCATATATAATACAGTCGTAGACTTTTCCCGTGCTTTTTTTGCAACCGATTTTAATTTTTTTTAGAAAATTCACTAATGAGGAAATTGCGACTTTTTAATTTTAAAACTCTCTTCAAGTGAGCGCGTATAGGCCACCTAGAACACATATCCGGGGTCAGTTTTAATTTTTATAAGTGTATACATACATACATACATACATACATATATATATATATATATATATATATATATATATATATATATATATATATATATATATATATATATATATATATATATATATATATATATATATATATATATATATAACTCAAAAAATAATGGGCCGATTTTGATAACATTTGGTGAGTACCTTCCTAAGTGAAGGTTGGGACCTGTGATGGGCACTGATAAGTACACTTGGAGAACGCAAATCACCACAACATATTTTTTTAAAGACCTGACGATCGTTCCACTAACAAAGTTAACGAGCGTCATCAGAGGATAAAAAATTCTGAGTATCTTCCTTTTGCAAGTCTTTCGTTAGCCAAAAAATCAGTTCGTTTTTCTCCAAAAATTTTATGTTTTCTTTCGAATTTTTTTTATATCTTCGGAAAAAACAAAGTTATCGCAACCAATTTGTGTACCCGGGTTTGCATCATTACAACTAAATTACGTGCCAAAAGGTAGATTTGTAGGTTTAAAAACAAAAAGTTATAGGCATTTAAAGAAAAATTCGGTTTTCCTCTTAAAACGTCAAAATCGCGATTTGAAACGTCAAAATTGGCAACATTAATGCAAAGAATGTAAAACGAATACGGGTTATGTAGAAAAAATGTAGCAAGAAGAGTGTTTTGCAAACCCCAAACCCTTAAGTTTCAGCTTCAAACGTAATTGTCTCTTTTTCAGGTGCTTAAGCAGTGTTTCAATTATAGAGTTTATCGTTTAATGATCTATAATTTTTAGCGAATGTTTGTAGAAAAAATTGGTTTAATAAGGAGGCTACCACTTTTGAATTTTGAAAAGATTTCTTCATATGAGCTTTAACTAGGTTCTTTAGAACCAATATCGGGGTTAGTTTCAGTTTTTATCTGTTTTCATATATAAGGGTGACGCATTTCTACGGTAAAGCTCAATATATCCGTTATTATACACGATACGAGAAACAATTGTATTTGTTAATTATAGACTGTCTAAAGCTGCATGCTACAAAGTTTTTTTTTTGCGTACGTATGATGTGAGTCGTTCGGAATGTAGCTTATAGTGTTGGTTTAAACCTTAAAAAAACTTGCTAGGTAACCCAAAAGACAAGGATAGCACGGACAAAATGTCGGGAATTTATGAAATAAGTCGTAAAGATTGTAACCTTAAGTACGTCGGGCAAACAAAAAGATCGATTGGAGTTAGATTCAAAGAACACTTAGCCCAATTACGTTATGATACTATAGATAGATCTACTGTCGCCCGACATATTTGGGATAATAATCATCACGTTAATGAAGATAATCTGAAATTAATAAAAAAGTTAGATAACCAGGTCAGCTAAATTCCTTCGAAAGTATATATATATATATATATATATATATATATATATATATATATATATATATATATATATATATATATATATATATATATATATATATATATATATATATATATATATATATATATTGAGAATTATAGTTGCAACAAAAATTTATGAACGTGGCACCACCGTCGATTACGAGCCACCTGATCGATTGCTTCGCTAAATAAAAATTCCCACGTTTTTAACACGCCCTAGAGATAACACAATAATACAGATAGTTCCGACAAAGCAAACTATGTTAATGTAGGTGTTGAACCTTTCCAAAATTAGTAAAGATGGACATATTTTAGATAAGTTAGTAGGGAGAGTGCAGACCTCCTCCCGCGATAAAAATACAATACACTGCAGAATTTGCCTGCGTTTATTTTCCCATCTCAGTTCGGTCCCTTTACCTAAGATCCGGTATATAAGGTGATGTTAGTTTTTAAAGTAGTTAGAATTTTTCATCCTCTGATGATGCTAACTTGGTTAGTGAAACGATCGTCAGGTCTTTTTTTAAATGTGTTGTGGTGATTTGGGTTCTCCAAGTGTACTTGTCGCATTATAGTTATTTATCACTGTAATCAGAAAATCGTTTATAATTTGGCAAAGACAATCAAGATGGCGTTAAAGAAAAAGAAACTTGATTGTAATAAATAATCTATTTCCGAAATAACACAAAACTCTTTTAAATTTATAAAAGCCTGGATGCAGCAAGTGCGTTATGGTAGTGAATTTTCATAGAAATTATCTGGCACAAAATATTTTATTATAACTTTTTTTTCTTGTAACATAGAAATCTAAATTTTGGTGTATAGTTTACTTTTTATATCGTAAACCTACCTACCAAATTTGGTTATCATAATTTTTTTTTTTTTAAGATAAATTTTTTTTTTCAAATGAAAACTCAAAATTTTTCCGCAAAACCTCGTCCTATTTTTTCGATTAACGAACTTGTCAAAGCCATTTACAAAGGGCAGGTACATGCCAAATTTTATGAAAATTGGCCCATCATTTTTTGAGATAAAAATTTTTTTCGAATAGAAACTCAAAATTTCCCCGGAAAAGCTCGTCCGATTTTCCTGGCTAACAAACTTGTCAAAGCCATTTACAAAAGGAAGGTACATGCCAAATTTTATCAAAATCGGCTTATTATTTTTTGAGTTATCAGTGTGATACATATATATATATATATATATATATATATATATATATATATATATATATATATATATATATATATATATATATATATATATATATATATATATATATATATATATATATATATATATATAAACATATAAAAATTGAAACTGACCCCGGATATGGGTTCTAGGGGTCCTAGATCGCGCTCATTTGAAGAAATTTTTTCAAAATTCAAAAGTCGAGATCTCCTCATTAGTGAATTTTTTCTAAGAAAATTCACTAAAACCAGATAGTTATTGTAAGGTTCTATATAATCAAATTATCATTAAATTCTAGTGGTGGTAATAACGCACTCCAGTCTCCCTTTATCCTAGAAGGATTAGCAGGATGCAATCATTGTAAAATTGAGTAGAAAATTACATGTGCTAGGAAGAGTGGGTCGCATCCACTTAAATGCGTCAAACTCCTGACAGCCGTCACAGCGATACACAATACACAGAATGTACACAGAGAACAGGGATGGGCAACCCTTCCCGCTTCAGCGCGTGCAGAATCGTCGCTCATCCCTTCATTACAATAGCCGAATCGTGTAAACACTAATGTATCTTACTCGTCACAGACGATGCGATAGTATGACATAACCGCCTGCCAAAAGTAGTACTATGTTATCGCTGAAAGACTGTATGTACACAATGAGATAACGACAATTATTATATAAAAGTCTGGACGCAGCAAGTGCATTATGGTAGTGAATTTTCATAAAACTGTTTTTAATAGCAAATATGTGTGTGTTTTTTTAAGAAAGCAGGTTACCAGTATAACCTATATAGTAAAAACAATGCGCCATGTTTCATGAAAATAACTTTATTGTTTGAAATCTTATTAAAATTTCCGAAAGTAAACTTAAAGTGTTCCCGAAAAAAACCGTTTCTTGGTCAACCTTATAGGTTAATAGCAAATTGAGCTTTTCAAATATAAGTCTGGCCCTATCACAGTATTTAGAGAACCAGGGTTTTTGAGTGGCTGAAGAGGTTTTCTGTGTACGTGGAATAAATAATTCTATGCCAGCTTGGATAATTTCGGTGACTTTTGTGAGATATCAGAGGGGTCAGGTTGAGAGAAGCAGACAGACGCCCATGGAAATGAGGGAAAGCAATCCCGCATTTCGTCCCAGTTCGCGGAGTTGTAGTGCCAAACGATACGTGGGTGTGATGACTGTGAGACCCCGAGTTACATTGCGCAGGAAGTAGTGACCATGCCGTGGTCTGAGCGACCAAGGGGGGCGGTGGCTGATGTATTATAGCATTCAGGTTTTGTAGTAAGAAGAAGATCCAAGGGATTTGAGCTGTGTGTTGGGATGCGAGGAAAGTAAGTAGGTTGCTGAACCATATTGGCTAAGGAATTTCTGACTGCAAAGGCCTCCGCTGCTCTCCCTTGTGGATCGGTTTTTGAAGATCATAGCCATTGCCTATTATGGACATTGAAGTCACCAAGAATAGTGACCTCGGCGGAAGGATATTCAAAAATCAGATGGCCGGCTTTTTCAGAAAGGTAGTCGAAGAGCTGGGCAGAGTTGTTGTCAGAAGGTGACCGGTAAATGCAACAGATGAATTTAGTTGCAGCCCTGAGAGAGAGTTTCATCCAAAGTATGTCTTTTCTTTTAGCTTCTAAATTGGGGAGTCTGGAGCAGGGTAGATTGCTACGGACGTATGCGCACACGCCTCTATGCAATCTAAAGTAAGTAAGGAGGTCATACCCCGGGAAATTAAGGTGATTAGTGGTTGTTGTGGTACTGATTTGGGTTTCGGTGAGGAAGAGGAGTTGGGGCCTATTAGCCTGGAGGAAATTGTGGATGGAATTCAGGTTAGAATTTAGGCCACATATATTCAAGAAGGATATGTTAAATCTTGATGCCGGCGCACCCTGTACACCCCTCTCCCGGAGATCCGAATGGAGGGGTATTTTACCTCCGAAATCTTTTGTACAAGGAGGAGCCATCATCATTTTTGCTTATAAGGGAAACCGACTCATACACCAGAACTGAAACGTCCGTTGGGACTTCACCGGCCCCTTGATGTAAGGGGTGGTACCACCTCGGGCGTGACAAAATCCTTTACTATCACGTAAAGGAAAATTCCACTACCACCTGCTTGACTCCAATTAGTTGCCTCGTACGACACGCAGGAGTTACCATGGGCCTATCCTTTTAGTTAGTCTCCGGACCCACAGGGGGCACTATGAAAGATACGAAATTTTTCCGACAAAAAACACCAAAATTTTCCGGAAAGGCTTGTTGGTTTGTCTTGGTTAACAAAGTTGTCCGTGGCATTTTAAAGGAACACACGTGCAAAATTTCGCTAAAACCAGTAAATTTTTTTAGTTATCGCCATGTAATCATAATACGTATAACTCTATTAAGTCGATAAAGAGAAAGGAAGTGGAAACATAATTTTCGTAAAAATATGTAGATCATTTCAATGGAAATTCTCTACAATGACGTACTTGCTGCGTGGAGAATTTTTCGTGTAGAGAAAGAAGTAGTTATTATTTTTTATATAAATAAGTAAAATATTGTTGTAATATTAGTTTATTAAAGAACTTAACTTGTGTCTATAAATACTGAAAAATAGTAAATTTGCACTTTAAAAACTAAACTCGGTGAGTGCTTATTTTTAAAATTTCTTTCGAAAGGATTTGGCTGGTGTCGCAAGGCAAGGTTATGTAATAATTAAAGAGTAGTTCCATCTATTATTAAATACAGAGGCGACAAAACGCCCCATGGGAGACAATGCACTAACACTACCCTTTCCTCTCAGGGTCTAACTTTATATTTAAGATTGCCAATTTTAGAAACACTGTCCGTTTACTACTATTTTATCCATAACCTAAGCTACCTACTTACTTGAATTTTCGTTTCTTCACCACAAATACGTTGAACCTAAAGTTAAATATTATTTTCTTTATATACTCAAAAGCGGATCTGTTTCACACGCAGAAAGTGTTTTTATAATAAAATGACGCTATGACCAGAGCTAGAAAATGCAATCTTACAAAATTAATATTATTGTTAGCTGCCTTTTCTAAAGTAAATTTTAATGTTGAAGATTACTTAACTTCCGATGGCTCTAACTTTCTTTAGCAAAGCGATCGCTAGATCTTAACAGTATTCTGTGTTGAATTGGTGTTTTAGAAGGTTACTTATTAGTGTTCATCACAGGTATAGATGTTCACTTTTATTGTGTAGCAGATAATTCTCGTTGTCTGCTGTGTTTGTATTTTGTGTAACATTTTGATTATATAGCGCATTGAAAACGAAACAGACCCATTTGCGTCCAGGGAATTTTTTTTTAAGAAACGCTGAAACCCGAATTTTAATATTGAGGGGGACATGTTTTGAGATAAAACTCAACTTTGCCACATCAACCCCTTAAAGGTGGTGATAACAACCCTTATATTTTAAATAGGGAACATGGATTGATTGTTACATCATTTGAAAGCTCTTTCTTCTTTGAATTCAGCACACTAATTTTTTTGGAAGTTTTATTAACTCGTTTAAAAATTATTCACAGTTGAAGACGCAAAAACGCATTTCACTCATTCCGATAAGAAATGTGCTGATAGTCAATGTTTTGTTGGTTTGTAAACAAAAAATTTACTATCAGAACATTTCTTATCGGAATGAGAGAAATGCGGTTTATTATTTCAGTTTATCGGTCGGTTTGATACTTTATAGTACTACCGAAAATTAATTTCACAATGGTGTATTCTGTGGAAGAAAGAGTTGAAATAATTACTCTTTTTTTCAAAAACGATGACCGTGCCAACCGTACCGCAAATCTGTTTAATTTTTTTTTTTTTATGTCAACAACACACCACGAGGGCTTACAGCCTAAATACTATCGTACCGTGGGTGTTGACAAGGAGGAAAGAGGCAGCTTGTTAATTCTGGACTTGAAGGTTTGGAGGTTCGGAGGAGAAGGAAAAACATGTGCCGGCAAGGAATTCCACAACTTGGAAGTCCTCGGGACAAAAGAGCGGGCATAACAAGATGTACTGTGTCTGGTAACCTGGACAGTAAAAGGGTGCATTCGCTCTGTTCCCCTGGTAGATCTGCTGGGGGCAGCAGGTGGGGGAATTATGGAGGAAAGCTCCTCTGAGCAGTGCCCATGCAGATATCTATAAAAGAGAGAGAGAGGTCACCAACGGCACGTCGGTGGGCAAGGGATGGAAGCCTTTGGGGGAGGGTAGGGTCACCGATGAGACGTATAGCTCTCTTTTGAATGGAGTCCAGGATAGCGAGTGTAGAAGTGGCAGCTGCACCCCAGATGTGGGAGCAGTATTCGAGGTTTGGCCTTATTTGTGAAGTGTATAAGGTATAGAGATTAGTTGGTGAAAAGTATTTGCGAGCCCGGAAGAGGAAACCCAATTTCTTAGCAGCCGCTTCTGCAATTGATGTAACATGTTGGTGCCAATTAAGATTTCGATCCACAGAAATGCCAACAAGAGAAAAGGACTCATTACTTTGAATAACTTGGTTGTTCATTGTGATGGGTCTAGGGCTGCTGTATCTCTTGTGAGAAAGAAAGCAAGACTTAGTTTTGGTGGGGTTGAATTGTACAAGATTTCTACTTCCCCAGTCTAATATTTTTTGGAGGTCTACGGAGACAGAACCCTCCATGAGTCTGCGATCCTCATCTAATTGGGCTAAAGAGACAGGCTTAGAATATTGTATGTTTGAGTGGAGGGTGCTGTCGTCCGCGTAACTGTGAACTGGGTTGGATGTGCTAGAGAGGAGGTCATTGATGTGGAGAAGAAACAAAGTAGGGGCTAAAGCTGAACCTTGAGGAACTCCTGCATTAATTGGATACAGTTTAGAGGAATGGCCATCCACAACAACAGATATGCTCCTGTTGGAGAGGAAATTTGCTCTCCAGGTACAAAGTTTTGGTGGTAGGCCATAGGCCGGAAGTTTATTAAGCAGCGCTGCGTGCCAGACCTGGTCGAATGCTTTGGATATGTCTAGAGCAACAATCTGGAATTCACCGTGTTGTTCCATAGACTTGTTCCAAGAATGGGTGACAAAGGAAAGGAGGTCGGCAGTCGATCTGCGCTGACGGAATCCATACTGCCTGTCGTGGATTAGACTGTGTTTTTCAAGGAATTTTAGTAGTTCGGTGTTTATATACTTTTCCATCACTTTAGAGATGACTGAAAGGAGAGAAATAGGCCTGTAGTTGCTAGGAAGTGCTTTGGATCCTTTCTTGGGGATGGGTTGTACTCGAGCAGTTTTCCAGTTACTAGGGAATATGCCTTTATTGTAAGATATCTGAAACAGACGAGTCAGGACAGGAGCAAGTTCTGGTGCGCATTTTTTGAGAACAATTGCTGGGATCTCGTCAAGGCCAGAGGCTTTCCTGGTATTAAGAGAAGAGAGCATCTTTCGTACCTGTTTAGTTTTGAAAATGATATCAGTCATTTTATGCGCGACATTGGGGACTGTTGGTGGTTGAGCATTTGGAGGTGGGTTGAGAGTAGAATTTCCGGCGAACAACGAAGCAAAAAGTTCAGCCTTGCCCAGGGCGATAGAAACAATTTCATCACCTGAGACAAGAGGTGGGAACGTGCTCTTGCAGAAATTATTCCCAATAGACTTAGCAAGAGTCCAGAAGGGTTTGCCGCCGTTGGAGCTTGAGAGGACTTTGTTTTTGATGTGGTTATTAAACGAGTTTTTTGCCTCAGAAAGAATGCGGACATAGCGGTTTCTTGCGTCGTTGAATGCTTGACGATTTTCTTGACTGGGATTGTGTAGAAGCGTTTTGTGAGCTTTGACCTTTTCAAGTCTGGCCTTGTCACATGATTTAGAGAACCAGGGCTTTTGAGTGGCTGAAGAGGTTTTCTGTGTACGTGGAATAAATAATTCCATGCCAGCTTGGATAATTTCGGTGACGTTTTGTGAGATATCAGAGGGTTCAGGATGAGAGAAGCAGACAGACGCCCATGGAAATGAGGAAAAGTAATCCCGCATTTCGTCCCAGTTTGCGGAGTTGTAGTGCCAAACGATACGTGGATGTGATGACTGTGTGACCTCGGGTTGCATTGCACAGGAAGCAGTGACCATGCCGTGGTCTGAGCGACCAAGGGGGGCAGTGACTGATATTTTATAGCATTCAGGATTTGTAGTAAGAAGGAGATCCAAGGGATTTGAGCTGTGTGTTGGGATACGAGGAAAGTAAGTAGGTTGCTGAACCATATTGGCCAAAGAATTGCTGACTGCAAAGGCCTCCGCTGCTTTCCCTTGTGGATCGGTTTTTGAAGATCCTAGCCATTCCTTATTATGGACATTGAAGTCGCCAAGAATAGTGACCTCGGAGGAAGGATATTCAGAAATCAGATAGTCGGTTTTTTTCAGAAAGGTAGTCAAAGAGCTGGACAAAGTTGTCGTCAGAAGGTGACCGGTAAATGCAACAGATGAATTTAGTTGCAGCCCTGAGAGAGAGTTTTATCCATAGTATGTCTTTTCTTCCAGCTTCTAAATTGGGTAGATTGCTACGGACGTATGCGCACACGCCTCCATGCAATCTAAAGGCAGTAAGGAGCTCATACCCCGGGAAATTAAGGTGATTAGTGGCTGTTTTGGCACTGATTTGGGTTTCGGTGAGGAAGAGGAGTTGGTGGACGGAGTTCAGGTTAGAATTTAGGCTACATATATTCGAAAAGGATATGTTAAATCTTGATGTTGGCGCCCCCTGTACACCCCTCTCCCGGAGATCCGAATGGAGGGGTATTTTGCCTCCGGAATATTTTATACAAGGAGGAGCCATCATCATTTTTGCTTATAAGGGAAACCGACTCATACACCAGAACCGGAAACGTCAGTTGGGACTTCACCGGCCCTTTGATGTATGGGGTGGTACCTCCTCGGGCGTGAAAAAATCCTTTACAATTCCACTACCACCTGCTATGGATTGGATTGGATCAATGTCTACCCCTTTAAAAATAATATTAATAAAGGGACTATCAATTGTCCAGTAGTTATGATTTTCGACATAGTAGGAGGATACAAAACATTTTCATCATTTTGCATCCATGCCTATTGTCGGTTAATAAACGACATCCGAACAGGCATGTTAACAGAAAATACATTTTGGAGTTAGTTGCAAAGTTTCGACAAAGTGGTTCAGTAACCAACAAAAAACGGGATCCTGAACGTGAACTTCCCGTTAGAAATGAGACTACTGAGATTGAAGTTTTAGGACTAATTGCTGCAGACCCAACTTTGAGCACGAGAAAATTGGCCACTGTTTCAAACATCAAAAGAAGAACTATTCAGCGAATATTGAAGCATCATAAATTTTACCCGTATAAAATTCGTCTTGTACAACAACTGAATGAAGATGATTTTGATCGGTGGCTGGAGTTTTGTGAAGTTATGACTGCACGAATAGCTGATAACGGGAACTTTCTGTTCAATATCTGTTTTTCAGACGAGTGTACGTTTTTATTAAACTCTACAGTCAATCCTCATAATTGTCCTTATTGGGCAGATAATAATCCAAGAAATTTTCACGAAGTCCACACTCAAACTCCACGGAAATTGAATGTCTGGACTGGCATTTTTGGAGACCGTTTAATCGGACCAATTTTTCTTGATGGCAATTTGAGTGGCGAAACGTATTTGAAGTTACTAGAAGATATCGTTTACCCTCTACTAATTGACATTGTTGAAAATGATGATCGCTATCAAAAAAATCAATTAGTGTTTCAACAAGATGGAGCTCCTCCGCATTTTTCACAACGTGTTAGGGAGTTTTTGAACAGAGAGTTTCCAGAGGAATGGATTGGGCGTAGAGGTGCTATTGAGTGGCCCCATAGATCACCAGATTTAACTCCTTTAGACTTTTTTCCATGGGGCCATTTAAAGAGTAAAATTTACGCAACATAACCGGAGTCTCTGGAAGAATTACGACGACACATTGTTGAAGAATGCCGTCTAATAACTCCCCAAATGCTCCAGAATGCCAAAGCTCGTTTTGAACATAATTTGTACTTTTGTATGGAAGCTTCTGGTCAACAATTTGAACACTTACTTAACTGAGTAAACATTTTTGAACGTTTGGTTTTGTTTTTTTGGTTTTTTTTTAACGAAAAATTGACTAATTTCTTATCACAATGAATGAAATACGTTCTTGCAACTCCAACTGTGCATAATTTTTAAACGAGTTGATAAAACTTCCAAAACAGTTAGTGTGCTGAATTCAGAATAGAAAAAGCTTTCAAATGATGTAACAATCGACCCATGTTCCCTATTTAAAATATAAGGGTCTTTATCACCATCCTTAGGGGGTTGATGTGACAAAGTTGAGTTTTATGTCAAAACATGTCCCCCTCAATATTAAAATTGACGTGTTTCAGTGTTTCTTAAAGAAAATTCTCTGGGCGCAAATCGGTCTGTTTCGTTTTCAATGCGCCACCTGTATAAATGCAACTTTTTCTGTTATATTTTAAATAGTTATTTTTTAGCACCCGATTAGGCTCAAAGAGAAAGTAAAATATTATTAACGTTGGTATTATTGCATTATTAATACTCCCAAACCGAGTCGAGTAAAGTTGGCAGCACCTAAATAAGACTGAAATTAATCAGTGTTAGTTAATCCTAGATCACAACGGCAGTTTAGTGAGGATTACAAGTCTGGATTATTTCTTGAACCGACAACCACCTCTCCGTCTCTACCAGAACAGCATCAGCTTAATGCAGAGTACAACCAGCTAGACCTCCACTCCCACTCATATGACTTGACGCAGAGATTATTCTCTAAACTCTATAGTTTACGAAGTTATCACTCTGACTCTAATATGTACCTAGTTTATGAGGTGATAACTTAGTTGTAGAGACTTAGGATTAGAGTAGAGGAGAAGTAACGCTTGATCGAAAAGTTCGAGGTTCTTGGCGACTCAGTATAAAATATGTTTTACACCTTATTTTACACACTTGTACAATTAAAATGAGAAAATTAAATTACTTAATAAATGATATTCTATTGTATTAGTATTCAGTGCAAAAGAAACAACTAATATTACGGACTAAAGTGGAATTTATAAACTTAAGTGCACGGAGTGTAATGCTTCATACGTGGGACAAACAGGACGATTCTTCTACATCCGCTTAAAAGAGAATTTATGTAGGTACTCGCGAAACTAATACCTATATCTTCTACTGTACGTAGTGTAAAACTTTTACGGTGGTCACCATCACCAACACCTTTTTGGGTAAACTACTGTTGCGCCATACTCTTACTCAAAATTTTCTAATATTATTTTTCTGTTAAGAGTTCGGAGAGTCTGTAAATTTATTGGATATCCTTAAGCGACAGGTGATTTTAGAATTATATAGGTGCCCTATAATACGGAATACAATGTAATCTACTTATCATAATAAATTAATTATTGCTGACTCTCTACCTAATTTTTTTTGAAAATATGTTTAGAGATACAAGTGAAACGATAATATAACAATGAACAAGGTATATAATAATAATAACCTTTATTATATTTATGATAGATAAGTTACATAAATTGATGCAAACGCAACATATATTCCGACACACCACTCTTTCACTTATATACATATATATATATATATATATATATATATATATATATATATATATATATATATATATATATATGTCCAACCGGGAACTTACACTATACATATTTTAGGAGTTACTCAACGTTCTTTTCTAAAACTTCGCACATGTAACAAACATGACCCGGTCTATTTAAACAAAATATTTTGGTAGTTCTGCGACTTCCGGTTAAACCGAAAGTTGGCACAATCTTCGTTATTTTGAATGGGCTACCCACTTTTAATGGACTTTCATCAAAAAAATTCACTAATAGAGAGGTATAGATGTTGAGACTTTTGGAAAGTTTCATCAAATGGGCGCGAATTAGGACCTCTGGAACCCATTTACATGGTTAATTAAAATGCTTATATATATATATATATATATATATATATATATATATATATATATATATATATATATATATATATATATATATATATATATATATATATATATATATATATATATACATATACAGGGTGTTTCAAAAATGATGGTCTATGTTACAGGTGCACATTCAGCACAAAAGAGAAGACTATTTTTTCATATAAACATGGGTCCGCAAATGCTTAGTTTTTTAAATACGGCGTGTTAAAGTCATTTGTTTTTGTCAGTTTTTCACGAATAAGTCCGAGCCAAATTAAAATTTTGGCAAATTAAAACATTGGCTTGCTGTGGTTTTCGAGGGCAAGAAACTTTAATATGTTATTGTTAATAACACTGCTGGCAGAGGGCGCCACCTGTAAGACATGGCGTGCATTCAATTGGCTATAATTTTTTGACACCCAGTAATATCGACCTACCGTATAGCTACATTGCAGCCCCTATCAATTGTAAGCAAAAAATGTATATTTGATATAAATCTCTCAGACACACCATTTTCGAGATATTTAAATTTTTGATGTCCATGTCGCTCAAAAATTATTTCTGCGACAAATCATAGGAATACATTTTTAACCTTTTATTGCTATCAGTATGTATAAACTTAATTTTCTTATTCTCTAGTTAAAAATTACAATCTTACCAGAAAAAAGAACTGACAAGACACAATAATGAAGATAAAATAAAAAGCCATGATAACAAACTTTGAACGAACCATTTAACAAAGTGGTTTCCATCGTTACGGGACTTGACTTTTGCGTTTTTGTCGTGACATATACTACATTTGACTTTTACGTTTGAGACTACTCACTATTTTTAAGCAATTAATTTTATTGTCCGTAATTTTTCTCATTAAATATGGAAGTCTTTACCAACAATGAAGTAACAGACATACATGTTATGTATTCACGGGCTTTTTGTAACTGTTATGAGGCGAAACGACTGTATGAAGAAGCCTTCCCAAATCGGAGAATTCCAGACAGAAGGATGTTTCAACGGATTGACATCCGTCTGCGAGAAACAGGTACATACTTACATTATCTAATACATCGATTTGTCTCTTTCGTATATATATATATATATATATATATATATATATATATATATATATATATATATATATATATATATATATATATATATTACCAAGTACCCTTAATAAAGTTGATCGAGCCAGACCACGAAGTGCACGAAATCCTGATTTTGAAGAGGCTGTTCTCGATGAAATTGAACGAAATACAAAAATAAGTACTAGGGAAATGGCCAATCATCTGGGAGCATCCAATGCAACGATATGGCGAGTACTTCACGAGCAACAATTGCGTCCATATTACATCCAACGTGTGCAGGCACTATCGCCTGAAAGAGATTTTATACCTCGCCTACAATTTTGCCAATGGTTTCTTCAACATTATAATGTATAGAACTTGTTGAATTGTGTATTGTTCATTGACTAGTCTGGATTTAGGCGCGACGGGATTGTCAATTTTTGTAACAGCTTATATTTGGGCTGACGAAAATCCCCACGCAGTTTTTGAAAGGCATCACCAACAGCAATTTTTCTTAAATGTATGGGCTGAAATTGTAGGGTGTAATTTGATGGGACCAATTTTTTTTTGCCTCACAGATTTAATGCTACAACTTATTTTGAATTCCTGCAAAACCAACTAAATGGGTTATTAGAATATGTACCTCTTGACATAACCTGTGGTTTATGCATGACGGAGCCTCCCCACATTTCAGCAATACTTTTGGACGCAGATGGATCGGACGCGGTGGACCTCAGCCATGGCCGGCTCGATCCCTTGATTTAAATCCTATGGACCTTTATTTATGAGGCATCTCAAAAGTATTGTTTATGAAGCAAATGTTGAAAATGTTGATGATCTGCAGCAAAGAATTGTACTTGGATGCGAACAAATTAGAAATACACCAGAAATATTTCACAGAGTACGACATTGTATGCTCCGCAGAATACGAAAGTTTATTGAAGTGGAGGGTGGCTATTTTGAACATTTATTGTAGTCAGGTATCATAAAATGTTATAAACTTTTTTATCTGTTGTTTTATTTGTTGTATGCTCCACAGAATACGAAAGTTTATTGAAGTGGAGGGGGGCATTTTGAACATTTATTGGAGTCAGGTATCATAAAATGTTGTAAACTTTTTTATCTGTTGTTTTATTTGTTAAAATTTGCAGACAATACAATTAATTACTTGAGAAAAATTAATTTTTGAGCGACATGGGCATACAAAAATTTAAATATCTCGAAAATGGTGCGTCTGAGAGATTTGGATCAAATATACATTTTTTGCTTACAATTGATAAGGGCTGCAATGTAGCTATACGGTAGGTCGATATTACTGGGTGACATAAAATTATAGCCAATTGAATGCAAGCATAGCCTTACAGGTGGCGCCCTCTACCAGCAGTGTTATTAACAATAACGTATTTAAATTTCTTGCCCTCAAAAACCCCCGCATGCCAACTTTCACGCCAAATTTTTAATTGATGCTTTTAACACGCTGTAATTAAAAAACTAAGCATTTGCGGACCCATGTTTATATGAAAAAATAGTCTTATTTTTTTGTGCTGAATGTGCAACTGTAACATAGACCATCATTTTTGAAACACCCTATATACAGGCTGTTTCAAAAAACATGCACCATCGCTCGTGGGGCAATTCCTTACTAAAAAATAAGAAAAAAAGTTCCTGTGCACATGGGTCCGGAAACGCATAGTTTCCAATATACAGGGAGTTGAATTTTAATTGTTTTTTTTAATTTTTTATAAATAATTTCAAAACCACTGGATTGATTTTAATGAAACTTGGAACTTGAAAGTGTATTATGAAAGTGCATATTTTCAAGTGAAAATCTACTTACAACTGCGTCAGTGGCGTGCGTACGGGGTAACTGTAAAAATTCATTTGGGGAAAAAATATGTGCGCCACTGTCTTTTTCCAATTTTGATACATTAGTTATGAAGCTTATTACATAAGCCACAAAAGCTGCCTCTTGGTATTTTTTCGTTCAGGGTATCCTCTAGGAGATATGATTAATTTTATAAAAAGGGGCAAAGTACCGATTCGTTGGAGTAATGAAAACAGTAATCGTAAAGTGCCATGAAACTATAATTTTTGACAGTTCTCTAAATTCTACAATTTTGAAGTGCTTTGTAGGCGTCAAAAGAGTTTTCGTGCTTTTCTTTAAATTTTGATACGGTGCAGTATTTTCGTTTTTAGTTATTTGTTGATACTGAGCTGCTCATTAATATTATTTCCTCCTCTCAAGGTGGTTTTTATTAAGTACACTTCAACGGATTTGACTGATATGTTGTTAATTTATGGACAAACAAATCAAAATGCTAGACAAGCTGTGCGAGTTTATCAGGAAACTTATCCGCAAAGAAGAATTCCTGACAAAAAAATTAAAATTCAACTCCCTGTATATTGGAAACTATGCGTTTCCGGGCCCATGTGCACAGGAACTTTTTTTCTTATTTTTTAGTAAGGAATTGCCCCACGAGCGATGGTGCATGTTTTTTGAAACAGCCTGTATATATATATATATATATATATATATATATATATATATATATATATATATATATATATATATATAATATCAAGATTATTACTGGAAGCACATACTAGTTACGCTCTTATTTGGGCTCATCAGTGTGTTATACCAGCAATAATCAAATCATATCTAAATTAATTGACTTAACGTAGCCAAAATCGGAATGAAACGTGAGAGGTACAAGCTACTGATATCTATGACGAAACAAGGATCTTTGTCTGTAAACCGACTCCGCTACAAATTCTGTGCGTCTGGTGCCGCCGTATAACCACAAAAAATCCTTTAAAATCGTCAGCCCTGCCACTATATTCCTATAAGGAAATATACGAACAATATAAAAATAGATATATCAAGATTATTACAGGAAACACATACTAGTTCCGCTCTAATTTGAACTCATCAGCGAAATAATTTAGATATGTTTTGATTATTGCTGGTATAACACACTGATTCAATGACTATCTGGAGAGCGGCTGGTTTCGCGTAAAATTAGTGTACTTTGAACAAATCACGTCGGTGGCATTTTTGACAGAGAGGGTGAAAAAAGTATTTCCTCAAACGTCAAAGTTTGCGACACTTTGCAAGCTAATCAGGACGTGTACGTTACACCCGGAACTAATGTAGTGCCCGATTAACCTCGATTGACTAATAGAAAGTACGTTTTTATCCACAGATTGGGTCAATTCGAATTTGTTAACAAAAAAAAAAGTTTTTAAATTGATCCTTTTCACCTATTCACTGGGTCAACAATTGTCATTTACAATTCAGAGAACAGGAAAGGTCTTCAGAAAGGCCGTAATAAACATAATTGTTAAAAATACTAAAATAATAATTAAAAGTAGTTCAGTTTAATTCTTTACAGCAAAGAATGTAAATATTGCAAATAATTAGAGGTCAGAGTTGTATCGACTGACATTGAAAATATTACATTCAGTATGTAAACACTAAACAAGTAAATTTGCAAGATATGCAGGAATGTTGCAGTCAGCAATTCGGAAGGTCGTAAAATTAATTAAGAATCAATATAAGTATTATTGCATACAGACTTGGAGAATACTTCTCTAGCTTCACCAAGTAAGGGCAACAACAATCAATGAATTGAAGAGGTCTTCTATCGAAGAGCTTGCCCATTTGTATAGAAAATTGAAAATCAAGCAGATGAACGCTTCCCAGAATGCATGGTTTAACCAAGAGTGCATAAGAAAGAAGGTCATCCCGAAGTACGTAATCATAACAACTACTATAACATCCAATCAATCAAAAATTGCTATTAGAAAAGCCAGTTTCATCTGGCTGAAAGAAGAATCCAAAAAATGGTTTTCAATTCGTGATAGTTTGCTTCTTTATATCAAGGTAATCCATTCAGAACTTGCTTATAAATTACATCCAGTAGAATTTGATATATTAGATGACCAAATACATATTTTAGTTAGTGAATTGAAATTTAAAAAACGCTTAACACAGACAAACAAAATTAGAAACCTAGAAAGCACACAACATTTACATAATCGAGAAAGATCTCCCCCACAAAAACATAAGTTTTACAAAAGGTTTGAAAACCTAAGCGATACAATTTTTACAACTGAAGAAATTTCTTTTATAAATAAAGGATATAAATACTGCCCAAAATTTAAATTTACAAACAAAATTAAAGAGATATTAGCTTCTGAATCCGAAATTGCTTCCAGATCTATAAGGCAATATGAAAAATTAAAAATATGTGAATTTTTAAGACATTTAACTTCAAAATATGACAAACGTCAAATTAACGAAACTCAAATTTTAAAATCTGTTCAGTATAAAATATTAGACAATGATCTAGTTGTTACTAAAGCTGATAAAGGAAATACAACTGTAGCTATAAGTAGGGACGCATATAACATTAAAATTAATGATTTTATTACTACGGAAAATTTAACAGAAATTAGGAGAGACCCAACAAACGCATTTCAGACAAAACTAAAAAATGAACTTAAAAATGTGTCTCTGTTTAGTCAACAAGAAAAGAAATATCTTTTATATAAAAGCCCGCAACCACCAAAATTATATGGCCATCTGAAAATTCATAAGCCAAATATACCAGTGAGACCAGTAGTTAGCTATGTTAATACACCTAATCATAAGATAGCGAGCAAACTGGTTTCACTTATTAAAGAATACAATTACTTTCCAAAATATTCAGTTAAGAATTCTTATGAACTTACACAAAAATTAAATAACTTAATTATTCCCACAAATAGTAAATTAGTCTCGTTTGATGTTTGTAGCATGTATTCTAAGATACCCCCTAAAGAATGTTTACCTCTATTAGAAAACGTTTTAATAGAAAAGAACGTAAATGTCATAAAAAGACAAGAAATGATGAATCTTTTTAATGAATGTATAAAACAAAACTATTTTAAATTTAATAATAAAATTTATATGCAAAATGAAGGTCTGCCTATGGGTAGTCCGTTGTCACCTTTATTAGCCAACATATTTATGGAAAACTTAGAAAACCAAATTTTAACATCAGAACTTTCACATAATATTGTCTTTTGGTACAGATACGTAGATGATATTTTAGCATGTTTTCAAGGTAGTCATACAGAATTAAATGAATTTTTAAATTTTATTAATAGCTTTCACACAAATATTAAGTTTACTTTAGAAGAAGAAGCTAACAGTTGTATAAACTTTTTAGACTTAACAATTAGAAAATTAGAAAATAATTCATTTGACTTTTCAATATATAGGAAACCAACTTACACTGACACAACCATACCATACGATTCATGTCACCCTTTTTCACAAAAGCCTATCAGCCTATCATTCTATGATACATCGTGCATTTTCAATACCTATGTCACAAAACAATTTTGAAAAAGAAATTTCAATAATTAAGCAAACAACATTTAATAATGGCTACTCTGTTAAAATAATAGATAAAATGATAGAGAGAAAAGAATACAAATTAGCGATTAATTTAGTTTATCCAAATATTAGAGACAAAGAAGACAACAAATACGTTTCGATAACTTATTTTGGAACCATTTCAGAAAACATTTCAAAAATTTTAAACACTTGTACAAATACAAAGGTTGCTTTTAAATCTTACAACACGACGCGTGACTTGTTATTTAACGCGAAAGAAAACTCTTGTTTCCTGACAAAAGCTGGAGTTTATAAATTAGCTTGTACACATTGTAACGCAATCTACATAGGTCAAACTTCTAGAAATTTTAACACCCGATACAAAGAACATATTTCTGCATTTAGAAATAACCACGCTGACAAATCTACATTTGCAAAACATATTATTGATACCGAACATAGACCTACAATAAATAACCGCATACAACCACTACATTTTTATGATAAAAACATAAACTAGACTTTTTTGAAGCTTTAGAAGTCAAAAGGCACACACACGACAATAACTACCTTGTTTTAAACGAGCAAACTGATTTAATGAATTCCCCTTTCTTAGATATTCTTCTTTCTAATTAAATATGTCAAAGAAAATAAATTTAACTATTATTTCAAAAAAGTTGTAATAAAATAATGAGTTGATGTATGTCGATATTTTCGTTGTATAGAGACTACTTTTATACTGTTATTGTTTAGTTATTTTATTGTTGTAACTGTTATCATAGTTATTATAGGCTAGTTCTAGTTTTTATGTTAAATATTGACATACATCACATATACATTTTGAAAACCTCATCTGTCATCTGTGTTTCATTCTATTTTCAATTTGATAAAATTTTTTGATCAAAACATCATATCATAACCTAACAACAGACATTTATTTGTAGTTGTCATGATTTCGTACTAATTCAATTTTAATCTGTCTGAAAATGCTGTCAAGCAGCGAAACTATAGTCACAGAAGCATTGAAGAACATCCTAGAACTTCCAGAATTCGAAGGGCCACTTGCTCCAGTTAGCTCACGCGCTGGCTACGTCCTTCACCACTAAAAACCAACAGTGAAGCTAGAGAAGTATTCTCCAAGTCTGTATGCAGTATGGACAAGTTTCACCAAGTAAGGGCAACAACAATCAATGAATAAGTATTATTGTTTGTAAATATAAATGAGATTAATTTTAGTAAGTGAAGAATGAGTCAGTTAAATAAGTTTTTACAATGTAGACGGTTAATTGAGGTTATTTCAGATGTAACGACGCGATACTTGCGATTTAATAATGTAAACATTAAAATACTGTTGAATTAATATTCACCATGTCACAATCTACGTAAGTTCATTCATTTGTTACTTAATACTGTTAAGTTTGTGAGTTTAATATAGTTAAAATCATCCCGTTACCTATGTCTATATTTGCCTAGTTCATCGATTTTATCCTATAATTTATCCTCCGCTTCCTGAACATATTGGTTGACCTCCATATATTTGAAAAATGTTATATTATTGTTGTAAAGCATTTTCAGTCAAGAAGATCCTGTATAGTTTTTGCAACATGTTACTATCTGTTTGTGTTAGGGTAATTATTTATCAAGTGATTATTAATGCGGTTGTAAGTAAAAAAAGGTAAAGGTAAGATGCTTACTGGCAATTAGGCCAATGCTGGCCCTTTTTGCTCATCTAAACTAACCTACCCTCCACCTTAAACTCGATCTCAACGGCAGAAGTGATTTGAAAAATCATCCGCTGCCGGTGAGTCTCGAACCGTCGTCCCCCGAAATCGAATTGGGAAATTTGACTGGACTTTCCAGCACGGCCACGGCGGCGCTTGCGGTTGTAAGTAAAGTCAGTTTTCCGTATGTAATATAATATAGTTTAATGGTGTTTGTCAAAATAATTTTTACATAGTAATGTTTTGAAAACGTTTATCTGCAATTTTTGCGGGTGTGTCATATATTATTTAACTCTAAATTTCTATTTATACCATTACATTAAGTCGTTGAGGTTAATTTTAATGGGAAAATGCTTTAAAACATATACTTTTTAAGTGACCTGTCACATTTTTAGTGGTATACGTTCTAAGGAATGCATCTTTTATGATACTGATGTAATTGTGTATCTGCGGATATGACCATAAATCAAATCTTTATTTTACTCTATATACGCGGCAGCTACTAATATACCTCAAACTAATACAGTAAGTACTATAATATCTAGGTACTTATTGATTACTTTTAGTTTTAACTCTACATGTACTGTATGAAAATTTTTAAGTAAATGAAACTACGTAATATAAAATAGGTACCTAGTTAAAATTATATAAACAGATGTTCAGGTTAAATTATTAAAATTTTAATTTCAAAACTTTGTATTGTTTATATTTTTATTTAAAAAATATTTGTTTCATTTTCGAAAGGTATGGATACAACAATAGTAAATAAGTGTTGAAAAGAGTTTAAGTGTGATAGGTTAGCGAACTTTCATAAAAATATTTCAAATCATGATAACTCAATTTCCCATTAAACTAGAATCTTTAATTTCACAGCTGCATTCCTTTTGTAAATAAAATTCAAATGTTCGTAAATTCACAGATTAGCCTGTTGGGGATGTTGAGATTTTTTTTCAGAAACATGCTTAGAACCCCTTCTGGATGCCCAAACCACAAGAACATTTTCTTGCCCACAAGAAAGTTACGAGACCAGGAGTGAATAGGGGGTCTGGGTGGGGAAGAATATAAAAAGGAAATGTGAGCGGAAAGTGCGAAAGAAACAGCTTAGTTGGACCTCTATAAGCTGCCTTTAACCCATTTTGCAGCTACACCTCCTTAAAATCCTGTTTACCGCGCGCAGCACCTCTAGATTCACCGCAGGTCCCGTAATTTTCTTAGCGGTTGCTCCTATGCAATTTTTATTGTTTACATTGTTCTTGTTTGTGCATTGAGAACGATTGTAGGCATGCAGAAGGGGAAGGAGAACCGCCGAGACGAAGCAGCGAACCAAGATTTTCATATTATGTTTAAATTGTTATCTCATTTCATTTTTTACAATATTTTCCAAAAATGATTTTGAGGTTGCCCTGTTTGTCAGTCTTACATAGTAAGCTGCACTATTTTATTATTTTCAAGAAGTATGGATACAGCAACAGTAAATAAGTGTTGAAAAGGGTCTGGGTGCAGCAAGTATGTTATGGTAGAGAATTTTGGTAAAAATATTTCAAATCCGATAACTCAATAAATTTCCCATTAAGCTAGAATCTTCAATTTTGAACCATAGTAACATCTATGTAAACGCAGCGTGGGTACTAAATTAAAGAAAAATGACATAATGAGCTTCGCGGATAACTACAAATTTGTTTTAAAAAACCTTTGTTGTTGCTTACTGTTTGCAAAAACTAGTTCGATTGGGTCGACTAAAACGAAACTATCCAAGCAATTAATAAGGAAACATACCTGCCATATTTATAATTTGTAAATAATTATTTTTTTTCTGAAAAACTTTAACTGTAATAAAATTTGTAACACAATTTTTTAAAGAGAGTTGGAGTACTTACATATTATACCTACCAAATTTTAATTTGCTACCTTAATAGAAAATATATATTTTTTTCAAATAATCGCTAACTGGGACTCTAAAACCGATCGCCGAGGTTTATTTAAATTTAAAGAATTAGTTTTAATGATATATCTTACTAATAGTGTACAATTCTTATAAAACTTCACTACTATAACGCACTTGCTGGGTCCCGAACTTTTTAATAGATAAACTAGTTTTTATATTACTATTATTAACGGCTGTGGTATTTTTGGCCATTAACACAATTTTTCCAATTCTCATTGAGCTTTCCCAATTTTCCAAAAAAAAGTCAACTAGCCCTCCTGAGAATCGAACCTGGGACTGCTCGCTCTGCAACCTGCGATAGGAGGCCGTCAAGTAGAAAAAATTAGAACCATTGGTAATCCTTTGCATTTGTGTCTAGTATTCTAACCAAATGAAACATCTGTTCATTAAATGTTGTTGCCCTAACTTGGTGAAACCGTCCATACTAAATACAGACGTAGATGATACTTCTCTGGTTCCACAAGTGTTTTTGTGCTTTTTTATCTGTAACCGGATTCGTCCTTCTAGGATGTGGTAAAATGACAAAACTTGCAAAAACAAAACAAACATTTGTGAAGCCAGAGAAGAAGTCTCTACATTTGTATTTATTTAAAATATGTGCATATTAAATAACACTCACGTTTGTCTTACAAAACTTTTTCAATCGAGTGGCAGATGTTAAGACGCAATGTTAACTCAGAAATAATAGTCCTTATAGTAGGCAATGAAGAAGATTATATAACAATTGTAACGACTGTGTTTTTTATTCACCACCGTTACTCCGTTATTGACATGAAGATAACCCCCAAGAAGCTTAAATAATAGCAGGTAACTTTATCTCTGAAAAGCCATTCAAATTTTAGTTTCAAAATTATTTATTGAAAAGTCTCTAATGACTTTAACCATCGTAATGCCCGTACGGCGTTCCTTTTATGTATGTTGAAATTGAAATATTGAGAAATAGAATTTTTCCTTAAGTAGGAAAGATCGAGATTGTTCTAGAAGTTTCCAGTAAAATCCCAAACTGATGTCATAATGACGCAATAGGAGACGGTTACAAAATGCGCCAGGCTGGCAGAAATCGGGTCGCGTCCATGATTTATTGAGGGGAGTTCGACGCTATATGTTTTCCTCACACATATGGGTTTAAATGGATGATCAAGTTACAACATTCACAGAGAAAACGGCGCCACAGTCAGAGAAGATGGCGTACATGCTGGCCTCGAGAGGAGTTGGGGTTTGGCAATCAGAGAGTCAACATCGCTGAAACTTTCGGACCCCCTTATCGGCCAAAAAGAATTTAAAATCCTATCTTTTACAACTAATATCGCTAATATAATTATCGATAGGTGCTACAAGTGACTTGATCTCGATTTAAGTAGAAATTAATAGCCCGTTTTGAAGAAATAGTAAGTTGAACAGTGAACCTTTGTTTCCCGGTACAGTGAAAGTTTTTGACGCAATCTCGAGTGCATAACTTTAGTTTCCAATCTCTGAAGCAAATCAGTTTTCACGTCCGTCAATTCCGCATACCCTCAGGTATATTCTGGTCGCAGAAGATTCAGTGAAAGTACCTGCCTGCGATCTCATTTCAAGAGCAGTAGGTTTCAACTACATGTTTACTTATCCTTTCTTATAATACATGGTACGTGCAATTTGTCTGGTTATACCCACGAAAATGCCTTTCACCACCTCCTGACTATTCTCCTGGGAGAAATTAAGAGCTTATGGTGGGCACTAATAGTTGACGTCCACATGTGTAACATCCGTAACCAACTAACAGGTGAATTGGGACCCTTGAAATCACAGGCACAGTCCTGCCCCGGTGAGCCATTTTGAGTTTTTGTTTATGTGATTTTTTAAACTAAACGAATATAACATTCATATGTAACCCAAATTTTCTATCAACTTTCAATATAAACTTTCATCCAGTCAAATCAAATTTTGATCAGCGAGATTGTCATATAAAATAACTGTATTTTGTATCTTTCTCTTAATATTTTGTCCTTTATATAAAATCAGAAATATCACTGTCTAATTTAAAATTAATCAACATTTTGTTTATCAACTTCCTAACCTTAAAATGTTTTGAACTTTTAATTTATAATTAGTAAACAGCAATTTGACTTTGTATTGTCTGAGCTTCTCTCAGAATTTTTTCTTTAAAGAATGAAACCTAACCTGGCCAGGAAAATATCTAGGAATTCCACTTAACATGTTAAAAATTTGAGAACATCAGTAGATCTGATAGAAAAACAATTACTTAAACATTTAATGTTCAGTTTCTTGCTTGTCATATGCAATATTTGCTTTCTTTTTTATAACACATTATCCATTTTCGTTTTTGTCATATGCAATAATTAATTTCTTTCCTGTAACATTTAATATTTGTTTTCTTTCCTGTGGAATGCAATGTTTATTTTGATTTACCAGGAGTACTAATTTAAATTGCTCCCCATTTATATCAATAAATTAAGGTATTTAATTTTTTTAATATCTGTTTAATTGAACAGCAATTCCTCCCTAAAACTTCTCAATCCGGATGGCAATATGGCTGAAACTTCTTCATATCTACTATCTCGATATCTGTAAGTTAAGTAAGTATCCTAGTAACAGTGTTCTGACTTGAAGATCTCATCAATCTAGGACTTTGGGCAGAATAGCATAAAAGCCGAGTAAGTATTTGATTACTTTTCATCTTCAGACCATACTGAGTGTTCTTAGTCTTGTAAAATAATAACTTTAAGAGATAAGTACATTTAGCTTAGGGTTTTGTAGGTGATAGTGACCTCACTATCGTCTGGATTTAGATCCACTTGAAGTCACTCGCGAATAACAACCAAATAAATACTCTCGGTCTTTCATCGGTCTTTTACCTTTTAGTTCAAAATAGCTCATAAATACCTCTACCTTATAAATTTAAATTCATTTCGAACGGTTACACTAGGTCATACCTAGTGTGGACATTTAAATTTTCTTAAAACGGTTACACGATTCGCAACTTTTAAACTGGATAGTCAGATATAAAAAACAATTAAATTACCTGCCAGAATATTGTTCCAGACCATTTATATTGCAGGGGTGTTATTGAGAGACACTTTTTATTGCTTTAATTTTTCACGTTGCTCTTTTAACGAGCGTTTTTCTTAATTAATTTCTAATTTGTTCTGTGCGGAGCTGTTTTAAGCGTTGATAAGTTTTTTAATTTGAACATTAAGTAAGTCGTAAACTTTCTTGCTAGTTGAGCAGAAAAACAAAGAGGGTGCTCTTGTGTTATCCACCCCATATTCATAACTAATTGATTTTTTAATACACTCGACTATTAAAGTTCGTTTCTATATTTAAAGAGACAGAAATGGTTAAATATGTGATGCTACTTGTATAAAATTTTATTTGAAAAGTTCTAAACTAGCAATTATTGTGTCATGGTAGCGATTTTCTTGGAGCTCAGTAATTAAAAAAATTAAATTACATTAGCTTATGATAGGGTCTATAAGAAAATGTTCGTTGTCAAACAGATAAATGTTTCTTTTAAAATTATTTTGTATTTTATTCACCTATTTAACTGTCAATTATCGCTTGTTATCACTAACCACCCATTTAAACTCACTTTTCAAATAATTCAGTTACATATTAGCGACTTTTACATCTTCGTAAGGTCCCCCATTTTATCCGTTTTTTTTTCAGGCACCCAACAATTAATAGTTTCTGCAATAATTATTTTTTCACATGGCTTACCCGTTTTGGTCTGTAACTATATTAAGCTTAGTGTGACATAAATATTGTTTATTATACATGATAGCTTTTTGTGAATTTTCTTTAAAAAAATTAAACCTAACCATGTACCAAAACTCAGATTTCTAGGTTTACAGAACATTGAGCTATTCAAATTTGAAACATTAATTTATAATATCACCGAGTTTCATTGACAATGGCTAAAACTGGCTTATAGCTATATGAAATCTAGTATGTCTGAGCCGTTACCTAGCAACGGAACGTTTGATATTATTGAGCAGGTCAGTTACACGCTGTAACTGACGTTTATCATAATAGTATTAGATTGTTTATCTGTTTTAATTTCAGTTGACAAATCATTTGTGTTATTTGGGAATTTTAATATACAAGTGGAAATTATTCCTTTACGATTTTATTAATGTTAGTGGGTGGACTAAACAGTGTTTGTTATGTTTGTCAACACATAAAGGATCGAAGTTTTACAAAAAGGGCTGATATGCAACAGGTCAGTTATTTTTTATTTTATGCTTTGGCGGTAGTTTTAGTTAAGTTTATGGTTTAGCGGTCCATAATTTTTAGCTAATTTTCGCACAAAAAATTTGTGAATGAGGAGACCGCGACTTTAAAATTTTAAAAAGATTTCTTCAAATGAGCGCAAACTAGGCCCTCTAGAATCCATATCCGGGTTTACGTTCAGTTTTTATATGTTTACATATATACAGGATGACGCATTTCTACGGTAAAGGTCAATATAATTATTATTATACAATAGATGAGAGAAAATTGTATAAGTTATTTATAGGGTGTCTTAAGCTGCATCTTATAAAATTATTTTGACAATCACAGGCTGGCCCATAAGTCCTTGGTGATCCATACAATTTTTTTTCGAACAGCCTTATTTTATTGAATTTTTTATCGAAATATGTTTGTAAGAAAAAGATCGAGACGCAGTAAGTGCGTTTTGGTAGCAAATTTTCATTAAATGCTTCAAATTTCAATAACTCAATTTGCTATTAACCTAGGCTAGGAAACCAACAGTTAAAGTTTATTGTCGGAAAATTTTTGTACATTTTCAAACAATAAGTTATTTTGATAAAATATGGCACATTGTTTCTACTATATAGGCTATACCGGTAACCAAATTGATGACTGCTTGTATTAAAAAGACATATTTGCTATTCAAAGCATTTTTATAAAAATTCACTTCCATAACGGACTTACTGCGTCCAGGCTTTTTTTCATCCTCTGATGACGCTAACGCTTCGTTAGTAAAACGATCGTCAGGTTTTTAGTGAATTTTCTTAAAAAAAATCACTAATGAGGAAATCCCGACTTTTGAATTTTGAAAAAAATTCCCCATATCTGGGGTCAATTTATATATGTATGTATGTATCACACCGATAACTCAAAAAATAATGGGCCGATTTTGATCAAGTTTGATGAGTACCTCCCTTTTGTAAGTGGCTTAGACAAGCTCGTTAGCCAGGAAAATCCACCCAGGTTTTCTCGAAAAATGTTGTATTTTATTTGGGAAAAAATTATATCTCCGGAGATAACAAAGTAAGGGCAACCAAATTTGGTACGTGTTTGTATTATAAATAGTGACCCACGTACCACGTCCGTAAGTTGAAAGACGAATAAGGTATGGGCATAAAAAAAGGGGTTTTCCTCAAAACGTCAAAGTGCGATTTGAAACGCCAAATTCGCAACATTTAGGCAAAGAACTTGACACAAATACGGATTATGTAAAGAAAATGCCGCAAGAAATGTGTTCTGCAAACCCTTAAGTTTCAGCTTCAACCGCCATTTTCCTTCATTTTACTAAAATATTTACAGAAAATTCATTTATCTGATGCTTTGGCTTAGTTAAGTTTATGGTTTAACGGTCTATAATTTTTAGCTAATTTTCGTAGAAAAAATTCGTTAACGAGGATACCGCGACTTTTTAATTTTAAAAAGATTTCTTCAAATGAGCCCAAACTAGGCCCCCTAGAATCCATACCCGGGATTATTTTAAGTTTTTGTCTGTTTGCATATATACAAAGTCACGCATTTCCACGGTAAAGCTCAATATAATTGTTATTATACAAGATACGAAAAAAAAATTGTATACGTTAATTATATGGTGTCTTAAGCTGCATCTTATAAAAATCGTGTGACAATCACAGGGTAGTCCATAAGTCGTTGGTGAACCCTACAATTATTTTTTCCAAACACCCTTATATTATTGCATTTTTGCATTTTTTATCGAAATATGATGCATGTTTGTAAGAAAAAAATCTAGACGCAGTATGTGCGTTTCAGTGGCGAATTTTCATTAAAACTTTCACATTTCAATAACTTAATTTGCTATTAACCTAAGGTTTGTTGGCTAGGAAACCAGTTTTCTCGGAAACATTTTAAGGTTATTTTCGAAAAATTTTTGAACATTTTGATACAATAAGTAATTTTGATAAAATATGGTACATTGTTTCTACTATATGGGCTACACCAGTTACCAGATTGAGGCCTGCTTGCAATAGAGTGACATATTTGCTATTAAAAACATTTTTTGTGAAAATTCACTTCCATAACGCACTTGCTGCGTCCAGACTTTTTAATATTACCGCATGACTTGTTACTAGTAATTGTTTTCTTTTTCTAGCCAAAAGGGCACCTAGCCATATAATAAACGAAATATCAATTCCCGTTAATTGTTTTTTGTTCTTAAACCATTTGCTGCTGACAATGAGAGACATAGGGTAATTAGATGTCAGTCTTCCAGCAAATGAACTTGGGTGTTTAAAGGTTAGAACCAGTCTATTCTCGGTGTATCTCACCCCTTATCCGATATCTCTCTAGCAAATTCATATTATGCCGCGTGTGAATTAACACAATTACAATGTTTTGAACAAACATTACTTTAGAAGTACACTTTAGAAAAAGTCTGGACGCAGCAAGTGCGTTATGGTGAGGAATTTTCATAAAAATATGTTTAATAGCAAAAATGTTTTCTTTTAATGAAAGTAGCCATTAAATTTGGTTACCAGTATAACCTATATAGTAGAAACAATGTACCATATTTCATCAAGTAAGATTTTCGACAAAACTCCCAAAAAAGCTTTTTGCATGAAAATTTACAAACCAATTTTTCACGAAAATCGAAAACATTTTTTTAAAAATAACTTATTGAACATTTATTACTAACCATTTTAGTATCTATTTTTAGTAAACAGCAAGTGTATAGCGAGATAAAAGGAAAAAGTTAAAGAGCTTGTTAGATTAACATTCTTAAGACAGGTTTGGCGATTGTGAAAAGCAAGGTCAGATGCATCCTTGTTCATTTTGAAGATTGACTGAATGAGCCAGTTCTCAAAGTCAAAACTGTAATAAAAAAAAGATTAATATGCCCTTCACTTCCGAAACATATAATACTGATTGTTCTATTTGAAACAATTGAGTTACGATAGTTTGATTGTTTTTATTTGCCACTTTTTGAGAGCGCCCCGTATACAACATCTCGATTTTTTTTCATGAAATAATATAAACGACAACCTCTCTGAATGGGTCATTTTCATTAGACTCCAATTTTTTCTGATAAAACCGCCGTGTCACAGTTTCTGATGTGTGCCAAAAATGTAAAAAGTTGCAAAACAATTGAAATAACTCGAGATCAAACATGCATTACAATTCAATGGAAAATGCAAAAGTGTAATAAAATAAAGGGTGTCTGAAAATTTGTATTGCCAACGATTTATATGCCACCTGTGATTGTCGCAATAGTTTTTTAAGAGTTAGCTCAATATACCCTATAATTAACGTATACAATTGTTTCTCGTATCTTGTATAATAACAGTAATCTTGAGCTTTACCATAGAAATGCGTTACCTTGGATATATGTTAAAAAATATGAAACTGCTCCGGATATGGGTCCTAGGTTTTTTTGTTCCCTTAGGGCTCGTCCGCGGCCTTGCCGCCCCGATAGCATTGCAACCTTTGGTTGATTGTGCTTACCCTTAGTCTTACTCCACCCTTTCCAAAATCACTGTGCCTTGAACTAGTCTGCACAGCGATTGGAAGGGTGAAGTTATATATTGCTCTGTCTCCGGTCTAGACTGACCGTAGATCAGTTGTCTTTTGCGGTCCAGAGCTTTACACTCGCACAAGATGTGCTTGGCTGATCCCTCCCCCTCGCCACAGAGTCTGCATGCGAGGTCCCCTTCGAACCCCCCATCTTATGCAGGTGTTTCTTGACGTCCATGTGTCCCGTCAAGAGACCTGTTGTGTTTCTGAGCTGTCCTCTGTTAAGATTTAGCAGCTCCACAGCTCTCTTTGAACTGGGTCCGTCAATTATTAACTTCCTATGTCTGAGCCCTGGAGAGTCCTTTTTTTTTTGACAACACCTTGAACGCAGATCAATTGATTCATTTTTTTAATAATGAATTATGAGACTGTATCGAAGGTTTGCCTATCAACGTGGGAAAATATATGTATTTTCAATTAGACGGTGCATCCATTCACAACTCTCAGTTAGTCAGAAATTGGCTAAATCTACATTTTCCATCAAGATGAATTGGAAGGAATAGTCCTTTTGAACAGTGGCCTCCTCGGTCTCCTGACATTACGCCACCACACTTCTATTTTTGGAATTCTGTTAAGAATAACGTGTATAAAGAAAGGTCCCAAAGTCGCGAGGAACTTTGCGAGAAAATAAGGCAGGCTTGCCGTGAAATAAGTATAGCAGAACTAAGAAAATTTGCCAGCAATAATCGTAAATGGATCGAAAAATGCATCAGGCTTGAAGGTGGACCAGTTGAAACAGACTACATTTAATAATTTTATATTCAATTTAATTGAACTTTTGTTAGAGTTTATGTGTAAGTTGAGTTGAATAAATCACGTACCATTGTTTTCTTTTGAGATTGACGATGTTTGTTGTTTTCATGACAATCTACCTATTAAAATCTTATGGAAAATTTACAAAAAAGCAAAAATTCGAATTTTGACTTGAAACTCGGTATCTGCAGTTAAAATAGAATTCTGAATAACTTTTTAAAGTAACTTTTTTTGATATCTCTAACTCATTGCGAAATATAAAGAACCGGCCCTATTCCTGAAATCATAGTAGGCTGGGTTGACATCTGACATTTAAGTAGTAGGCTATTCAAACAGCCTAATGAAGTTTTACGTCTGTACAAAAAATGAAATCGCTGTATCTAAAAATAAAGAAAATACAGACGTGTCTTCATCTTAAGTGTGTCACACTGTATAATACAATTTCCTTCGGAAGTGCCTGTATATGGAAATATGTACATAGACTAAATGTTTGATTGTGTACTTGTTTACCAATATCCAAAAATCTTCCAGATATCTAAGTAAGATTAATAAGATTTATATAGGCCAAACAGGTAGCTTATTTGGTCAGTGAATATCAAAACACAAACAATTATTTACCAGTAAAAAACAGATTCAAGTTCAGTTATTCACTTTATATAAGAACAATAGGCTTTAAGGGGAATTTATAAAATCGTCCATATACGAAACAAAAGTCTTAAGCTTAATTTATTAGAATCTTTAGAAATAAACAAATTACAACATACTAGTATTTCTCTAAATTACCAGAACTCACCATTACGAAATATTATTATTATTATTGCCAATTTATTCATAATTGGAAAATAATAAGATATGATTATATAAAAGTTTCAGTGAAACCAAAATAAAAGAACGTTCGGTTATGTTACTAGACGTGTACTAACCTTTAGCTCGTAGAGAGTCGAATCGTATAGCGGGGGCATTCGTCAACGGAGGTGGCCGTGATTGAGTTCGGAACCCGCAGATGCATAATATATGGACCTGGTGTCAGTGCTAGTACACGAAGAGCCCCAACGTCGAACCTCTGCCGTTGTCTCTGCATCTGGTATGCCATGCCAGCCCGTCAAACTGTCACATGCCAAATACTCCTCTTTATCCTATCACCACTTTTCACATGCCGTCCTGCTTGACTAACTCCCCACCTCCCTGTTAGCCATCGCCATTAAGAGTTTTTTGTTCTCCGCAGTCTCCCACACAATCGTGCCGTTTTCGCTGTTCAAGAGAGTATTCTGATAATATTAAGTTTTTCTCGTAATAATTGGAACCTATAATGGGCACTGATAAGAAACCGATTTACCACATGTTTTTTATCCGACCTAAAAATTGTTTCGCCAACGAAGATGGCCTCGGCAGAGGAAGAATAAAGTTGGTTTTCATTCATCCATCGATGAAGTTGGTGAAGCAATTGTTAGATCTAATAAATAATAGGTCTTGTTGAAAGGCTAGATGCATTCTCGCAACAATTAGAACCGTAGACCGGTTTCGCTCTCATTAGAGCTCTTCAGTACGGCATATTAATTGCAGCGAAAATACAACTATAAAGTAATACGGCTCTAGTAGCCAGCCTTTCAACACTCAGTGAGTGGTGGACGTGCCGCCACCTAGTTGCGGAACCAAGTGGTATGTTGTCACGCCAGCTCCAAATAACACAAAGTGTTAAAAAAATAGAGACTGTATACAACCAACTAACAATTTGGTAAATTGTCAGCCCTGGCCCATTTCTACCCTAATATAGGGACAAAGTATGTAAGGGTAGATGCATTCTCGCAACAATTAGAACCGTAGACCCGTTTCGCTCTCATTGGAGCTCTTTAGTACGGCATACTAATTGCAGCGACAATACAACTATAAAGTAATATGGCTATAGTAGCCAGTGTTATTTGGAACTCAGTAGAAACAGTTTCTGCAAAGAAAATAACAAACAAGTTCTTTTAAAGCAAATTTGAAATCATCTCTGAAGCTCATTGTGTTATTTTAAAAATTTATTATCCACGCTACTTTTAGATAGCTTTTACTATGTATCAAAACTGAAGATTCTAGTTTAATGGGAAATTGGATTATCACCATTTGAAATATTCTTATGAAAAGTCGCTACCATAACGCACTTAAACTCTTTTCAACACTTATTTACTATTGCTATATCCATACTTTTGAAAATGAAACAAATAAAAATAATAAAAATAGAAATTAAATTAAAATTTTAATACCTTAACCTAAACATATGCTTATATAATTTTAACTAGAGATGTACTTTGTAGTACCTACCTAGATATTATAAGTACTTACTGTATTAGTTTGAGGTAGGTATATTTCTTTTTGGAAGAATTTTGTTTCACTTTGGTAGTACGTACCAGTGTATAGAGTTCACTCGGTAATATATACATATAATATCTACAATCTACATGCACTTTACCTATCACCGTGTCGTCAGATTAAACTAGGAGAGAGAGAGAGAGAGAGAGAGAGAGCAAGAGCGAGATGGCTTTTAATTTTAAATACCGTGCACGTAAAGAATGGGAAGCTTTAATATTTATAGATAGTGAATCGTCGTTCTAGATTGCTTTCAAGCAAATTGAATCATTTTCATTAATTTTTTTATTCGCATGCTAAAATTTAGCGCTTTTGGACGCAAACTTTGTCCCTGTATTAGGAAAGCAATGGTCCAAGGCTAACAATTTATAAAATTGTTAGTTGGTTGTACATTCTACATAGTCTCTATCTATAAAATTTTGTGTACACTAGAGCTGTCGTGACAACATACTACCTGGTCCTGCAACGAGATGGCGTCCCTGTCGTATCCCTCACAATGTTCTCCAGTCTGACATCTTACAATAACTTCCATTGTTTAGATTTTTAGCTACGATTTATTTAAATAGCATAGCAGTACAGATAACGTCATATGTCTTGGTCCAACATGGTAGTTATTGCATTACAGAATCTGAAGTGATATGGAGGATTATTTTTTAATTAATTTCGAATAAGTTTATTTTCCTTGACTTGAAAATTGGCACACAATCACGCCTGTAAATTGTAAATTTTCACTTAGACAATTTGAGAGATATTGCACTTTAAAAAATATTTTTTAATTTTTTATTAAGAAAAATTGGTCCTTAAGATTTGATGAATGAACCCATCCAAGCGATTAGCAAAATAAGGGTAATTCCCAAATTTGGTCCAAATCAGTGAAGTATTTTTTTGAGTTATCGGTTATATATATATATATATATATATATATATATATATATATATATATATATATATATATATATATATATATATATATATATATATATATATATATATATATATATATAAACATTTTAGGTGACCATGGAAATGGGTTCCAGAGGCCCTAATTTGCGCTCATTTGAAGAAATTTTCCGAAAGTTTCACCATCGATACCTCTCTATTACTGAATTTTCTTAATGAAAACTCACTAAAAATGCAGAATTTTTCAAACTCTGAAGATGCTAACCTTGTTAGTGAAACAATCGTCAGGTCTTTAAAAAGATCTGTTGTGGCGATTTGGGTTCTCAAAGTGTACTTAACTGTACTATGTATTGAACTGACGATTCTAGCTGCACGGAAGATTGAATTGAGAATATATAAAATATTCTTATGAAAATTCGTTAAAACTACGCACTTGTCGAGTCCAAACCTTTTTTTGGTTGTTGATTAAATTTTTGATGTATCGGGATGACACCACGCCTTGTATGTACCCGTATTAACACATATTGAGTGTGTTAGCTATCCGGTGGCCTGGCATAGGTCCGGTCAGTTATAAAACATGGATTTCTCTGTTCATCGATTCCATAATGATTTGATTGGCATCGTGGGACCGTGTTATTTGAATATCACAATATACGGTAGGGCAACCGATTCCGGACATTCTACAGTATAAAATAGAGAGAGGAAAAATCCCGTTTGGTGGCATGAGCCATGACAGGCCACCACCTGTCACTGTCACGACTACTAACAAATCACTCCAAAGCAACGAAAAACCATTTCGGGCCCATGCCTACTCATTTAGTCCATCATTCGTCCCTAGCACCGTGTTTCAATGTTTTTCCAAATAAAATATTCATCTAGCCTGAATATACCTTATCACAGGACTGCCTCCCGTTAAGTAGAGAATCAAATCGAAATTTTCAAATAGTCACAGTGGAAATGTGAAATATCTGTTCATCTCTTCGTTGTTAAATAAACATGTGACATTTCGTATACGAAAATACAACAAAACTCGCACAATGATATGATACAGAGACGATCTGGGTTAATCTGTTGAGTGAAGTCGACGAAAATATTTATTATGTGAGGACCATCTAATCGTCCTGTTTGAAACTGCTCAGCACTCTGTGATTTGCCTTGGCTTCTATTGACACCTACGCTTAATATTTCTTTCTAATCGGGAGTACGAGTTGACATACGTAAAATATGTTATTCGAAAAATTCGAATTTTACCCCAAGTACAGGCTATTTCACTTAACTTTCCCACACCACTTTTTTACGTTATAAGTGAATTTTGTTAAAAAAAATTCACTAATGAGGAGATCCCGACTTTTGAATTTTGAAAAAATTTCATCAAATGAGCGCTAATTAGGCCCCCTGGAACACATATCCGGGGTCAGTTTCAATTTTTATCTGTTTATATAAACTGACCCCGGATATGTGTTCTAGGGGGCCTAATTAGCGCTCAATAAATGGCCGATTGTGATTAAATTTAATGAATACCTTCCTTTTGCAAGTGGCTTGGACAGGTTCGTTACCCAGGAAAATCGGCCCAGGTTTTCCCAAAAAAATTTGTGTTTTCTTTCGAAAAAAAAATTATATCTCCGGAAATGACAACGTAAGGGCAACCAAATTTGGTGCTTCAGTTTATGTTATTATATGTAAATTACGTACCAAAACTTAACTCTGTAGGTAGAAAGACAAAATAGTTATAGGCATTTAAAGAAAAATAAATTGGGGTTTGCCTCAAAACGTCAAAGTCGCGATTTGGAATGTCAAAGTTGGCAACATTTAGCAAAGAACCTGAAACTAATACAAGCTATGGACAGAAAATGTGTCAAGAATAATGTTTTACAAAGCCTGAAATCTTAGCTTCAACCGTCATTGTACTTCATTTTACTAAAATACCTCCAGAAAATTCATTTCAAATACACCCTTTTTTCTGATGCTTTGGCAGTAGTCTTGACTATTGAGTTTATCGTTTAATGGTATATAATTTTTGTCGCATTTTCGTAAAAAATCAATAAAGCTCAATATATCCGTTATTATAGAAGATACGAAAAAAATGTATACATTAATTATGGGGTGTCTTGAGCTACATCTTAACAAATATTTCTACAATCACAGGATGGCCCATAAGTCGTTGGTAATACAAATTTTCTTTTTTTTTTTAATTGAACACGCCTTATGTTATTCCATTTTTGCATTTTCCATCGAAATGCATGTTTGTAAGAAAATAAATTCGGGACGCAGCAAATGCGTTATGGTAGCGAATTTTGATTAAATGCTTCAAATTTGAATAGCTCAATTTGCTATTAACCTATAGGGTTGACCAAGAAACCAGTTCTTTTTGGGAACACTTTAAGTTTACTTTCGGAAATTTTTGTACATTTTCAAACAATAAGTTATTTTGATGAAACGTGGCACATTATTTCTACTATATAGGTTACACTGGTAACCAAATTTGATGCCTGCTTTCTTAAAAAAAACACACATATTTGCTATTAAAATCATTTTTATAAAATTCACTCTCCTAACGCACTTGCTGCGCCCAGACTTTTTTTGATGTTTCAAAGGGCGTTTCAAAAAAGGCGTGTAGGGATTTAACAAATTTTCTTATGATAATATCTGTAAACATACAGGCTGTTATATAAAAGTACACAAACCAAACTATTTTTAAAAATGTAACACCTTATATATTTTTCGATCTTTCAAAACAACATTCTTTTACGA